>CM023406.3:44178092-44730592 GCA_004368105.4 Eucalyptus melliodora
GGTCTCTCAATTTTTGTTTTTTCATGGAAAAAATGGAAAATTCCAAATTAAACTCACAAGCCTTCAACATAATTATTTTGTGTTCTTTTTATTTTTGACTAGGGGGACTATAATGTCTACATTTGAAGGTTGGAAAGCCAAACTTGTGCTCTTTTCACTTTTATCCCTGTCCAAATGAAACATCCCAATCCTCCTAAGTAGGAAAAGCTCAAAAGAGGGGTCTTTGCCCATTTGAACCGAAAGCACAACTACATCGACTACTTGATTTGCAGGACCCTCTTTGGCCAAACCATTCAACACGAGTCCAACTCTAGACGAAATTCTACACGACATCAATGAAAACTTATTCATGATTTTTGGGCATGCATATGAGATCCAATTAATTGTAAATCTAAAATATATTAGATTGTAATTATTAATCTTTTGTAACATTCGACATTGACTCCTTATTAAAGAGGCCAATTAATTATAAATTCTGAGATATAAATGATTTATTCACCGATAATTTGATACGCAAGTATATCAACCAAATGATTTCTCCGGGAAAGCTGAAGTTTGACATTCTCAAATAAGTGAATCCCGCCAGCATCACATATCAACACGTACATGTCATTGTTGTTTCACATCGGACCAGATTAAAAGAAACGACAGAAGTTATGCAACTGTGGTCGAGGCTGACAACGTGACTGTTAAATTCGACACACTCCGCACCCTCCCATGAGAAGCAATCTTCAATTCCGCCTAGTGACGATCATGATTCTAGCTTACAATAAATTAATCGAGAATCGACTCAACTTATTTTGAGACTCCGTATAAACATGCAAATATGTGACATTGATTAGTTATGTAATGCTGTGTATCTAGTTTGAACTGAAAATGGGTATAAATGAATTAAGATTCTTATCATTGTTTACTTCATGTCAACTCATGTTTCCATTGGCTATTGAGTAGATGCTATTTTCTTGTTCGATATTCTCTCTTTCTAACTGTTTTTTTCTCCCCTAGAAAATCATGTCATATCATCGTGTAACAGAACATTTATATCGGCAATGTATACGTATTAATGCTTGTTGTGATCAGGTGCCGGGGGGGAATCATTTGGACATCTTGGCTATTATAGAGATTCTAATTTTGGAGACGTACTAGTTCCAAAATCTTATTTCCAGAAACTAATAGAGACGGAGAAGATAAATACAAAAGTCATTTAGAATGGCAATAACAAGGGGATAGCTTGTTATCCTTAATCATCAATTTATTTCATGAAGAGGTTTCTAATATGGATTTAGAAGAACGAAATGGTGCATTTGGTGGCACCGTGGCCACAAAAAATTTTAAAAAAAAATTACCAAAGTTTTCTCATTGGGCAAGTAAAATTTGCTAAAGTTGGAGTGAAAAACTTCACTCTTCGAATACTAATAAGGAATATTTGGAAGTATGATTGAGAATGTGTTAATTAACATACTATCAAGAAGGTACAACCGTTTGACCTCTTCAAAAAGCATACAAGCGATGGAAATTTCACCTCTGTTGTATAATTCTGAATAGGTCATTTGCACAAAAATTTCTACTCATCTGATCAACGGATCAAATATGCTTCTAGAATGATTATTCCTTTTAATCCACATCGTAAGACTTTGGCCGTGAATAGCAAGGGCCTATAGGCTTTTTCCATTTCTTGGACTGCTTCTTTTTCCTCAATCAAATCCAAGTGTCTTTTCAGATTTGTATAGTGCGTGAATAGTCAAAACAGCATGAAATTTCAACCATCAAATTGCTTGTTCGTAAAATTTTAAACGCAAGTGCACGTATCGAAAAAGTAATATAATGATGAGAAAAAGTATCGTCCCACAGAGATCGATGATTAATAAACTACTTAAATACTAAAATAGATTAATTCTAAAATTAATCTAACAAATCAAAATATAATTTAGAATAAATTAAAAACAAAACTTGAAGACTAAATGCAGTAAAATCAATAAGATAAATATGTTAGAGCATCTGATTTCACCATAACCACTAGATATGAATTTCATATTGTTATGAATATAAGAACGATATCAAACATGTGATAGCGGAATTTCCTAATCTATTTACTATCCTATTTCTAGGTATAGCAAACCTACTTAGCTTATTAATTCACTATATTTCTATGTGAATTAAAATAAATATGAGTGCATTAAAAACTGTGAATATTCCCTGTTTACAATGAGTCTTTGGGATCACCTTATCACTGAAAGCTATACAAATAATATGATATATTTATATTCACATTTAATTCATGATTATTTATCATAAGAAGTAATTACATATTATCATTTGTCAGTCTCAAACATGCACATCAGATCATACAAACGGTAGCCAGTAATTTAAAAGCATTAAGTGCACTAATATATAATTCGGATGAATAAAATCACTTGCAAAACATAAAAGTCATGAAATTTACAACATCATGATTAGGCTACATCATAGCCCCAACAAAAGAAAATTAGAACATAGTAGAAGAAGAAATGAAAATATAAATCAAACCCAACATTTTGAATCAAAGAAAAAAAATTCTGTCACCACTTTTGTCTTCTCTTCAAAATACTTGAAAAACTCTCAGAACAATGGAAAACGATCTAACCCCTCCTCTCTAAAAAACCCTAGCTGCTCTCTCTGTCTCTATTTATAGGATATATCCAAGATATCTATCTCCCAACGCTTGCAGATAACATTAGGGAACAAAATCAAGAATTTCCTGATTTGATATCTATCTTCCACTGCTTGTTTTTATTTGAATTCCTGATAGTTGACATTCTTTTCATTATCCTCTCCATATCTCATTATTCTGCATAAACAAGGAAAATTCAAATAATCAGAAAGAAATTCAAATATTTTCTCACAGATAATGCATTAATTACTGCCTAAAATAGGTAAAATAACTCTATTTTTATAGAGTTATCAAACCCCCAAACTTAACATTTTGCTAGTCCTCGAGCAAAAGTAAGACATAACACATACTCAACCTAGCAACCTTCTCCATGACATCTTTCCATAATTGCTCAAATTTACAATTAAAAGAAAAACACAAATTTCATCCAAACATTGAAATCAATTTATAAGTTAAGACCAATTCTAACTATATGATCCAAGTGTGTGTGTGAGAGTCCTCATCTTTTTCAAATTATATGCAATCCAGATAAATTCACATTAACATGCAACCTCTCAAACATTTTCAATAATTATGACCAAATCCCATAGGTTTGCTTTTCATTCATCTCTCCACTAATGTAAGCTAATTATCCAACCAAAAATCAATAGGACTTTTCTCGGGTTGTAATGTAAGGTTGGGCTAAAGGTAAGATAACGGGAATTTTAAGCTCAAATCACCCATCAACACGATGATTTCTAGGATCTAATTAGAGCCAATGTCACTGTCCAATTTCACTCCTTCAAGATAGTTTTTCTGCCGCCATATATCATCATTCCCTTTTTTTTTTTTTCATTCTTTCTTTATTTCTTTCTTTTTTTTTTTTTTTTGAATTGCTTTATGGTGGAGTTTCTCCCAAAGTCCCTCATAATATAACATGAAAATTTCCAACCCATTGAGTATCTAAAAGGCTCACTCAATTGAAAGTTGGATAGGGAACCATAAAAGCAATTTTTTTTTTGACAATATACCCCAAACAACCTTAGCAATCACTTCCCTTTTTTTTTTTTTTTTTTTCATATTCCATCATTCCTCCCAAATTTCTATCAAGCTCAAATAACTTTTTTTCCCAAAAGAAAATCAACGTGTTCATAGGGCATGGGATAAGGATATAATTTGATCATGGCTAGGCTAAATATATATATGGGTGCCAATGAAAAATTGAGTAATAATTAAGGCTCAACAGGGTGACTAGGGATAAATAAATAGGGTTGGCTGGAAAAGCTCAATCGATCTAAAAACTACATATATCATTTTCTCAGTTAGATTTAGCTTAGGATTTCGCCTCAAGAGAAAATCAAACAAATTCTAAGATTTGGATGAAATCTAAGAAAATCACATATTTCACATGAATGCTCTCTAGATTTACACATAATTCAAAAAGCAAAGACTTTAGTGCTTAGTAAATGGATCAACATAATCAGAATTAAGATTAACTCACGCATCAATTGCAAGTTTAAATAAAATTTAAATTTTCCTAAAAATCATAAAATTTCACAACCAAGAATGCAATCATGAAAAAAATTATCCAAAAAATTTTTCCCCCCCCCCCCCCCCCCCAAACTTGAATGAAGCAATTTCATCAATGCGAAAAATAGAAATAGGAAGAAGAAACCTCCCCTGGTTGTAAGATAAGTCCATAGATGACCTTGATGATTAAACTCTTGAAAGGTGCTCCCTAAAAATTAACTTGGTTAAAACAAAGAAAAGTTAATCTTTTTTTTTTTTTTGCAAAACATAAACTTAAAATATAAATAAAAAATAATTAAAATGCTTGGGTTGCCTCCCAAGAAGCGCTTGCTTTATAGTTTTCAGCCAAACTATCTCAGATGTCGCTATTCTGGAGGATGAAGTTCAATTGTGGTTTTCTGCTTGTTGTAACCACCTTCGAAGTAGGGCTTCAAACGTTGACCGTTCACTTTGAATGTACCCTCAATGTCATGCGAAACTTCAACTGCTCCATATGGGAATACCTGTGTAACTGTAAAAGGACCAGACCATCAAGACCGCAACTTTCTTGGAAAAAGTTTAAGACGAGAGTTATAGAGTAAGACTTTTTGACCAATTTTAAACTCTCTTCTGAATATGTGCTTGTCATGCCATCTTTTTGTACGCTCCTTGTACAACTTAGAATTTTCATAGGCCTCATTGCGAAATTCCTCCAATTCATTCAGTTGCAATAATCTTTCTTCACCTGCAGACTGCATATCAAAATTCAAAAATTTCAATGCCCAATATGCTTTATGCTCTAATTCCACTGGTAAGTGACAAGCCTTTCCAAACACTAGCCTAAAAGGAGACATCCCAATTGGAGTTTTGAACGCTGTCCTATAGGCCCAAAGTGCATCATCAAGTTTTATTGACCAATCTTTTCTAGAGGCATTCACTGTTTTTTCTAAAAGTCTCTTGATTTCTCTATTTGAAATCTCTACTTGACCACTAGTTTGAGGATGATAAGGGGTTGCAACCTTATGTGTGACTACATACTTACTCAAAAGTGCGTCAAATTGCTTGTTGTAAAAATGTGTCCCTGTATCACTTGTGATTGCCATAGGAGTGCCGAATCGGGTAAAAATCTTTTTCTTCAAAAATTTCACCACAACCTTATCATTATTTGTTGGCAATGCTACAGCTTCTACCCACTTAGACACATACTCCACAGCCACTAAAATGTATAAATTTCCATAAGAAGGTGTAAAAGGTCCCATGAAGTCAATACCCCAAACATCAAATAATTCACAAACAATAATGTTGTTTAAAGGCATCTCATTTTTTCTTGAAATATTTCCAGTTCTCTGACACCTATCACATGAAGCTACATAGGAGTATGCATCTTTAAAAAGTGTAGGCCAATAAAATCCAGATTGTAAAATCTTAGCTGCAGTTTTTGTGGCACCAAAATGGTCACCTGCCTCTCCATCATGACAATGATGTAGAATGTTTGCCTTCTCTTCATCTAGAACACATCTCCTTATGACCTGATCTGCACATACTTTAAACAAGAAAGGTTCTTCCCAAAAATAATTTTTAACATCATAAAAGAATTTTTTCTTCTGTTGATATGATAATTCAGGAGAAAGAACATTACTAACCAAATAATTTACAAAGTCGGCGTACCAGGGAATTTTTGTGGACATGATGGAAAAATTTTTATCATCAGGGAACTCTTCCAAAATTGGTCTTACCTCTTGTCGCGACCTAATTTTTTCGGGTTCACCACCTAAAACTAGGTTAATGGACTACTAAGCTTTTAGACTTAGCTCAGGCTCTCCCAAGCCCATACCAATTCGCGACTTAAGATTCAAACATTTAACATGCAAGATGTTATTAATTAGGAGTCGCCACTAATCGGTTTATGGTAGGTCGATTAGATACCTAAGTAAAATAAAGGGAGATTTATTTTACTCCTACGAACCAGAGACTAAGGGTACGGGGACTTGGTTACACTAGAATTTTCTAATGCCCTTTCGGTACCATTTCTTCTTAATTTTTCAAAATGTTTTTGCAAGCAGCTGATTTATTTTAACCTAAGTTACTATCATGCAAATGTGGTGACCACATGGGTGCTCATCCATTATTTAAAATATTCAAGTAAATAAATTGCATCACATAAAGCAAGCACTCATTTTTTTGGATTTTCTTAAAAATTAGAATTCTTTTATAAAATGCATTTTAACACTAAATGACTTAATCTTATTAAGGTGGAAATTCTAATTAAATGGGTCTATTATGCGAACTAGTTATTATGCACCTTATGACCTAACTTTACAAATAAATTCTAATTAAATGATCATATTATGCAACTAATTAACATGCACCTAAATTTTTGTATTTTTGTATTTTTTTTATTGAAATTCAAAACTAATAAAAACCCTACTCAAGCTATCTAAAGTAATTTTCTAATTCATTTTTAGGATTAATTTGACTTAAACCCTATTCCGTTTTTAGAAAACTATTTTTTTTATTTTTAAAAAAAATGAGAATATGAAAATGTGCCAATTATATCTAAGACTCTAAAAAAAGCTATTTAAGTCTAATCCTAACTTATTTCTTTTAAAATATCTAAAAATGCAGTCCTAAAAATATTATCTAAAAATGCAATCCTAGAAATATAATCCTAAAAATTTGATTAATTAAACTACGTGTCTATTATATTAAACCCTAATGTCCTATATTCTTATGCAATTTTTGAATTTTTTGAATTTTTTGAATTTTTAGTTTCTTTTTAGTTTTTTTTTGGTTGAATAATTATTAAATTAGGGTTAAATCTAAACAATTAATATAGCCACTAAATAAAGGATCAAAATAATTGAAAAAATAACCTGTCGTCTCACAGGTTAAATTAACAATTATTTTAACCCTAATCATCACAACAACTCAAAATAATTAAATAATCTAGTCCGAAGTCTTACGGACCAAATTAAATAATTATTATTATTTAACAATTAAAATTTCACCAAGAAGCCCAAAATTAATGTAATTAAAAGAATGATCCGATGTCTCTCAGATCAAACTAATTATTACAAAAATCTTGGATAAAGCCTTAAGGATAATGTCTAAACAATACAAATAACTAACATTAATATACCATGATCTAACTCAAATAATAATAACAAGACTTAAAATAAAAACAAATAAATAAAATAAACCACCTAAGGCTCAAGAGAGGACAGTGGCGTCGGTAGTGGTGTGGTGGCGCGGCGGCTGGGTCGGCGAGGAGGGCTCGCGGGCTGGTGCTTCACCGGGCGTCAGAGGCGGTGTGGTGCTTCGCGGCGGCTGGGTCAGCGAGGAGGGCTTACGGGCCACCGGGAGCAAGGCGCAGGCATCGGGTATGGCGGGCTTCGGCCACTGAGCGAGCAGGAAGCGAGGTGTTGCGGAGGCGAGCTGCTAAGACGGAGGTCCAAGTGGCGTGCAGTGGGGTCGCGGGTCACCGGTGTGAGGCAGTGCTGGTGAGGTGACCGGTGCGGCTCAGTGGCTTCACGGCTGGGTGGAGGTAGACCACCAGGTTGCTGGGCGCGAATTGCAGGTTGTGGGCCTCGGGTGGTTGGACACGGCAGCGTTGGTTGCTCAAGAGTGCAGCAAATCGACCTCGAGTGGCGTCACGGGTGTCGCGGGGAGGGGGTTGCTGCGATGGAGGTCCGCCGGTGTTTGAGTGATGCTGGAGCAGCGGCGGAGCGAGCAGCACCGAAAGTTTCACGGGCGGCGGTGACTGGCTCAAGGCATGCTGGTGGAGATCTCAGACCGGCGGTGGTGTGGGGCACCGGAGCGGCAGCGGTGTGGGGCTTCGCAGACGGCGGTGGTCGCGGTCGTAGAAGCAACATCGGCGTGGGGGCTTCGCGGAGGAGGAAACCACAAGGAAGATGAACATTGCACAACTTTTTCTTTATTTTTTTTTTGTTTTTTCTCTTTCCCTCCACGAAATCTCTACCCCTTCTCTGTCTTCTGTCTTCTGCTTGTCAGCAAAAAGGAGAAAACATTTTGACCTCTTTTTTTTACTTTTTCCTTCTTTTCTCTCTCACCTGACACTCTCTCTCCCTCTGTACTTTTTGCAGAAGACTTTCTCTTCTCTCTCTCTCAAAGATCCCATGGACGGCCTTCTTCTCCTCTTTCACTTTTCGCTTTTTTCTCCTTTTTCACCAAGAGAACCCCCTTTTTTTTTTACGAAGAGCCCCCCTTCTCGGTTCCGAAGCCTCGCATTTTATAGTGAAAGTGCTCAAAGTTGTTTCTTCAGGCGAGATATTCACTCAACGACTCCAACAACAAAGTGGCTCCAAAGTCACACGATTTTCGAATTTTTTTAAAATTTTGAAATTTGGTTCAAATATTTTTTTAAAAAAAAAATTCCCTCCACAACCAAATCCTCTATTATTATTTTCTAAAAGATAAATTAAATTTTAAAATAGGTGTCAACAGCTGCCCCTCTTTGAAGGGAAGCTCGTAGAGGTTTCCTTCAAAGATAAATGACACCTAAATTTAAACTATGCAAAATGAATATGCAAATGCTAATTGTAATGACCCCTTTTTTTTTTTTTAAAAGAAATGGACTCAAATAAATGCAATATCATGCAATAAAGAATGCCATGTAAATGCAATGATTTGTTCAAGAACATATATTTCAATGTGTCTATGCTCAATGAAATGCAAATGCAAAGAAGAGCACGTACCTGTCATACTTATCTGGAGATTCAGAAAAGTATTATTAGGTGTGAAATGATTCCTATAAGACTTGACAAACATCTGGAAATCTCTTCATATAATTGAAAGGCTCAAAGTCTTTAGAGATTTGGAACTCTCATAAGATCCCAAGCACCTAGAATAACCTACCTTTAAGAAGGATAGAGTAGTTCTAGGCAGTCAGTGTTACATGTCCAGGACCCGTACCATTCTACGGTCGCCTAAAATAGTAACATAACTTTACAAAGAGACTGCTTTCCCAGGACCCGTACCATTCTACGGTCGCCCAGTATGACAGTGTTTGGTTGTGTCTAGAACCCGTACCATTCTACGGTCGCCTGAATAGGGAAATAGGTTTTGTCTAGGACCCGTACCATTCTACGGTCGCCTAAACGAGATTCACTTTCTAGGACCCGTACCATTCTACGGTCGCCTAAATAGGGAATAGGTATTGTCGAGGACCCGCACCATTCTACGGTCACCTTGATGGAAAATTGATTTTTCAGGACTCGTACCATTCTACGGTCGCCTGAATAGGGAAACTGCTTTTCCAAGACCCGTACCATTCTACGGTCGCCTAAATCAAACTGAATCTGAAGAAAAATCTTTGGAGGGTTTAGGACTCTCATCAAATCCCAAGCACCTGGAAATTGCATCAAGTACTTAAAAATTCTAAACATCTGGAAATCACATCAGACGCTCGAAAAGACAAATACTTGGAAGTCACATCAAGCATTTAAAGGTTCAAACATCTGGAACTCAAACTAGACATTTGAAACATTTTATAAATGGGTACTTGGAATTCTAATCAAGCACCAAGATGACTGAACAAACTTAGGGTTTCAAAGACAATTTTTTTGGTCTCTGAGGAAAAATTCATTTTATTCAATGAACATCCATGCATGATGGCTTTTCAAACTTCCACCAGGAAAAATTATCAAGACAACTTTCACTAAGCTGTGAATTTCTTGAACATGCTAAACGAGACACTTTTGGTGTGAAAGACTTTTTCACTCACTCTCATTTAGGAGGGGTTATTTGTCCCGACCATTGATGCGGGAATATATCACTCAATCTTATCATCATCTTGTCGACAAGAGTTCGAATTTTCTTGCAAGCAGTACAACCTTACCAATCTGAGAGGTCTTTGACAAGGATTGTAATGTGGGTCTGGTCAATGGCTTAGCAAAAGGGACTCTTTGAGTCAAGGCTATTGAAAGAACCATTCTGTAATCATCTCCAGGTTTACAAGTCAAGAACCCTGCAAAATGAGAAAGAAATAATCTTGCTCGCACTTCTTCGAGCAATGCTTAAAACATATGAATTCCTATGTTAATTCAAGTGCCTTAATTTGAAGAGACTTTGTAAGGGACGTAACATAGGCTTGGTTCTTGGGTTTGAGAAACGAAAGGATCGTTAGGCTCAAAGATGTGTGTAAAGGGTGAGAGTTGGTGATCATCTGGACATTACCACCAGTTTTCTTCGCCATGGATTGTCTTCTTGACAGATTTCTTTATTGGCTCAAGAGTTTATCACTAATGCCAATGATTATTCAATTAGAGATCTTTTCTCAAAATCATTTTCTTTGATGATGGGCATCAATCAGGCACACCGCTTTTTATGCCCCCCCAATTCATCAGTCATTTTCCTCTTCTTTTCACAGGCATTGGCCTTGCTTTTACTAGGCACACTGCTTTTTCATGCCCCTTATTTTTTTGCACTTATTTCCTTTGGACTCACACAGTCTTCTTTCATCAGCATTTTAGACCATGCTATTCGAATGATTGTCTTTCATTTTGCCCCAGTGTGGGGGATGATCACTAACTAGGTTTGACATGAAATGAATTCATAGGCTCAAGTGGGCTATGCAAATGATATAAGTGTGTAGAATAGTGAAAGAAACGCTCTTCGTCATCCTAAGGCACTTAAATTACCACATGAATTTAATGTAATAGCATGACTTGAAGATTGATGCAAGTGAGAGCAAGAAAATTTCTATCCATTTCACTCTCCTATAATTTCAACTTACTTCCATTTGCCCCCATGTGGGGTGGTCCTTGACAGGGGTAGTATGAAAGAAATTCTTCAAGTATTTGGGCTCAAAAGGGTTAAACAATGGATTATTTGTATTGTTTGGGTCAGACAAATGAACTGCCTCTCGTCATTTCAGCTGCCGTACTTCTTGCAAGAAAACTCTTCATCTTGAAACACAAAATGTTTCTATACTCACCTCACAATGTATAGACAGGGGACTATGTATGGGATTTAGGCTTGCCTTTCACACCTCATTTAGCAT
Organism: Eucalyptus melliodora; assembly: GCA_004368105.4. NCBI lineage: Eukaryota > Viridiplantae > Streptophyta > Magnoliopsida > Myrtales > Myrtaceae > Eucalyptus > Eucalyptus melliodora. The sequence goes on from CM023406.3 coordinate 44,189,252, forward strand.
CATTTAACATGTTCAAGTAATTCAACATCCTTCATTGAATTATCCATTTTGATAAATTTCAAGTGGAATTGGTGAATTGCACGTCATGTGAAAGCATTCTATAATGACAAAAAGGCCAAATCATAAAGTCAAAGCTGTTAAATGCCCATGTCTTGCCTCTCTTTGCAAGAGAACTCGTAGAGATTCCTTACAAAGATAAAAGACACCGTTGCTAATATCCATCCTTTGCCCCTGCAAAAATAGAACATGCAACATTATACACAAGAGATTTGACCAACTTTGAGTGAGGAAAGGTTTTTTTACAAGCCCTTTTATTCATGGATAGTATTTCTTTACAGCATCAGAATTTACAGGATTTGTGAATTCACGCCCATCCATTTCTGTCAAGATTAAAGCACCTCCGGGAAGTACTTTCTTCACGATGTATGGCCCACTGTAATTTGGAGTGAACTTGCCACGAGGATCAAGGATAATTGGTAGCATCTTGCGTAGCACCAAATCATGGACCTTGAAACGCCTTGGGCGAACCTTCTGATTAAAGGACTTGGCCACCCGTTGTTGATAACATTGACCATGACATATGGCCTTCAATCGCTTTTCATCAATCAAATTGAGTTGGTCATATCTCTGTTGTGCCCATTCAGCTTCCGTAAGCTTAGACTGAGACAAAACTCTTAATGAAGGGATCTCTACTTCAATTAGTAGGACTACTTCCATGCCATACACCGGAGAAAAAGGAGTTGCCCAGTAGAGGTGCGAATTGAAGTCTTATACGCCATCAGAGCGTAAGGAAGTCTCTCATGCCAGTCACGATAGTTATCAGCTGTCTTTGACAGAATTTTCTTGATATTCTTATTCGCTGCTTCAACCGCACCATTCATCTGAGGGCGATAGGGCGATGAATTCAAATGATGAATTTTGAATTCTTTGAACAAATCATCGACAAGTTTGTTGTTCAAGTTTGTCCCGTTATCTGTGATAATGGCTTCAGGCACACCATAACGGGTAATAATATCCCATCGCACAAACTTCATGACATTCTTTGCGGTGACAACTGCATAGGATGCTGCCTCTATCCATTTTGTGAAATAATCGATAGCGACAAGGATGAAACGATGACCATTCGAGGCTTTCGGATTAATTGGGCCAATTACATCGATGCCCCACATCGAAAAAGGCCATGATTCTGACAGTTGATGCAACTCATTTGGAGGAACATTTATCTTGTCTCCATAAATCTGACAACGGTGACAACTCCGGACATGTTGAATGCAATCAGTCTCCAAGGTCAGCCAGAAATAGCCTAGTCTCATAATCTTCTTTGCTAACATGTGGCCGCTCATGTGAGGACCACACAATCCTTCATGTATTTCTTCCATCAACTGAGTGGCTTCCTTAGCATTGACACATCTAAGTAAGACAGAATCGAAGGATCGTTTGTACAATGTATCCCCACTAATAAAGAATTTGGAGGCAAGTTTCATGAGATGCTTTCGGTCAGCTGGATTGCTACCTTCTGGGAACTCTCGCTTTTGAATATAGGTCATGATGTCATGGTACCATGGTTTTCCATCCGGTTCCTCTGTCACTACCATGCAATAAATTGGCTTCGGCAAAACGTCTATTTTCAGAGGCTCAACCTCTAACCCATCAGTGACTTGCAACATGGAAGACAACGTTGCAAGTGCGTCTGCAAATTGATTATGAGACCTCGGCAAGTACTCGAACGAAACTTCCTCGAACTTTTCCACCAGATCTTCTAAATACTTATGGTATGGGAGCAACTTGGCTTCCTTGGTCTTCCATTCACCTACGGTCTGCATTATGATTAGTGTGGAATCTCCGAACACTTTTAACTTGTCCATGCCTATATCAATTGCAGTATGAAGCCCGAGGATGCAAGCTTCATACTCAGCCACATTGTTAGTGCATGGGAATATCAATTTTGCAGCCACTGGATGGTGTTGTCCATCTGGGGATATTAGAACTGCCCCAGTACCAGAACCAGACAAGTTTACAGCTCCATCAAAGAACATCTTCCACAAGTCTTCATTCACATTCAAGACACGGTCATCAAGGAGACTATCATTGTCATTAGAGATTCCTGAATTCTCGGCCAATAGGTCAGCGATCACTCGTCCCTTAACCGACTTTTATGGTATGAATTACACATCAAATTCGGAAATTAAAATTTGCCATTTGGCCATCCTACCCAACAAAGCAGGTCGATCAAGTAAGTACTTGATGGGGTCGTTCTCAGTTACAAGGAAAGTCTGGTGATGCAATGTGTATTGTCGCAATCTATGCAATACCCACACCAAAGCCGCAAAAATCTTTTCGACATCAAGATACTTCAGCTCTGATACAGTGAACTTCTTGCTCAGGTAATAAATGGCTCGTTCTTTTCTATCAATAGGACTTTCTTGAGCCAACATTGCACCTAGTGACTCACTATGAATGGTGAGGTAGAGAATTAAAGGATGCCCTAGCGATGGCGGGACAAGCATTAGTGGATTCATCAAGTAACACTTCAACCTGTCGAATGCTTCTCGACATTCATCATCCCAGTTAACTCGTGCATTCTTCTTTAAGAGCTTGAAGAACAGCTTGGCGGTTTCAGAAAGTTGGGAAATGAATCGAGCAATGTAATTCAACCTCCCCAAAAGGCTATGGACTTCTTTCACTGTTGACGGAGGTCGCAGCTCACAAATGGCCTTAGCTTTAGCTGGGTCGATTTCAATTCGTTTACTGCTCATAATGAATCCAAGTAATTTACCGGATGTTGCTCCGAACACGCACTTAGCGAGATTTAGTCGAAGCTTGAACTCACGAAGTCGATCAAATAGCTTCTTCAAGGTCTCGACGTGGCTTTTTCCAGGTCGAGTCTTTGCAATCATATCATCAACATAGACCTCAATCTCTTGATGCATCATGTCATGAAACAGTGCTATCATGGCTCGCTGGTAAGTTGCCCCGGCATTTTTTAGTCCGAAGGGCATAACCTTATAATGAAAGGTTCCCCATGGGTTGATAAAGGTAGTCTTCTCCTTATCTTCCTTCTTCATCCTTATCTGATTGTACCCAGAAAAGCCATCCATAAATAAGAATAGTTCAAAACCAGTGATACTATCCACAATGACGTCTATGTGTGGTAACGGAAAATCATCTTTCGGACTAGCCTTATTAAGATCACGATAATCAACACAAACTCGAACCCGACCGTCCTTCTTCATTACTGGTACAATGTTGGCCACCCATTCGGGATACTGTGAGATTTCAATGAATCACACCTTCAATGGCTTCATCACTTCCTCCTCTATCTTCTTTGAAAGCTTGGGCTTAGTTCTCCGCAACCTTTGCTTCTTAGGTGGCACATTCGGATTAGTAGGTAGACAATGCTCCACAATTGACGGGTCTAAACCAGGCATATCAGCATAGGTCCATGCAAAGATACCTGATATTCCTTCAGTAGCTGAATTAAGTGCTTGGCCTCATCTTTGGGGAGACTTGCCCCAATTTTCACCTCTCTGCCTTCTTCAGTGTCACCTAAATTAATAGTGACGGTTTGCTCGGATGTGAGAGCCTTGGCTTTTTCGTGCTGCTCCCAGCTACGTTGCATCTCAATGGAATCTTTGATCGAGTCTTCGCGATCATCATTATTGGCACATGTCGCATTGGATTGGATCATTTCCATGCCTTTGCATGCTATACGATCATCCCTGAAACGGAATGTAGATGGATCAGAAAAACAAAAAGGGTCACCCAGATTTTTTTGAAATTCTTTTTACGAAATTCTTTGGCGAAAACCCCTTTTATTTTAAAATTCTTGACACGAGGAAGCATGATAAGCCCAGGCCTCAGAATTCTCCTTGGATTTTTCTTTTCTTTTATCGGCTGGATATCATCACCGGGCCGGTTTGGTGTACTTCAACAAGCCCTCAAAACATGAAAATTTTATTGGATGAAAAAGCAAATTACATGATAAAAAACCTAGGAATGAAAATGCAAATACGGAAGCAATAAAAACTCCTGTGTAGAGGAGTGTGCAAATAATTAAAATTCTCCTACTTCTGAACTTCGTCGATGGCAAACACAAAATTCTCTTTGAATAATTCGGCCATTCCTCCGAGTGCGTCATCTTTTCCAGTGGATCGAATGGTGTTTGCAACTGGCTTGTCTGCTTCTCTCCATCCGACAGGAATAACATCAACATCAACACCTCGAGGCTTGGGGTATTGAACACAGGTATCGATCGCCCCTTCTTCCTCATGCATCATTTTCGCAGGCCCAGGGAATGTGGACCTAATATAGGGTATAACGAAGCCAATTCGTCCTTGTCCTCTTCCTCTTCCTTTACAGGATCGTCCACCTCTACCACAATAGCCCAATCCAGTAGTATATGAATTTCGCCCGGCCTCAATTGGTTGGCGAGTGCCCTAACCATGTCGGCCTAAACCATTACCTGGAACAAAACCGCTCCCGATCATGGTCTTGCCTACCATGATTGCTGACTTTGATAACTTTAGAGTGGGTAGGGCAGTGCCTTCAGAGATATGAATGGTCGAAACCAACTCAAATGCTTGAAAACTGGATTCTTCTTTGCAATCCGGCTCAATATAAGGGATAGCCGTCTCATGATAAATCTTGAACTCATCCTCTCCTCGAACTGTAATAAGCTTCCCTTCTGTTATGAACTTCACTTTCTGGTGAAGACTTGAAGAAATTGCCCCTGCTGCATGAAGCCATGGACGACCTAACAAAAAGTTGAAGGCTGTAGGTATGTCCAGGACTTGAAAAACTGCATTAAATAACACTGGCCCTATTTGCAAGTCTAAATCAACTTCTCCAATTGCTTCTTTTTTGGTTCCATCAAATGTTCGAATAGAGGTTTTAGCCGTGCGAATTTTCCCCAAATCATACCCAAGACGTTTTAGAGTTGCAAGAGGGCATATGTTTAAAGCCGATCCATTATCTATGAGCACACGGGACACCAAGGTATTTCGACACTTGGTTGAGATATAGAGGGCTTTGCCGTGTCCTCTTCCTTCATCTGGGATTTCATCATCTGAGAAGGTAATCTGGTCATTTAACAAAATGGCCCCTACGAATTCCCTCAACTTCTCAGGTTCAATGGACTCTGGGACATGTACTTCGTTAAGGACTTTCATAAAGGCTTTTTGATGTTTCTCCGATGTCAAAAGTAACTCTAATATGGAGACTTGTGCTGGCATTTTACGAAGTTGGTCAACTACGCTATACTCGCTTGCCTTAATTACCGCTAAGAATTCTTTAGCCTCCTCATCAGTGACTGGCTTAACGGGTTGTGAGTTGGCTTGAGCGTAAGTGCGTCCCGATCGAGTGACCACATCTATCTCTGCATCATAACACCATGGTACCACCTTATTACTTGTGTAAGCATAAGGTTGCGTAACATCAAGAATCAATTCTTCATCGTCTGGTGGTGGCACATCATTGATGATTAGTCCATCTTCATCCGACGCATCTTCCAACGGTGGCATGTCAAAAGTTAGGGGATCGTTAGCTCCAATGTTTAAACCAGCAAACTCATCTTCAAAATCAGAAGACTCCTCTTCCAGATCAATAATGATTGGAGTGATAGTTGAAACGGTGTCAGCAGGATCCGCGTAGACAATCACTCCCTTCTTAGACATTGCCTTAACTCTTTATACCTTCTGAGACATAGTAGGCTCCTCTATATCTGAGTAGTATCCAGCTCGAACTAAACCATTATAAACATCGTTCACATGTACTCTCAAGCTCCTCTTCCGACCAGCATCAAAACTAGAAATGGCATTCACAGCTTCTGGGTGGTCAGGGAGTGGATTATTCTGGATGTTTGGCTGTGCATCACGGAATGAAACCACCTTGGCATCCAACAGATTCTGGATTTTGTGTCGCAGTGTATAGCAATCGTCAACAGAATGCCCTACCTCCCCCATATGGTAAGCACAGGTCTTAGAAGGATTGTAGTTGGGGAAATGCTCAGGATTAGGTCGCTTAGGCTCCTTAGCGAGTAATCCTTTCTTCTGAAGGGTTGGCAAGATTTTAGACAATGGTTTAGGAAGAGGCATAAATTGACGCTTGGAAGAGCTCTTCTGCTGGCTGTAGAATGGTCGCGCTCCTCCCTATTGAGTGTTCAAGACGAGGCGAGGGGGTTGAACATAAGCTGCATTAATTTCCGCTACAGGCTCTTTATCCTTCTTCACTGAGACTCTCCTATACGAGCTGGTTTGATTTGACGCACATCCATCACGCAATGCTACTTCAATTCGTTTGCCAACAGGGATTAGCTGATTGAACGACTCGGCAGTCGATCCTAACATTCGGTTTCGATATTCAGGCGGGAGTGTCTTCATGAACAAATCCATCAGCTCCTTTTCTGTCGACTCCGGCGTAATCTGAGCAGCTATGGTCCTCTATCTCGTGACATATGCCTTGAAAGATTCCGTCCTCTTCTTCTCAGTGCGAAGTAAATCCTCTCGAGATGGAGTGGCATCAATATTATACTTATATTGCTTGAAAAAGGCATCGGTCAAATCCTCCCAAGTCTCCAGAAGATTAATTTTCTTCATAATGTACCACTGTAATGCCGGTCCTGTCAAGCTTGCCTGAAATTGTTGAATCATCAAGGGGATGTTATCAACATATTGGGTCATCCTGACCACATATGTCTGCAAATGGATCTTCGGGCAAGAGGTGCCATCATACTTTTCAAAGTCCGGCATTTTGAACTTCTTCGGCATCTTGACCTTTGCATAGTGAGACAAATCAGTTGGGCCTTGGATAAACGAACCCTGCAGCTACTTGAGTTTCTCCTCAATCTTTGCCATGCGTTTTTCTTGTTCTGTCTTCGGTACAACCGAGTGTATCACTTGTACCTCCTCATCAACAACAATTTGAGGCACGTCAGTAATTTTTTCCTTGGAAGCACCATTAGAGGATGATGGATCAACTGTGGATGTGTTCTTGCCTTTATCCCTTGAATCAGCCATGGGAGCATGTTGTGGTAACACAACTTCAACTTGCGGAGCTGGTGGGACAGTGTTTGCCTGGAGAGAGTCGATTTTCTTAGAGAGCCGCTCAAGAACATTTAGGACTTGCTTCATCTCCGTTTCGAGGGTGGCGATACGAGCTTGTTCGGCAACACGCACTTGTTCGGTGTTATCAGCCATTGTTGCCCTAGAACGAGTACGGATTGGTGATCTCGGATGAGCCATGTTGTTACCTAAGAAAAAATACAGTGAGTATTATAATAAATGAGATTGGCCCATGACAATGATCTAATCGCTTGATTTTATTCAAGATTTATTTTAAACATTGAACCAAACTTCCTAACATCAAACTAAGAATTGAAATTCAAGTCCCTAGACATCAAACTAAAAACTGAAAACACTGAACTGAAATAAAAGTTCCTAGACATTGAACTAAGAAAACAAAATATCTCATTTTATATGCTTTCGGGAACCCAACGCCTTGCGAAACTTGTTATTTTCAGCTTCGAGCATTTCCACTTTCCGCTTAAGATGCTCAATTTGTGCTCGGTGGGTGGGCTTCTCGGTCACATCAGGGACTACTGGACGTAAGGCAGCAGGAATCCGGTGTTGTTGGATGTAGAACGCCGATGCATGGCGAATCTCCTCCTCACCCTTCAGTCTCATGGGCACCAAAATCTTCTCTAGATAACATTCGCTCCATGTAGTAATGATCTCCTGGATCTCATTGAAGTAGTCATAATCCTTTCGAATGAAACGAACTTGGAACAAATCTGTCCTGAGAGGTGGAGGAATTTCTTGAAGAGCTTTGTACTGACGGGCCGCTCTATGTGGATAGTAGGAAGTAGCACCGGAAAGGCCCAACAGCGGGATTGTTCCATCATGTTTGTGCGAAAAGCAAGCTTCCTCAATGTGGAGCCATTTAGTATGCCATAAGAATGCCTTAGGATTAGGGTTTTTCAAAAAATTAATCCAACAGGCATATTGTTTATGTGGGGAAAAACGTTCTAGAACCGTAAATTTTTGTATGGGATGTCGAGAATCGTCTATCCTGAATTGTTTTATAAGATGCCCAAACCCTCTTGTGTGGGAGAAAAACCATATTTGCAAAAGTTCAGGGAGGGCACGCATTGTCCTTTCCTTATTTTGTTTGAAACGGGTTAATGAAAAAAATGTTTCAGCTAAAATCATATTCACATAATTTAGCCCATCGCAAACCCGATTAACCACCCATGAAATTGCAGGATTAATGGCATTTTTTCGATAAGGAAAAACGATTAGCCCAAAAAATACTAACATGAAAATCCTGGCTTTTGGAATCATTGGTTGGTTTGCGAAACACTTTTCTAAGAATGAAAATGGATATGCAAAACAGTTGGCTTTGATGATTTTCCTTACTCTTTCGGCTTCGATTTTTTAAAAATTGAGATAATTCAGAGATAGAATCTATACCGATAGGCGGCCTAACAAGTTCCTTTTCCAGGGGCATTCCAATGGCAACACTATATTCTTCAAGTGTTGGAGTCAATTCGAACTCACAAAACACAAAGGTGGAAGTCTGTGGACACTAGAAGTGAGACAATGCCTGTATAGCACTACAATGGATGTTGATCTCTAACAACGGGAGAAGTCGGGCAATCCTGGCTTTCACATATCTCTGACCGTCTTGATCTAATTGATCCAACCACCTCTTGAGCTCTTTTTTGGGAGTGGAAATGAATTGTACGTCGGTTTTCCCCATTGCATATAAAATAAGATCGACGACGAAACCTAATTGTCATGGACCGAAAAAAATTACAATGAAGTAAATAAATTGCAAATAATTTAAACAACTTACTTTCACTGGAAATAGATAACAATCACACACACATGAAAAGTGAGGCTCGATTTATGTCTAAACGGCTTAACAAAGTGGAGCTAAGAGGATGATCTGACCGTTGCAGTCTCGCACTAACGTGTCAGGTCCCCCTAACTTCGGCTCAGTCGAATGGAATACCCAATAATCACGCAGTCTCGCGGATATGGACAAGCACATTCGACACCATGAAGAACTTTCGGGGAAGAGAAGGTCAACCTTTATATAGCAGTCTTGCTTTAAAGGAAGTATCCTTCTCAACACCATCCTAGGAATCCTATCGCAGCCCAGGTCCGGCAGCAGGTTATGTGTGCAATAGTGTAGTACTAAAAACAATAAAACATGCACAACAGTTTAAATACAAACAACACTTCTATAATTTTAATTCAAACATTCATCCTTACTCTAACCTACAAGACAGGGGTTAACAAAGACTACTCCCCTTATACCTCCCATCTGCAAGAACATTTAACACCTCAGGAATGTTAGGGACGTACCTGGGATCCTTGCTGCTAAACAAAAACATTTAAAAAAAAAAAATTGGCCTAAGTCCACTAAGTGTTTTAACACAAGTCCCTAGTGGAGTCGCCAAGCTGTCGCGACCTAATTTTTTCGGGTTCACCACCTAAAACTAGGTTAATGGACTACTATGGTTGCGCATGACAAAATTTCTGAAACAAAAATTGATTTCTGGCCAGAAATCAATTTCTTGATTTCTATTCCCCGGACAAGTTTCTGAACAAAGAAACCCGTTTGATAACGACTCAAAATTTCTATTTCTGAAATAGAAATCCGTTTGATAACAAAACAAAATTTCTATTTTTAGGAATAGAAATTGATTATATAACAATATAAGAAATCCTCAAATAAAAATAATAGCCAAAATAATACTAAAACAACATAGGAAATCCTTAAATACAAAATAATAGTCGAAATAATACTAATATATTACAAAATTTGAAAAAACAATTTCATGGAATTTCCAGCATATTATTATCTTTTGCCATTTTATTAGCAATTGTTTTTTTAAGCGTATTTATTTGGTTTCCCTCCTCGGTCAATGTATTGTTTACAAGCTCATCTTGCGTATGTTCAGACAAGTATTGCGGAAGCATGAATATGGGTGCCATCAATGGCGCCTATACAGCCTTGTCATTTTATAAAAAACTACTATTATACAATATTATCAACAAAATAAAATTAATGATGTAAATGAATATATAGGAATTCTATCTTAAAGTAACGTTTATGGTTAGGAACCAATCGGGGGAAGGTCGGTTTATTTTGATTCTCGAATTGAATCAGTCAAGTTGCTCATCCCTAATTTATTTATTGTTGCTCAATGAACCTTTAATGGCCCTTGCATAGCAAAGAGAGATATTCTCTTGAATCTCTTGTCTTCGAATTAAAATTCAAGATTGTGTAACAATCTAATTATTTTGATTTTGCAAGAATTTTGAATCCGTAAAAAAATAAGGTTAAATTTCTAGGCACGTTTTTTATTCATCTATTACGTAAGAACTTTTTATTCAACTGGCCATGCGCGTGCCTTTTCTAGGAGGAAAGAGTCCCATTGTTTTTAAGTAAGCATTTAAGAACTTTGGTTGTTTTTGAAAATTGGGGATCCATTCGATTGCCTTTCATCCTAAAGAGAAAGTTATCAAAAAAAAAAAAAGCAAAAAAAAAAACCCATGAGCAAAATAAGAAAAAGAAAATTAGCAATAATTTGTGAAGTTGTGGTTATGAGTAAATTAAGTTAGCAAGAAAGCACAAGGTTCTTTTATATGGTTTCATTTCAGTTTCTGATTTCTATTTCAGAAACTAAGAAGTTAAAAATTTCAGCTTCTAATTTCTTCAATTTCTCTATTTCTGGAATAGAAATCTGTTTCAGAAATAGAGAAATCAAATTGCGTTACCAAACGGATTTCTGTTCTAAACCTATTCCGAGAAACAGAGAAACGGAGAAATCAAGAAACATAAATTTTGTCATGCGCGCCCTAAGCTTTTAGACTTAGCTCAGGCTCTCCCAAGCCCATACCAATTCGCGACTTAAGATTCAAACATTTAACATGCAAGATGTTATTAATTAGGAGTCGCCACTAATCGGTTTATGGTAGGTCGATTAGACACCTAAGTAAAATAAAGGGAGATTTATTTTACTCCTACGAACCAGAGACTAAGGGTACGGAGACTTGGTTACACTAGAATTTTCTAATGCCTTTTCAGTACCATTTCTTCTTAATTTTTCAAAATGTTTTTGCAAGCAGCTGATTTATTTTAACCTAAGTTACTATCATGCAAATGTGGTGACCACACGGGTGCTCATCCATTATTTAAAATATTCAAGTAAATAAATTGCATCACATAAAGCAAGCACTCATTTTTTTGGATTTTCTTAAAAATTAGAATTCTTTTATAAAATGCATTTTAACACTAAATGACTTAATCTTATTAAGGTGGAAATTCTAATTAAATGGGTCTATTATGCGAACTAGTTATTATGCACCTTATGACCTAACTTTACTAATAAATTCTAATTAAATGATCATATTATGCAACTAATTAACATGCACCTAAATTTTTGTATTTTTGTATTTTTTTTATTGAAATTCAAAACTAATAAAAACGCTACTCAAGCTATCTAAAGTAATTTTCTAATCCATTTTTGGGATTAATTTGACTTAAACCCTATTCTGTTTTTAGAAAACTATTTTCTTTATTTTAAAAAAAAATGAGAATATGAAAATGTGCCAATTATATCTAAGACTCTAAAAAAAGCTATTTAAGTCTAGTCCTAACTTATTTCTTTTAAAATATCTAAAAATGCAGTCCTAAAAATATTATCTAAAAATGCAATCCTAGAAATATAATCCTAAAAATTTGATTAATTAAACTACGTGTCTATTATATTAAACCCTAATGTCCTATATTCTTATGCAATTTTTGAATATTTTGATTTTTTTGATTTTTTAGTTTCTTTTTAGTTTTTTTTTGGTTGAGTAATTATTAAATTAGGGTTAAATATAAACAATTAATATAGCCACTAAATAAAGGATCAAAATAATTGAAAAAATAACCTGTCATCTCACAGATTAAATTAACAATTATTTTAACCCTAATTATCACAACAACTCAAAATAATTAAATAATCTAGTCCGAAGTCTTACGGACCAAATTAAATAATTATTATTATTTAACAATTAAAATTTCACCAAGAAGCCCAAAATTAATGTAATTAAAAGAATGATCCGATGTCTCTCGGATCAAACTAATTATTACAAAAATCTTGGATAAAGCCTTAAGGATAATGTCTAAACAATACAAATAACTAACATTAATATACCATGATCTAACTCAGATAATAATAACAAGACTTAAAATAAAAACAAATAAATAAATAAATAAAATAAACCACGTAAGGCTCAAGAGAGGACAGTGGCATCGGTAGTGGTGTGGTGGCGCGGCGGCTGGGTCGGCGAGGAGGGCTCGCGGGCTGGTGCTTCACCGGGCGTCAGAGGCGGTGTGGTGCTTCACGGCGGCTGGGTCAGCGAGGAGGGCTTACGGGCCGCCGGGAGCAAGGCGCAGGCATCGGGTATGGCGGGCTTCGGCCACTGAGCGAGCAGGAAGCGAGGTGCTGCGGAGGTGAGCTGCTAAGACAGAGGTCCAAGCGGCGTGCAGTGGGGTCGCGGGTCACCGGTGTGAGGCAGTGCTGGTGAGGTGACCGGTGTGGCTCGGTGGCTTCGCGGCTGGGTGGAGGCAGACCACCAGGTTGCTGGGCGCGAATTGCAGGTTGTGGGCCTCGGGTGGTTGGACACGGCAGCGTCGATCGCTCGAGAGTGCAGCAAATCGACCTCGGGTGGCGTCACGGGTGTCGCGGGGAGCGGGTTGCTGCGATGGAGGTCCGCCGGTGTTTGAGTGATGCTGGAGCAGCGGCGGAGCGAGCAGTACCGAAAGTTTCACGGGCGGCGATGACTGGCCCAAGGCATGCTGGTGGAGATCTCGGACCGGCGGTGGTGTGGGGCACCGGAGCAGCAGCGGTGTGGGGCTTCGCAGACGGCGGTGGTCGCGGTCGTAGAAGCAATAGCAGCGTGGGGGCTTCGCGGAGGAGGAAACCACGAGGAAGATGAACAGTGCACAACTTTTTCTTTATTTTTTTTTTCTCTCTCCCTCCATGAAATCTCTGCCCCTTCTCTGTCTTCTGTCTTCTGCTTGTCAGCAAAAAGAAGAAAACTTTTTGACCTCTTTTTTTTTTTTTTACTTTTTCCTTCATTTCTCTCTCACCTGACACTCTCTCTCCCTCTGTACTTTTTGCATAAGACTTTCTCTTCTCTCTCTCTCAAAGATCCCACGGACGGCCTCCTTCTCCTCTTTCACTTTTTTCTTTTTCTCCTTTTTCACCAAGAGAACCCCCCCCCCTTTTTTTTACGAAGAGACCCCCTTCTCGGTTCCGAAGCCTCGCATTTTATAGTGAAAGTGCTCAAAGTTGTTTCTTCAGTCGAGATCTTCACTCAACGACTCCAACAACAAAGTGACTCCAAAGTCACACGATTTTCGAATTTTTTTAAAATTTTGAAATTTGGTTCAAATATATATATATTTTTTTTAAAAATTCCCTCCACAACCAAATCCTCTATTATTATTTTCTAAAAGATAAATTAAATTTTAAAATAGGTGTCAACACCTCTTCCTTGAATTTGGAATTCTTGATAAGTGATCTACAATTAGATTTTCAGTCCCCTTCTTATCTTTAATTTCCAAATCAAATTCTTGCAGCAATAGAATCCACTTGATCAACCTGGGTTTTAATTCTTTCTTTTCAAGCAAATACTTAAGAGTAGAGTGGTCAGAATAAACTATAACTTTTGAGCCAATTAAATAAGAACGAAATTTATCAAAAGCAAATACTACTGCCAAAAGTTCCTTTTCTGTTGTTGAATAATTCTATTGTGCACCTGACAAGGTTTGATTGGCATAGTATATGGTTCGAAAAATTTTATTCTTCCTTTGTCCCAAAACAGCTCCTACTGCAGAATCGCTAGCATCACACATCAGCTCAAAAGGTAAATCCCAATTTGGTGCTGCCATAATTGGTGCTGGTATTAACTTCTGCTTTAAAGTGTTAAAAGCTTGCATGCATTCAACGGAAAAATTAAAAGGAGCATATTTTTCCAAAAGATTAGAAAGAGGTTTAGCAATTTTTGAAAAATCTTTTATAAATCGCCTGTAAAATCCTGCATGCCCCAAAAATCCTCTGACAAGTTTCACAGATATTGGCGGAGGTAATTTTGCAATGACTTCCACTTTGGCTCGATCGACTTCTATTCCGTTTTGAGAAATTTTATGCCCGAGCACTATTCGTTCCTGCACCACAAAGTGACACTTCTTCCAATTTAAAACAAGGTTAGTCTCCTCACATCTTTGTAAGACCAAAGCCAAATTATTTAAACAAGAATCAAATGATAGGCCAAAAGTGGAAAAATTATCCATGAAAATCTCAATATATTTTTCAACCATATCAAAGAAAATAGCCATCATGCATCTTTGAAAAGTAGCCGGTGCATTACAAAGACCAAAGGGCATTCTTCTAAAAGCAAAAGTACCATAGGGACAAGTAAAAGTAGTTTTCTCTTGATCTTCTGGTGCAATAGGAATTTGATTATACCCTGAATATCCATCCAGAAAGCAATAAAATTCATGCCCCGCAAGTCTTTCTAACATTTGATCAATAAATGGTAAAGGAAAGTGATCTTTTCTAGTGGCATCATTCAATTTTCTGTAATCCATACACACACACCACCCAGTAACTGTTCTAGTTGGAATCAATTCATTGTTGTCGTTTTTCTGAACAGTCATACCACCTTTCTTTGGCACAACTTGTACAGGACTTACCTAAGAACTATCAGAGATAGGATAGATGATACCTGCATTAAGTAGCTTAATTACCTCAGCTTTCACTACTTCTTGCATCTTCAGGTTCAAACGCCTCTGAGGTTGGATAGTGGGTTTATATTCCTCCTCCATCAAAATTTTGTGCATGCAAATTGAAGGACTAATTTCCTTGATATCAGCTATTTTCCATCAAATTGCACCTTTATGCTCTCTTAATACTCTGAGCAATTTCTCCTCCATCAAATCTGTCAAATAAGAAGATATAATTACCGGTAAAGAAGAAACTCCATCTAAATAAGCATATTTCAAATGAGAAGGTAAGGGTTTGAGTTCAAGAATTGGAGGTTCTTCAATTGATGGTTTAGGCTTTGTAATGTGTTGTCCCAACTCCTCAAATTTAATTGCCTTTTGCCTTGAATATGGAGGAATTGCCTCCATGAAATTTGTGTACTCATTTATCTCCTCGTTCTGAATATCTTTGTCCCTTAGTTGAACCAGACATACTTCAAGTGGATCTTCAAAGATATTTTCTTGAAAAACCTTATTCACCAACTTGTCAACTGTCTCAACTCTAAAACAAGAATTATCATCAGATGGATATTTCATTGCTTTAAAAACATTAAATGAAACAAGATCATCTTGAACTCTAAGGATCAACTTCCCTTGTTGTACATCAAAAAGAGCTCTTCTTGTTGCTAGAAAAGGTCAACCTAAGATAAGTGGTACCTCAAAATCTTCCTCCATGTCAAGAACTATGAAATTTGTAGGGAAGATAAATTTGTCAACTTTTACCAAAACATCTTCCACAATACCTCTCGAATATTTAATTGATCGATCAGCCAGTTGAAGTGACACTATGGTTGCTTTTACCTCGCCCAATCCTAATTTCTTGAAAACTGAATAAGGCATCAAATTAATACTTGCACCTAAATCACATAATACTTTTTCAAAGTAAGAATTCCCAATAGTGCAAGGAATAGTAAAACTCCCTAGATCTTTTAATTTCGGAGGCAATTTGTTTTGTAGGATGGCTGAACACTCCTCGTTTAACTTCACAGTCTCATAATCCTCCAGTTTTCTTTTGTTTGCCAAAATCTCCTTCAAAAATTTTGCATAACTAGGCATTTGCACTAAAGCATCTGCAAAAGGAATGTTAATGTGCAATTTTTTAAATACTTCAAGAAATTTAGAAAATTGCTTATCCATTTTGTGTTGCTGGAGTCGTTGAGGGAATGGAATTGGCGGCACATATGGCTTGGGATTATCTGGAAAAAGTTTACTCTTGCTTGTCTCCTTTGATTGTTTATTGATCACCTCTTCTTTGTCTCTGACAATCTCTTCTTCTCCCACTTGTTTACCACTTCTCAGGCTAATAGCCTTTATGTTTTCAATTGGATTTTTCTCTGTGTTGTTCGACAAAGAACCCTGTTGCCTTCCTGACATCATGCTTGCTAACTGACCCACTTGCATCTCCAGATTTCTGATTGAAGCCTCTTCGTTTTGAAATCTCACATCCGTGCTTTTGATGAAGTCATGAGTTGTGTTAGCAAGTTTGGTGACTATGTCTTCCAAATTTGACTTTATCTCTTCTGATTGTTTGAATCCTTGTGGTCTCGTCACATTCTGATTGTTCCATGAAAAATTTGGATGATTACGCCATCCTGGATTGTATGTGTTGGAGTAGAGATTATTCTGCGACCTGTTAAAATTCCCAACAAAGTTAGAATTTTCACTAGGTTGTTTGAAAGTATTACCTACCTGACACTTTGTGCTAACATGTCCTCCACCACAAAAATCACATGTCAAATTGTGAATTTTCATGGCTGAAACACTCATATTATCAAGCTTTTTGTTGAGTGTTTCAAATTGTGCAGCAATTGCAGCAAAAGCATCTACTTCATGAATTCCGCTAACTTTTCGCATTGGTAATCTCTCAGTAGGCCACTGATAATTATTGGACGCCATCTCCTCTAAAAGATTGTAGGCTTCTTCTGGTGTTTTATTATTTAAAGTCCCCCTGCAGTTGCATCAATCATAGAACGAAGATTCGCACTAGAGCCATTATAAAAAGTTTGTACCTGCATCCATACGGGTAGTCCATGATGTGGGCATTTCCTAAGAAATTCTTTGAATCTTTCCCATGCTTCATATAATGATTCATTATCCAACTGCATAAAATTAGTAATATCGTTACGCATCTTCACAGACTTTGCAGGTGGAAAGAACTTACCAAGAAATTTCTGAGCCATATCATTCCATGTAGTAATTGATCCTGCAGGAAGAGAAGAAAGCCAACTCTTAGCTTTATCTCTAAGAGAGAATGGAAATAATCTCAATCTAATAGCATCATCTGTAACTCCATTATATTTGATGGTGTCACAAATTTCAAGAAAAGCATCGATGTGAGCGTTTGGATCATCGTTTGGTAGCCCACTGAATTGCACTAATTGTTGAAGCATTTGAATGAGTGACGGTTTGATCTCAAAGTTGTTTGCTTGAATTGTAGGTCTTCTGATACTTGATGTAGCGCCTTAAACTGTTGGCGAAGCATAATCTCTTAAAAGTCTACTTGGATTTTCATTATCACCGTCTGCCATCTTAACATGATTTCTCTGTTCTCTCAGTCGCCTTTTGAATGTACGCTCGATTTCTGGATCAAGCTCAACAAGTTCCCCTTGTTGGCTACGTGTCATAAACCGATGTACACCCTGAAAAGTAAAACAAAACGAAAGCTAGATTAAACTTAGAATTATCTGGTATCAATATTAATTAGTATTAAACAAACGATCCCCGGCAACGGCGCCAAAAACTTGTTCGTAAAATTCTAAACGCAAGTGCACGTATCAAAAAAGTAATATAATGATGAGAAAAAGTATCGTCCCATGGAGATCGATGATTAATAAACTACTTAAATACTAAAATAGATTAATTCTAAAATTTATCTAACAAATCAAAATATAATTTAGAACAAATTAAAAACAAAACTTGAAGACTAAATGCAGTAAAATCAATAAGATAAATATGTTAGAGCATCTGATTTCACCATAACCACTAGATATGAATTTCATATTGTTATGAATATAAGAATGATATCAAACATGTGATAGCGGAATTTCCTAATCTATTTACTATCCTATCTCTAGGTATAGCAAGCCTACTCAGCTTATTAATCCACTATATTTCTATGTGAATTAAAATAAATATGAGTGCATTAAAAACTATGAATATTCCCGGTTTACAATGAGTCTTTGGGATCACCTTATCACCGAAAGCTACACAAATAACGTGGTATATTTATATCCACGTTTAATTCATGGTTATATATTATAATGAGTAATTGCATATTATCACCTCTCAGTCTCAAACATGCACATTAGATCATTCAAGTGGTGGCCAGTCACTCAAAAGCATTAAACGTAATAATATATAACTTACATGAATGAAATCAATTGTAGAACATAAAAATCATGAAATTCACATCATCATGGTTAGGCTACATCGTAGCCTTAACAAAAGAAAATTAGAACATAGTAGAAGAAAAAATATAAATATAAATCAAACTCAGCATCTTGAATCAAAGAACAAGAATTCTATCACGACTTTTGTCGTATCTTCAAAATACTTGAAAAACTCTTAGAACAATGGAAACCGATCTAACCCCTCCTCTCTAAAAAAAAAAAAAAAACACTAGCTGCTCTCTTTGTCTCTATTTATAGGATATATCCAAGA
Source organism: Eucalyptus melliodora (assembly GCA_004368105.4). NCBI lineage: Eukaryota > Viridiplantae > Streptophyta > Magnoliopsida > Myrtales > Myrtaceae > Eucalyptus > Eucalyptus melliodora. Next base: position 44,207,738 of record CM023406.3, read on the forward strand.
TACTTATCTCCCAACGCTTGTAGATAACATTAGGGAACAAAATCAAGAATTTCCTGATTTGATATCTATCTTCCACTGCTTGTTTTTATTTGAATTCCTGATAGTTGACATTCTTTTCCTTATCCTCTCCATATCTCATTATTCTGCATAAACAAGGAAAATTCAAATAATTAGAAAGAAATTCAAATGTTTTCTCACAGATAATGCATTAATTACTGCCTAAAGTAGGTCAAATAACTCTATTTTTATAGAGTTATCATTGCTTATCACTTCCTATAAAAGCTTCTTCAATGAAAATTAACTCCACCAAAAAGAAGAAAAACAACACAAAAATATGGCACCCTCTTGTTTTTTTTTTTTTTATCAAGAAATACGTTATACGATTGATTACTTAGTCACTGTTTGAGATAATTACATCAAGAGCATCGATGCATAATAAATCTAGAAAAGCAGATGGAGGGTGGAACAACCAATTGGAGGGAAGAAAATTACATCGGCAGGCCTTTGCAAGCCAATCAGTGGGCCGGTTTGTTGTTCGACCACAGTGGGCTAGAGAAAGGTCCTGAATGTTTGCAGTTTCGCTCGGCCTTGGTCCAGGAGAGGTTGAATTCGCCAGTTCACTTTCGTCGAAGTGGTAAATGCTTGCACGAGTGAAGAGCAGTCAGTTTGTACTTTCAGAGAGAGTTCCGCACGGGATGCAAGTAGATCTAGGGTTTCATGCAGAGCCAAAGCTTCTGCCTGTTCCGCCGATGTCGCCTCCACCACTCTCGCGAACCCATCCACCAAACATCCTCAGTTATCCCTGCAGATGCACGCAATAGCACCTCTGTTTGGTGGTATTCCTCCGGTCTCTGTTTCTGCAGTGTTGGGCTTGGCGAATGAGGCGTCTATGTTAACTTTCAGCTTGTTTGGGGGGGGGGGGGGGGCGGGGGGAACCATCGATCAGGTTTGGCGGTAAGTCTCCTTTCTTTCTCCTATTGTTGGGTCGCGGAGCTAAGAGTCTCATGGAGGATTTGCGCCTGAATCACAATCTGCTACGGGTGCAGGGGACGCCGCTCGAAGAGGAACATATTTCACCCCTTCCAGATGCTCTAGAGGACAACCACTACCAGTTTGAACTTCTTCGCAAGGTGAGGGTTGTTTTTCCATTTAACGAGCCAATCATCAAGGCGAGTTAACCCATATCTTGATATCTTGATCTGCAGAGGTGCGGAGCTCCAAATCAGGGTTGTCCATGGACAGAGTAGGAGAAGATGTTCAATGGTTTCAGCCTCTTTGCTGCAGATGGGACAGATGGGATCCAGTACGATCTTTCTTCTATATAAATTTTCCCGTGTAGGTAGAGCATTATGGGAAGCTTGCTAGAGAAAAAACTTGATTTTTGGGAGGGTTTTTACTTGCCAAATCAGTTTCCATAAATCTGGATTTATGTGATGCGATGTGGTTGCTATTTGGTCTATACTTGCTAGATGTTATCTGACTGTGTGATAGCCGCTCTTCACTGAGTAGATACCAGAGTTGTTATGTGTCTAGACTAGTTTGTCTGTTGAATCTAGCCCTCCAATGAGTGTAGCAAGTATTTCCTTAGCGATTCTGTCATCGAACAGTGACTCCACCAGCTGGGTATTCCATTTGCTGTTTCCAGGTTCAATTAGAGCCACCACATGTTTTGGTTCGTTTTTTGTTGCCGGGCCTCCAATTGGACCACTTGTTATCCATTTGTCCGTTCTGATTGATAGATTTCTGCCATTCCCAACTGAGTACATAATGTGTGGCCTGATAGAATCCCTACCCCGAGTTATACTTTGCCAACCCCATGAGGGTCGGGATCCATGGCCAGCTTTCCAGAAGTCTCCATGAGGGTAATAGAGGCCCTTCATGACTCTGCTCAATAAGAACTGATGATTTTGTGAGATGCACCACGCTTGTTTGCCCAACATAGCCGTGTTGAAAGTAATTAGGTCTTTGAAACCTAGTCCTCCCTCCTTCTTTCTGGTTTTCAAAGCTTCCCAACTCTTCCAGTGAATTCTAGCGTTTTTACTGTTTGTTTTCCACCAAAAGCTTGCAATCCTCCTCTCAATAGCTTTGCATATAAAAACAGGAATCTTGAATATGGCCATGGCATATTGAGGGATGGCCTGAACAACTGATTTTATCAAAATTTTCTTCCCTGCTTTTGATAACAAATGTTCCTTCCAGCTTTCTAGCTTTCTATTTATCCTTGCAAGTATCCACGCAAACATGTCTTTTTTTTAGCAGCCCCAATCCGTTGGGATCCCTAGATATTTCCCTGTTTTTTCAATTTCTGGAACTCTCAGTTCATTGGCCATATTGTGCCTCAGGGTTGGTGGACATCATTTACTGAAGTATATACTAGATTTGTTTAAATTGATGGCCTGGCCAGAAGCATAACAATATTCATGTAGGATTGTAGCCAGGTTTTGACACTCTAGGATTGAACCATGGAGGAAAAAAATTGAGTTGTCCGCAAATAGTAAATGTGAGAGGGTGGGACATCTACTATTCAGCTGGATTCCTCTAATAGTGCCATCTTCAACAGTTTTACCCATCATATAGGATAGAACATTGGCTACTAGTATGAATAGATATGGGGAGAGAGGATCACCTTGTCGGATTCCACGTGTAGGCTTGAAAGATGGTAGAGACTCCCCATAAAAATTCACACTAAAAGTAACAGTTGAGACGCATTGCATCACCCATTGTACCCACTATTCTACATGTTTTGTACTTTGATTTTCTTCCTCGCTATGTTTCCTACTTCATTTGCTAATGCCTTATGTCATGTAGATGAGAACTTTGCCTTGATGGAATTCAAGAGAAGCTTTCGAAATAGCAAAGCATGTTCATCTTCAACATAGCTTGGGCTTTATTCTGGTTGTGTTTATCCAAAGATTGAATCATGGTCAGAAGATGGACATGGAGATTGTTGCTTATGGGATGGCGTTGAGTGCGACGAGGCCAATGGTCACGTGACAGGCCTTGACCTTAGTAATAGTTGTCTCTTTGGTACCATAACTTCCAACACTAGCCTCTTCCGCCTCCGCCACTTGGAATCGCTCAATCTTGCTTGGAATGACTTCAACTCTACCTTAATCCCACATGGCATTGGCAATCTTTCTAGGTTACACTACCTTAATCTCTCTAGTTCATACTTTTCGGGGAAAATTCCATCAGATATCTCACAGCTCTCAAGATTAATTTCCCTTGATTTGTCTTTTGCATGGGTGTCTCTACCCAACCTAAACAACTTTATTCAAAACTTTACTATGCTTAGAGAACTTGATCTCTCTTATACAAACATAACATCACCGTTCCCAAAAGTAGTTGCAAACTTCTCCTCTTTGAAGTTGCTTAAACTTATATCTTGTCAATTGCATGGAGGGTTTCCAATAAGCATCTTTCAGTTACCAAATTTGGAATTCCTCGACATTGGTAGCAATTTCAACCTTCTTGGTTTTTTTCCAGAACATCAGTGGGGTAGTTCCTTGAAATCATTGTCTCTTCAAGGCACAAATTTTTCAGGGGAAATACCCATGTCGATAGGAAACCTTGTTTTGTTGAATGAATTATCAATTGGGAGTTGTTATTTCTCGGGTTCACTTCCCACTTCACTAGGTAATCTTTCTCAGCACACTTTTATGGATATATCAGTTAATAAATTCCAAGGTCATATCCCGGCTTCGTTCACTAGCCTTACCCAGCTGTCAACTCTATATCTCCGTTCCAATAATTTCAGCAGTGGTATTTGGCATTGGCTCATCAACTTGGCAAAACTCACCTATTTGGAACTTTCAGGTATTATTCCATCCAATAGCAAGGTTCCTCAAATAAAATAAAATAAAAATGTTGAGATTCTGTCGCGACCAAATTTTCGGGTATGAATCACCTAGGGTTTTGCTAATGGATTGTTAAGCCTGGACTTAACTTGGGCTCTCCCAAGCCCATACCAATTCGCAACTTAGGTTCAAGTTCTTAACGTGCAATCGATTTTCAATCAGGAGTCACCACTAATCTATTTTTGGTGGGTCGATTAGAAACCCAAGTAAAGTAATGTGAGTTTTACTTTACTTTTACGAACCAGAGACTATGGGTACGGGGACTTGATTACGTTAGATTTCTCTAACGCCCTTTCGGTACCTTTCTTTTTATTTTGAAAAGTGTTTGGCAAGCAGTTTGAATTTATTTTAAATTTATTTCCCTAATATGTGGGGTGATCATGTGGGTGTGCAATCCACCAATTTAACACACAGATAAACAATAAATAAATTGCAAAAAAACTTACCTCAAAGCAACGAAAGCATCTATAATGTTAAATTAAAATCCACATCAACAATCTTAAATATGATTTCTAATTAACATGCAATTTTTATTTTTTTTTCGCTTAATTAATGAAAATCATGCAATATGTAATGCAATGTTAATTGAATGACCTAATTCTAATGACATGTAATTTTTAATTAAATGGGCCTAACAAAAATACTAAATGACATGCATCTCAATGAATCGAACCCTAATGACGTGCATATGACAACTTTTCTTTTTCCTAAAAGAACACATTTTATCCTAAATAATAAAACTAATTTAACCTATGACATTTTTTTATTTTTCATGAAATTCGAAATTTGGTGAAATGTGAAAATTAACTAATTAGATTAAGATCCTATTTAATTTATATTAGGAATTAGGTTGAGCCAAATCCTAATTTAAACTAAAATATTATCTTAACCTAGATAATCCTAAAATGTAATCTATTTAATAAAATACCTAAACCTATAGTAAATTAAGAAAAAACATCATCTAAAATTAAACTAAATGCAATTTTACCCTAATATGCTATGACGTGCAAAAGATGCCCTAATTTTAATTTTTGAATAATGACTTTTTTTGTGTTTTTCCTTTTTTTTAAAACTTCGAAATTGATAATTGCCAAATAATTAAACATGCAATCCAAGTTTAAAAAAAAACTAGCAACCTAAATTAATTGATTTGATTTTTTTTTTTTGAAAATTAGAAGTAAAATACCTATTATGAACATGCAAACCCTAAAACTACATTTTTTGATTTTTTTTTAAAAGAAAACTAATTTAAGTAACACCACAACAAATCAAGCCATATTGATACCCAAATTGACGAACCATATCTCGCGCATGAGATCGGGTTGGCCAATTTCACATAAATCACGAATCGGATCTCGAGCGGAAGATCGGATTGGCAATCTTTTAAGTAATTGCAAGTCGGATTTCGGGCGCGAAAATCGGACTAACAATCACTAATTTCAAGGCAATTTCATATCATGGAATCTCAATTTCACATTAAAGGAATAATTACACTAGAAAGGTAAAATAAAATAGAAAAAATAATAAAACAAAAATAAGATAAAGAAAATACCTAAATTTTCTTTTGCTTTTCTCTGTTTTCTTTTCTTTTTTCTGAAAAAGAAAAATAAAATAAATATGATGTCCGGTCCGGCGAGGGGAGATCGCGAAGGTGGCTGCTGCAGGCGTCGGGGGCGGTACGGACGTGGTGGACCAATGGGCCGGACTCTGCAACAAGCAGGGACGCAAGCTGTGGGAGCGGCGCGGCAACGATGCTGCTGATGCTCGGGAGGAGACGGTGAGTGGGGTGCTGGATCGCAGAGGCAGCTGCTGGTCGCGTCATGCGGAGGCGCGGCGAGGGGCTGAGGCGCGGCAGTAGTGCGGCGCGGAGGCAGCGCGGGCTGTTGGCGGGCTGTTGATGCAAAGTGATGGAGCTTGGGGTTACCGGTTGCGGAGGAATCGGGCGTTGAAGGCGCAGGGGCGCGGCGGCGTGGGCTGCAACGGAGCGGCTTAGGGGGCGCTTCGCGGAGAAGAAATCCACGAAAGAGATGAGCAGTGCACACCTTTTTCCTTTTCTTTTTTTTTAGTTTTTCTCTCTCTCTCCTCTCTCTCTCTACGTGACCTTTTTTTTTTGCTGACTTCTCCTCTTTTCTTCTCTTTTGAGTTATGCGAAATTGTTAGAAGAACGAGGGAGGGGGATTTTTTCTCTTTTTCGTTTTTTTTTCCCTCTATCTCTCACCTCACATCTACTCTCTGCTCTCTCTCTCTTCTGCTGCACTTTTCACCTTTTGTCTTTTTGTGTTCCCTTTTTTTTTCTCTCTCCACTCACTTTTCGCCTTTTGCTCTCTTTTTTTTACCGACAGAAAGGACCCCTTTTTTCCCCACCGTACGCGACTCTTTTATACACCAAAAAAAAATGTATCTTTGCGGTATATTTCATTGCCAATTTTGCTCGTGTAAAATTCCATTGAATATATCATTACACCCTGCGCAATATTTTTGCATATTCGATAAAAAAAATTCCCCTTTTGCACAAAAATGCATCTCCCAGTGTGTATTACCCAAATATGTGAAAAATCTTTATGAAATATAACACAAAATAAAATTTTCCTAAACTATATGCCATGTGATTATGATTTTTTTATTGATTTTTTATTTAGAAAAAATTAACCCCAAAAATTTAGGTGTCAACAGATTCGATTGGAAGCCAAGCTAATTGTCCATGTTTCTTTACATTTGGCAGATGTTCAGTTAAGTGGTCCAGTTCCATCTTTATTTGGGAACTTAACGTGGTTGGTTAAGCTCGACCTTTCATCCAACCATTTGCAAGGTGAAATTCCAAACTCATTATGGGAACTCGAGAATCTTGAATATTTGGATCTTAGTGGGAATAATTTGAGTGGCACTGTGGATTTACACAAACTTAAGAGCTTGAGAATGTTGAATTTGAACACCAACAACATATCTTTTGTCAACAAGATTGAGATGAATGTCACTCTTCCAAAACTTTCCACTTTAATTTTACATTCATGTAACTTGCAGAAGTTCCCAAAGTTTTTAGGCTACCTAAGTGGATTAGAGAGGGTAGATCTTTCACATAATAAAATTGGAGGGAGTACTCCTACATGGATGGGGAATGGTAGCAAAGAATCCTTATGGTATATGGATCTTTCTCACAATTTTCTAACTGGCTCTGAGAACAACCAAATCAATCTTTCACATCCCAAATTGACCTATCTTGACATTAGTTCTAACCTGCTCACAGCAGAACTCCCTACTCCACCTTCATCAGTGACTTATTTTAACATCTCCAATAACATCCTCTTTGGAGAAATTCAATCTATTTGTGGAGCAAGATCCCTCTTTATTCTTGATTTGTTCAACAATAATTTGAATGACACAATTGCTTCTTGTTTGGGAAATATTGATTCTTTATCAATTTTGGATCTTGGGAAAAATAAACTTGAAGGCACGATTCCTGAAGCTTACCCAAAAGGTTGTGCATTGAAGATGATTGATCTCACAGAGAATCGATTGCAAGGGCCTATTCCAAGGTCATTGGTGAATTGTACAATGCTAGAGTATTTGAACCTTGGTTATAATCAAATTCTTGATGGGTTCCCTTCATGGCTATCTGAATTGACCAAGCTGAAAGCTGTTATCTTGAAATCCAATAAGTTACATGGTCCAATAGAAACATATCAAAGCCACTTTAATTTCAGCAATTTACATATCATGGACCTTTCCAATAATAGTTTCAATGGTGAATTTCCTTGCAAGTTGTTGAAGAGTTTCCATGCCATGGAAGTGGTTTTTAGTCAAGATCAATTGGAATATATGAATACTTTCGAGGTGATCCCTTCATCCTTATCTACAGTTGCTAGATTTTTATACTATGCGATGAAATTGACTAGTAAGGGCACAGAAAGGGAGTACTCAAAGGTTCCATTTGCACTTATGCAAATTGACCTCTCCAATAACAAATTCGAAGGACACATACCTAGTCTCATTGGAGATTTGAAGTCACTTATTTTGCTTAACCTTTCAAATAATATTCTCACGGGTTCCATCCCACCTTCCGACAAAGCTTGAATCTCTAGATCTATCTCAAAACAAGCTCTTAGGAGAGATCCCTCAACAGCTAGCCCAACTTACATTTCTCTCATTTTTCAATGTTTCTCATAATCAAGTGTCGGGACCATTACCACAAGGGAGTCAATTTAACACATTTGCGGAAGATTCATTTTCTATGAATGAGGGGTTATGTGGAAGTCCTTTGCCAAAAAGATGCACAATGGCTTAGGATAACTTACCATTACCACCATCTCTTGAGGAAGAAATTGGCGAAGAGTCATGGTTCAACTTGGATTGGACATTTGTGCTAATTGGTGTTGGAGTCGGGTTTTTGAACGGCGTTGTATTAGGGAACTTGATCGTTGATGAGAAGAATAGGTGGTTCTTACACTTCTCCAAGAGAATGGCAAAAAGATGGAACAAATCGAGAAGACAATGAACAATGAGGAGTTGTACATGCAGTCAGATACTCTTGTGATACTGATCAATAATGTAATCTTTTCTGTATTTAGTTTGTACTAGAAATAAAAAAGATAGAGCATACAATATTCCTCTTATTATAGTATCCTTCGTTCGAATATAATTGGAAGAACAAGAGCGAGTTGTGCATCCACTCCGTGAAGACACAAGATCAAGGCCAAACAATCCTCATTCAAAGCAGAATTGATTCTGAACTTCATGTTAACGTGATAAGTCGCGAACACCTCAAACCTCATATTCAATTTACCTGCGATATCACATGCTTTATGGCCTCCTAAAATTGTCACGCATGTATGCAATCGGTACGAGCAAATAGTGTATAGGATGAATCACTCGAGACCAAACTCAAATTGAGCAATGAAGTCAATAGTTGAAGTGTACACCAGCAACCGGTTTTCACTCTAGTGGAGGCGAAAGGTCTCTGTCTTTGCCTCACGAAAACAGAGTGCGAGAGTTTACATTGAGTAAGGCCGTGACTGGATGTGATTGACGAGTGGATCGGAAGGGGGAGGCCTCCGAAGTGAAGACGCCGAGAATTGAAACCAGTGAAGAGAGAGGGAACAAGAATCAAAGGCAGTGACAGTAGTGACAGAGAACAGAGATGAACGGAGTATGAATATGGAGACCTCTGAAGTGGCGACGCCGAGACTTGAAACCAGTGAAGAGAGAGTGAATGAGAATGTAAGGTAGTGACAGTAATGACCGAGAACAGAGATGGGGTATGATTGTTGATGTACCGTGACCTGTTACAAGTTATGACAACAATTAGCAAAGAGAATGGAGGAGGAAAAGATGAAGATGGAAACCAGCGAGCCAGAGAGAGGAGGTAGGTTGGACGGTGATGTAATGGCTGGAGGTTGAAGGTGAGGGATGTGGTGACTGGCAAGGGGAGGAGCCGGAGATGAGAGAGAAGAGAGAGAAATTCCAAGGCGAGGTGTCCAAGTGAGATGAGGAGGGTGTTGACTTCGTGGGCCGGGCCGAACCGGGCCTCTGGGCCTGAACTTGACTGAACAGTTCTTGCGTGTTGTGAAATTGTATTACTGGGCTCGGTTTTCGCCAAAAAATCAATTGGGCCTTACCGCGAAAGTCAAACTGGACTTCTAAAGTTGACCCACTCTCGATCCTCCGTTTTTCAAAATTTTAATTGTTGGGCCCGATATATCGATATTATAATGTCTCTGATGTGTATTAATCTTCTTCGAAAAATGTAATTTGAAATCATTGGCGAAATTTGGGTGCCAGTCAATTTGTTGTTGATTTAATCATTTGAACTCATTTACACTTGCTGGAAGATACGGTATCGATTTTCATGTCAATTTATCACCAAATAATCACCAATTTGGGTCTTGAATGCCCCTGAATCAATTATGAATGTTGCTGGATGTTATTAATCAGGCGTGAATTGGAATTGTTTCGGCTTAGTTTGGTGGTTCTATCGATTTTCCATAACATAGTGCCAATGTGAGATGGATTATCTATCAAGTTACCACATGTTCACACTTCTACTTTCTTTCTTTCTTTCTTTCTTTTTTTGGGTTGAAACACGTTCACAGTTCATTGGCTGGATGTTGCTGGAGGCTACAATTTGAGTGTGGCTTCGCAGCATTTGGCCTGGTTTGTTTTATCTTTCATTTACCTGTGATCAGTACTTAACATATTATTAGTTTCATAGTCTTTCGAGCGTGTTTAAAGGTCATTTGTCTTGACAATTGCAAGCAATAAATGCTGGAAATTATTGAGGGTCTCAGTTTAGGCATGAAAGTGAAGGGCATTGATGGAGATAATTCGAGGTTGAATCTCATGATTCATACCAATGCATTGGTATGCGATTCATTTCTAAGGCTTTTGGTTGGATTGAATTTCATTTGAATGGATGAATTGGGGTTTACATGTGTTGAACGTTGCTGGTGGTTTCGGTTTAGGCTTTGATCTTGGAAGAGGTTGTGGTCATATAGGTGTTAAGGTGCTAGTTCATGTAGGTGCATAGGCAAAGGATCCATTTTATGTCATTTTAATATCATTTAGTGTAATTTCCTTTGCATGAATAATTAGGTCTGCATATGATGGCGGGCCTCTGTAGTTTACTGAGTTTTAGGATGGTAATAAAACAAGAATCCTTTTAGTAAATAGGTCTCTTTTATGTCTCATTACGATTGTGGTGTCTTTAGCTTACAATGGCTCATGTTCCGGGGCTTACTAACAATGCCATGTATATTTTTTACCTGACATCTTATAGGGTTTATTCTCAAGTACTTTACTTTAGTACTGTTTTGCTTTCAAGTGTTGAATTCACTATCTTAATTTGGTGCATTAGAAATCATATAGTAATTCAGATTTGATCATAATCATAGACAATATATCTTCATCTGAAAGCTTATTTGAATCTAAACAATTGGCTGCGTCCAATTAGTTGTGTTTTCTACAAAAAGAATCCCATGAATGGTGACAATAAAGAGAATTCTAAGTCACAATTAGTACTGGCTTGGAAGAGTCCATGCTAAGTTATGCACCATCCTTGTCAATAGTAATTGTTTGTGGTTACTTAATACTTCATTAGCTTTTCTTGAGGAAGGTCGTGACATGAGCTATTCCAAGTAACTTGCCATCGTGTGCTAAAATGCTAGTGTCATTATACAATGAGAGTGAAGAATGGGAATGGAATTTTCTCACATTGATAATAATTTTTTATGTGATAATGGACAACGGATGTTTAGAAAGGAATAAAAGAATAGTGAATACCTATTTACTGAATATAAAAGAATTTTCTCCCCCATTTTTTGGGTAAATTTCATATCTACATTAAACAAAATAAGTCAAGTCTCATCGTGTGAAGTATATGTACTCCCAGCGGAGTCTAATACAAAGGTCTCTAATAACATCTGGAACAGAAAAATAAATGATAAACCGCAGATGTTGTTCCTTTGCAAGTAGGGCAAAAAAATCTGCGTAAATGGGTAACGTTATTGACTAATTCTAATCTAAGGTCATCTCTCAGTGCCATGTATTTACCACGATGCGTTCACTGTTTGTCAAAGCTTTTATAGTTCCCGAGAGATTTTTGTTCGCACGTAATATGTCATAAGCACGGATATTTTGTCATTATAAATTCAGCAATGATATATAAATTTAAAAAATACTTTTAATTGATAATTAGGACATATACTACTAGAAAACTTCTTAGTCGTCAATTTACAAGATGGGCAAAGTCTTCTTGCGGGTCTCTCAATTTTGGTTCCTATATGGAAAAAAGTATGAGATGTTATTTATGAGGATTGACTATGAAATTATGACCACACATGAACAATCAATCACCGCATGCATGAGATTGCGACCAAATTTGTACCTTGTCAATATATGACTATTTTTTCCCTTTTAAAAAGAAAATGCCTATTTCCTTGTAACTCTTAACAGTACGTAAATAAATAAATAAAAGCATGGAGGCTTAAGCAATATCTTGAACTTGCGCAAGATCGATGGTAAAACATGCATACATAATATGTTCCGTTTTTAATTATCACTTTGTCAGTACCCCAAATTTTCATGTTCATTGTATATTTAGCTATAAAAACCCATGGAGACAGTGATCCACTAGGAAGTCAAGCAGCTATACCAATAGAATATGCTTGTTATCTCGAGTTAGATTTTGCATCAAAATTGAATTTTTCCCTTATTAGGATACACACATAAGTGAGTTGTGTTGGAGAAACCCATATCAGAAAATTGATGTGGCATAGAGTGATTCATATATCATAGTTGTCCTATAACTTATTGGCTTAAGCTTTTGAGTGAGTGTGAATCCAAGTAAATATATTAACAGGCTTAAACTTGGACTCTCTCTTGGCAATCTCCCCATGTGAAGGTTTCAAACTGTTGTTGCACGCTCCCAACAAATGGTATTAGAGCTAGGTTGTGATTTCCAAGCAGGTGGGTATTGTGGCATAACAACATGGCCCAAAATTGATGCAGAAGGATGCTTGAATTAAGGGAGAGTAGAACTAATACTGAGTTTACACGTGAGGGGGAGATTGTTCGGATGCATGTGTGAGTAAGTTGTGTTAAAGAAATTTTACATCGGAAAATTGATTTGATGTAAAGTAATTAATATATCATAGTTCACCCATAACTTATTAATTTAAGTTTTTTTTAGTGAATGTGAGTTTAACTGGATATATTAACGAGTTTAGACTTGGGCTCTCTCTTGGCGATCTTTCTAGATGAAGGTTTCATACTTTTGTTGCACACTTCCAACACCCCTTTGATCTTATTGGAAGTAGCTTTTGGAAGTAGGTGATTAAAACTGAAATTGAAGAGTTCATAAACAAATGCTTTCTTGCATTAGGCCATGAATGACGATGGACCTAATTAGGTAAAGATGAGCTCAAATACTTTCTTACTTTAGTCACCCCGAATGTGTCCTTTCACATAAAATTATGGGATAAGTGCATCAAAAGGCTTAGAACTTGTCATAATAGTGTAAATGAGTTCTAAATTTTTTTAAAAAATGTAATAAAGTCCTAAAATTTGCCACCAAAGTGTAATTGAGTTTTAAAATTTTCAAAAAGTAAAATGAAGTTCTAAAACTTATCAAATTAGTCCAATCGATTCCTTCTATTGGTTACATTTTTTGAAAGTTCTAGGATTTGATTTTTATGACAAGTTTTAGGACCGGATTGTATTTTTTAAAATTTTTAAGACTCAATTATACTTTCTTCGTAATTTTTATGACTTTTTGTGCATTTATCCATAAAATGGATAAGTGCATCAGGAGTCTTAAAATATCTCACAAAAGTGCAATTGCCTCTTATCATTTATGTAATTAGGAAAAAAAAAAAAACTTGTGAAAGCTATGGCACACGTGCTTTCCTATCCACAAAAATTGCGATCCATAAAAGCCATGGCAATACAAGCTCCTCTGACTCTGCTATTGCATACGTGCTCTAAAAACAAAGACAAGAATTTTATTTAGGAAAAAAAAAAGACAATATCATGTCACCATCCTTAGGCTGCGCATGACAACGCTTTTGTTCCCGGGAAGAGTTTTTTTTTTTTTTTCCAGAAATGGTTCTTTTCTATTTCTGCTTCGGGGAACAATTTCTGAGTAAAAAAACCCGTTTGGTAACGACATATAATTTCTACTCTTGGAATAGAAAAAGAATAGAAATGCGTTTGGTAACGCAACAATTTCTTTTTTGTATTTATTCATTTTTTATTCTTGCCGACGGATCATCGCCGGTCGCGGCCGGGCGGCGGGCGTTGACGTCGGCGACCGGCCGGTGACCGGCGACCGACGACAGGCGGTGGCGGCGGGTGGTGGCGGCGGCAGCCGGCGGCCGGTGGCTCCGGGTGGTTGACAATGGTCGCGGCAAGAAAAGGAAATAAAAGAAAATTAAAAAAGAAAATCAGCTTATTTCTAGAAATTGTTCCCGGGACAAGAAGCAAATTTTTTTTGCTTCTCGTTTCTGCTCCAAATCTATTCCCGGGCTAACTTTCTATTCCTGGGAGTAGAAAAACAACTTGGCATTATCAAACAAATTTTTGTTCTTTTTTTGTTCCGGGGAACCAAAGAACAGAAATTTTGAGGAACAGAAACGATGTCATGCAGTACCTTAGTGTACATGCTTTATACTCGTATCATTTTTTTTTTAAAATATAAATCTTGGCGATTCATACATGCTTCGCTAATCCACGCGCTGATGAGAGCTCCACCTTGAAATGATTTAAGTGGAGTCTCTCGGAATCAACTGAGCATATTCTCCTTGCGTTTATCCTAAACTCATATCATGCTCGTCGCTGGGTGGAAATGGAGATTAGTGCTCATGGGAAGGTATGGAGTGTAACGAATTCAGCAGTTGCATCGTTGGCCTAGACCTCAGTAGTAGTTATCTCTCTAGCACCACTAGTCTTTTTAATCTACTTTGTCCTGCTCACCCTTTGTCGGAATTTCATGCGATGGGATTTATGCTTATACGTAATTTATCGTAATCACATATGTTGTATCATTATTTTCATATAAAGTGAGATAATGATGTATTAAATCTGAAAATGTTTTCAGTGGAGGATTACCATCTTTTGTTTTTGTGATTCCAAGGGCTAGGAATACTCCTAGGAATGGAGAATGACTTCCGTTCATCCACATGAAAGACGGGCAAAAGACTTTTTTTGGTGGCCTCTCAAATTTGGACTTTTTATTGAAAAAATATGAGATGCCATTTAAGAGGGCCAACTATGCAATTATGACTGTACATGAACCACTAGTCACCGCATGCATGAGAATGTGACCTAGTTTGTCCCTTGATGCATGACCATTTTTTTTCCCTTTTGACATTACTTTAGGTAAAAAATCGAAAAAAAAAAAAAGCCGGGAGACTTAAGCAATATGTTGAAATTGTAAAACATCCATGGCAAGACATGCACAAATAGCATGATTGATCTTAATCATCCTTTTTATTAAGGTTTCCCATGTTGATTGTTGATTATATATATATATATATATATATATATATATATATTGGTCAGAATGGAAACATTTCATTAAGTAAGCAAAGATGAGAGGCCTGGTAAATAGACATCATTACATAAGAGGTCCAACAAAGTTTGAGGAGGGGACAAGACCCAATTCAGAGGTAAGTAATTTTTCTTGTGGGTTTTGGCAATCCAATTTGCAACAATATTGGCCTCTCTAAAGCAATGGACTATTTGGACATTTGGGAAGGCCTGCAGTTTTTCTTTGCACTTACTAACAATAGGTTGAATTCCCCAACTGAACTGATTTGAACTGTGCATGGCTTGGACTAGTTGCGAACTATCTGACTCAAAGATAAGTACTTCATGTCTTTTGGGGAAGAAAAAGTTAATGGCTTCCCATAAAACTAGGGTTTCAACCATCAAAGGAGAAGAGGCTCTAATTGCTTCAACCACACCTCCCACCATCCTCCCTCCCAAGTCATGACAGATGCAAGCTATGGAGTTCCCCAACGAACTAGGTTCCTACACCCCATCTATGTTAATCTTCAAAGCTCCTTCCTGTGGTGGAATCCATGTCTGAGATGGTTCAGCTTCGTGGGTTCCAGATCTGCCGTTTTTGTGGGTCCTCCAGTCGGCTTCGCTTTGGTGGTTCTCTTCTCTAGGCCGAGATCGCAGCTCCCCTCTTCCTGCTTTGCTCCCTGAACCGGCATAGCCTTCTGCTTCCAACGCACTATACTCCTGTCTCAGCTTACTACTTGGTCCAAGGCGCATCTCTCCGTTCAAATCACCCAGTCTCCTTCCCGATCTATCATCTGCGTTGGCTCCCTCCACTCGGGTAAGAGATCGTGGCCTCTTGGTTCTAGATCCGCCTGCTCTGCACTCATCTCCCCCCGTATTTTGTTTATTCGAGGTTCTAATCCGAGATAGCTCTTCACTAGTTCCTACTATGCTGCAAGATCTAGAGTCCTCCTCTGCTCCAGGCATTCTGTTACCCAGGCTCCATTCACTGCTCAACTCTTATCGCAAGTCTACACTTAAATCATCTGCTCTAGTTCTCAGTCTATCATCTGTTCTGACTCCTAGCATTCTGTTAGTAGGTCGCAGCTCCCCACCTGACTCTCTGTTCCCCTATTGCAACTCTCTAATTTGCTTGCTACTCCCTGTTTGGGCTGCTCTGTTCTTAGATCCGACGCTTGATCTATCTCTTGATCCACCCATCCTTGGATTCCATCTTTGATAGCCTTTCAATGTCGCTTGTCCTGAATCTATGATGGCTGACGCCTCTGGTTCTCTACCCCGAAAGATGGCCTGATTTCGAGCCTTCCAAATAGACCATAACGTTACAGCTACCAAATTCACGTTCAGAGGGTTAGTTGCCTTCTCTTTGAGTTTGCAAAACCATTCTTCTATCCTTGTCAAGCCCTGACTTGAAATCTTAATGTTCATCACAGGATTGACTCATATTTGTCTTGTCCACGAACATAACAAGAAGAGATATTCCACCGTTTCCCTTTCATGATTGCATAATGGACAGATGGGATCAAGTAATATTTTCCTTCAAAACATGTTATCCTTCGTTGGTAGAGTGTTTTGACATAAGTTCCACATAAATTTTTGTACCTTGGGTGGGATGTGCAATTTCCAAATGTCTTTTCAGAGTGAGGGGGGAGGTTGAAACGACGATATGGCTTGATTCACCTGACATTGCTTTATATCCTCATTTATGTGGTTATACCCACTTTTAACTGTATATTTACCTGCCTGAGTACCAGTCCATACTAGCTAGTTTGTTTCTATTTGAGGCTTGATTGGGATAGTCAGAATTTCTTTGGCTAGACATTCATCAAAGTGTGCTGCTATGGTCATTTCATCCCATCTGCCTTGTTCTTTATCTATGAGTTCTGAAACCAAGGTTGGTTCATTAACATTTACTGGGCCCTCTATAATTCCTCTTTGCAGCCATTTATCTTCCTTGATTTTAATCTTAGAACTCTCTCCTACTTTCCACATGACTTGGGGTGCTAGCGAATCCCTCCCTAAGATCAAGCTTTGCCATCCCCATGAAGGTCGAACGCCCTTCGCTGCATGCCAAAAATCTGTACGGGGTTAATATAGACCCTTAAACAATCTGCTCTGGAGAGAAGATGGTTGTTGTCCCAACCGCCAAGCCTGCTTCCCTAACTTTTCTTTATTGAAGGAGAGAAGATCTCTGAAACCCATTCCACCTCTATCTTTTCTGGTTATCAATAAATCCCATTTCTTTCAATGAATACCTTATTTCTTTTCATTAGTCTTCCACCAAAATGAAGCAATTTTCTGTTCAATAGTCTTGCAAATAGAAATTGGAATTTTCAATATTGACATTGCATACTATGGTAAGGCTTGAACCGCCGTTTTCAGCAGGACTTCTTTTCTAGCCTTAGATAGCAACTTCTCTTTCCAACTTTCTAGTTTTGAATTGATTCTCCCGAGGACCCATGCAAACATCTGTTTTTGGACGCTCCCAGATATTTACCCATTTTGTCAATAATAGGAACCCGCAATTCCCTTGCCATATTATCTTTCAATGATTGAGGGTAGCCCCTACTTAAAAAAATTATTGATTTATTCAAATTAATCTCTTGTCCATCCGCTAGGTAATATTGATTTAGAATCATGGAAAGATTTTGACATTCTAGAATAGTTCCATTTATGAAAAAAATCGAGTCATCGGCAAATAATAAGTGAGACAGAGTAGGACAACTCTGATTTAGCCTAATCCCTGTAATACTTCCATTATCCATAGCTTGCTTCATCAATGAGGACAAGACATTTGCCACAATAATAAAGAGATAAGGAGATAAGGGATTCCTTTGCCTTAATCCTCTTGAAGGTTGAAAGAATTGTAGAGGTTCTCCATTGAATTTGATGCTAAATGTGACCGTAATAACACATTGCATTATCCATCTCACCAATTTCTTATTAAAACCAATTTTTAAAAGGCATGCCTCCAAAAAATTCCATTCCACTCAATCGTAAGCCTTCTTCATGTCTAATTTGAGAACAGCTTGGAATTTATTTTTTCTGCTCCTGATTCCAATTTGATGTAGTACTTCTTGGACAATAAAGATGTTATCTTGTATTTGCCTTCCACCAACAAAGGCGCTTTGTTTTGGTGCTATAATTTCTAGTAATAGGGGTTTGAGTCTATTAGCCAGCACTTTTGAGATAATCTTGTAACCAAAATTGCATAAACTAATGGGATGATACGGATCCAATCTCTCCGGATTTGGAACCTTCGGGATAAGGAAAATATTTGTTTGTTAGCGCTGGTGAAAAAGAGCTTGTGGTCAAAAAGTTCTCCACCTCCTTAAATATGTCACATTTGATGTCTTCCCAGTGATGATGATAGAATAGTCCATTAAGACCATCTAGGCTTGGAGCTTTAGTTGCTCCTAACTGAAATGCTACTTCAATAACTTCTTCTAAAGTAACTTCAGCAAGTAAAATTCTGTTCATATCAGCTGTTACTACTGCAAGTATTTGATCTACCACTGGTGCAAAGTTTTAGGGACCATGGGACTGATATAACTCTTTGAAGAATTGCACAGTATGTTTTCTCAATTGATTTTGCTCAAGCAGCCATGTATTTTCTGCATTTTGTAGCATAGAAATCATGTTTCTCTGTCTTCTTTGAATGGTTGTCACATGGATATATTTTGTATTCTGATCTCCACATCTCAGCCAATTAATTCTAGAGCGTAACCCCTAGTACATTTCTTCTTGCCTCCCAATCTCATCAATTTCACCTTGTATCTTATTAAATTGTGCCCTGTTAAAGGAATCTAAAATATTATTAGTTAAGTACTCAAGCTCCTGCTTCAACATACTGATTCTCTTCTTTCCATTCACAAATTTCTTTTTACTCCATTTGGATAGCGCTTTTTGAACATCA
This sequence comes from Eucalyptus melliodora, assembly GCA_004368105.4. Lineage (NCBI taxonomy): Eukaryota > Viridiplantae > Streptophyta > Magnoliopsida > Myrtales > Myrtaceae > Eucalyptus > Eucalyptus melliodora. The sequence goes on from CM023406.3 coordinate 44,226,527, forward strand.
TTAAGCTTCCCAACTAAATTTGTTTGGTGCTAATTTGTATTTTCCCAAGACTTTAACACAACTTCCTTGCATTCGGCACTCTCAAGCCAAAATGCCTCAAATCTGAAAATTCATTTTCATTTAGCTTGAGTTGTTTGGAAAGTAAAGATGATAGGACTAGGATATGATCCTACAAAAGGGAGAGCAAAAGCCTCAGCTTCAAGGAACATCAACCGCCATTCTATCGTGCACACCACTCTATCTAATTATTCTTTCACATATTCTTCCCCTTCTCTATTATTTGCCTAGATAAAGGCACATCCCTTGTTGTCTATGTCCATTAGAGAGCATGCATCCAAGCAGTCCCAAAAAGCAGTCATCCTGAAATTTTCAGCCAGTCGCTTCCCCACTTTTTCCCAATGAAACTGCACTTCATTAAAATCCCCCAAGTACACCCAAGGCAAAGTATTTGTAGAGCTGATTTGTCGCAAGCTCTCCCAAAGTTGCAACCTCTTCGGGTAAGTATGTGGAGCATGAACAAAGGTAATCCGCATTTTTTTACCCGTGACCCCCTCTTCACACTTTAGATTCACAAAGTTTTCAATCATTGAGTCAATATCCAATGAAACCTAATCATCCCACATAAGAGCCAATCTTCTCGCCATACCCATTGGATCAACTACTAAACAGCTTTGAAATTGAAGTCTTCTCTTTACTCTTTGCACAAAATCAGCCTTATTTTTGTTTCCATTAGAAAAACCAAAGAGGGCCTAAATTGAGCCATTAAAGCTCTCAGTTCTCAAACTGTCAAGGGTGTGCTCAACCCTTGACAATTCCAGCTTAATATATTCATGGTTCATTTGGTGGCTTATTAGCGCTGGCCACCACAGCCCACGCTGCAACTTCTTTAGTCATCTGAATGGGAGTTTCAAGAAGCTGAGTCTCATCCAACCAGCCTTGTGCTAGAGTTGTTGGTGCTTGAATGTTGACTCTTCTTTGTTTCATGGAAGAGGGAGTTTTTGGTTGTGAAAAAGTTTTCTTTCTAATGCTGTCTGAGATAGTTGTTGTCTAGAAATTAGGAATGCTGAAGTACTCTGGACCAGTGAGCAAAAGTTCTCTTTTTCCCTGAGTTATACATCGTTATCTTGTTTGTAATGTTAGAGTAAGGATCCATCAATATCTATTCTGGACCTCCCTGCTGAATATTCTAATTATTAATGAGGGGGATAGACTAATGATCTTCCATGACTTCAGTTTGTCATGGCTGCTCAGGGGTTTCAGGAACAACCTCTTCTACAGTTGGTGTTGGTGATACTTCATGATAAAACATTTTCCATAATGGACTATGATCAGAAGTTTCTGCTTTCAGTCAGCTTCCAAAGTGCCCTCCTAGCTTAGTTGTGAATTTTTCCTCATCATAAGGTATGTATTTACAATAATTAGCATAATGGCCAATTTTGCCACAAGAGTAACAGAAAAGGGCAATTGCTCATATTTAAAGTCCAGCCACACTTTTTTATTCCCATGGCGCATCAATTATCCTACTCGCAATTTAGCCTCCACATCTAACTCCACTCTTGGTTTCCCAACTTTCTGAAAAGCATGGCCTCTAGCATCTGTTTTTACATCCAAAACTTTCCCCATTGAACTTGCTATCTTCTTTATCATACTTTCAAAATTCCATTCCAGAGGAAGGCCGAAGATTCTAACCCAAAAGGCACATGTTTTAAATTCGTAACAATGTGGAGGGGTATTCGACTCCTAAGCTTTTAACAACAATAAATGATTAGAGAATGACCAAGGACCTCTTTCTAGGACCCGGTTTTTGTCCCCTTCATTACGAAAAACAAAGCTCATTTTCCCATTTTCTAAGGGTTTCACCTCTACATTCTCATTTTTCTACACCTTTTTCATGGTTGTTGTAAGAGCTTGAAAATTAATATTAGGGTTCTTGTAGAGTTGCCTAACAAGGGAAAAGCAACACTCTTGAATTTTTTCTTCCGATATATCCTCATCAAGAATATGTATATCGTTCTCATACATCATTTTACCCAATTTATTGTAGAGATGGGTGAGACGACCCACAGCTTCTTCTTCCCCCGCCATGCCACTATGGTTTGCTGGTTGAAGGATCTGAACCTTTTCCTCGATCTGGAAGAATAAGAGGAATAGCTCGTTTCGAATAACCTTCGTAGAATAATCCGTGCCTCTGGTGATTGAAGGTATTTCTCCTGGGTTGGTGGAAATGGATAAAAAAACAGTGAAGAAAGGGCTAGATTATGGTGGGGGATTAGGGTTTGAAAAGTTGAGGGTAGGGGCTGCCATAGCTACACCATCGGTAGAGGGGAGAGCTCCAAATGTGGAGAGGTTAGTTAGGGAAATTTGTTCCTTAAGAGGCTCTTCTTGATTGGAGAGATCGGTTGTTGATTCTATATGAAGCTATGGGAACATTGATCTATTTAGGAGTCAAGTGGCTAGATCAATAGAAGGTGCTTGTTATATTAACCCAAGATATTTAGATTTTTCGGTTGTTTGCATTAGGTGATATCTCAAGTCATTTACATAATAAATTTGCCTTTTTGATATGATTGGATTTAGGTCATTGACACTAAAACTGAAGAATTCATAAGTACTTTTTTAGGCAGTAGAACTCGCAATTACAAAAAAAAAAAAAAAACTAGATTTTGGAATTTTATCCTCACATTTCTCTTCACACCAGATTAGACTAAAAACCCGAAGAAGTTATGCTACTAAGGTCGAGGCCAACAATGTGTATGAAAAATCGAGATCAAAACAACCGAAGTATAGACATTATACACTAATGACAATGGCGTAATATTGTCCTTTATTTGTTTTTCTATTTTTAAATCCATGTTCCTTATTAGAGAATGTAGGTCATAGCAGAACCAAAGGAGATAGAGATGTAGCAGTGCTATGTTTCTACAACGATGTGTTCACCATTTGTCGGAACTTCTATACTTCTTGAGAGATTTATGCTCACTCATAATTTGTCATAATCACATATATTTGGCATTATAAATTTAGAGATGATATATAAATCTAAGGAAAAAGACCACCAAAAATCCCAAACTTTGCCCAAAGTGACAAATTTACCCTAAGCTTTTTTTTTTTTGGTAACATGAAAAACCTCGAACTTTGCTAACCGTGACACATTTACCCCAAACTTTTTTTCATGATACAAAAAACCCTGAACTTTTATATGTGTGACACATTTATCCTAAACTATAGCGCATTTTGATCTTTTTACTTTTGTAAAAAAAAATTCTTTTATTTTTTCTTTTTTTCTTCTTCTTCTCTTTCCCTCCGCTAGCCATGGTGGAAGGAAGCCGGCGTTGGGTGGCCCTCAGCTAGGTTGGGAAAGGGCCTCCCTAGGCACCCCTTGCCCAACGCTGGCGAGTGCACCTGGTGAGGGAGGCCCTTGCCCGACGCCAACGAGGGCCACCCTTGTCGGACTTGGGCGAGGGCGGTTGGCGAGGGCCATCATTGCCTGACGCAGGCGAGGGTGGCCCTCGTTGATGTTGCGCGAGGACGGCCCTCATTAGATCTGGCGAGGGGTGCCCTTGCCCGATGTCGGCAAGGGCCTAGCGAGGGTGCCCTTGCCAGCGTTGGGCAAGGGAGAGGCCCTCGCCAGATCTAGCGAGGGAGGCCCTCACTCAACCCAGCGAGGACCACCCTCGCCCAACATTGGCAACCCTCGCCGGACACTGGCTACCCTCTACCAGCTCCGCCATGGTCGGCGGAGGGAAGAGAGAAGAAGAATAAGAAGAAGAAAAAAATGAAAAATAAAAATTAAGACGAAAATGCCATTGATGGAGTAAATGTGTCACAGTTAGCAAAGTTGGGGGTATTTCATGTCACAAAAAAAAAATTTGCGATAAATTTATCACTTTGAGCAAAATTTAGAGTTTTTGGTGGTCATTTCTCTAAATCTAAAAATATTTTCAATTGATAGTTACCATCCTTTAATTTTGTGATTCTAGGACTATCTACACTGACAGGAACTTCTTATTCGTCAATCTAAATGATAGGGAAAAGTCTTCTCCCATGTCTCAAGTTTGGTCCTTATGTGGAGAAAATAAAATAAAAATATGAGATGTCATTTACGAGGATTGATAGGCAATTATGACTCCACATGAACCATCAATCACAAACTATTGTTAATGCAACCTAATTTGTTTATTGTTTTTGCGACCTAATTAGTAACTTTTTGATGTGTGCGAATATTTTTCCCTTTTGGAAAAAAAAATGACTATTCCCTTATAATTCCTAACATTAATTAAAAAATGCAGTGGGGACTTACGCATACTGAAATTGCACAACATCTATGGCAAGACATATATAAATATATATAATGTTTCATCTTAATTGTGACTTTGTTAATATATTTCATGTTAATTGTAAATTCACTTATAAGAAACCATCAGTAAGTCTAGTGGCTGGACCAGTAGAATGTGCCTATTATTTATGTTCAAAATGTCTAGAATTTTCACTGGTTTGTATTAGTTGATATCTCGAGTCAAATTACAAATAAATTAATGTTTTCCCTTTGATCTCATTGACGGTAGGTCATTAAAATGAAACTGACGAGTTCCCAGAGAAATGCCTTCTTAGAATTGGTAATAAAAGTTAATGAAAAAAAAAAACACCTAAATTTTTGGCAGAATGACGATGGCCCTCTACTAATGCGAAAATGATAGGTCATCCAATGAAAAGTAGTGAGCCCAAAGGACTTCGACATTTTACCTTTGGTCAACCCCACGTATCCTTTCACATAAAATTATGGAGTGGCCAATCAGAAGCCCCAGAATTCCTATCCACAAAATTTGCTAGCCATAAAAACTATGGCATTACATTCTCCTCTGGCTTTTCTAGACATCTACTGACACCAAAAGAAGAAGAAGAAGAAGAAGAAGAAGGAGAAGAAGAAGGAGAAGGAGAAGGAGAAGGAGAAGAAGAAGTACAAGAAGGAGAAGGAGAAGAAGAAGATGAAGAAGAAGAAGACAATAACATGTCAGTCATTAGTGTACATGCTTCATAGTTGGATCATCTTTTATCTCGGTGTTCTATACATGCTTTGCTAATTAGGAAATAAATGACTTCAAGTTCCAAGTTGTCGTGACTACTTGTATTGTTACTAAAAGAACATATCAAAGTCAAAATAGAATTTTGCGTCTCTAGATAGTATAAGATTATCTTGCATCAATGATCGAAAGCTTGAGATTTGTTTTGTTCGTCGTTGTCTCATATTCAAGGAGATATATGAAGGATGTTGGGGAAGCTAAGTTGAAGTGACTTGTGAATGTATCTTCGATGATGGAATATATATATATATATATATATATATATATATATATATATATATATATATATATCTGTGTGTGTGTGTGTATAGTGCTATATAGTGCTTGAGTTGAATTATATATGGTATGCTCTTTTTCTGGTTCCAGCCGAATCATTAATGGGCAACTAGATCTTTTTGTTGGGTTCTTCAAATATATACGGTATTCTTGATAAACACAGAAAAATTTATATGGTAACAGCTACCCTGGCAATTGAGTAAATATTAGGTATGAGAACTAAAGTTGTCTCTTGGGGGAGAAGATTCTCTTAGGAGCAAAGAGAAAAAAGGGAAAAAAAGAAAAAAGAACTCCTCAAATCTGATTAACTTTGAGTATGATTTTTCGAATCTCTCTTCTTTACGGACCCACGCGAATCAATTCGAATTGACAAGTAAGCATGAAAGTTGAGTCAAAGAATGATGGTAAAGACACAATTGGATTCACTTTCACTATATGCTTTGTCCTCGTATATATCACTTACCAATCAATTTCAATCGACAAGTAAGCATGAAAGTTAAGTCAATGAATATGCTTCGTCCTCGTATCAATCACTTACTATAGCATTATAGGAGTTGAACCACTATCAACTGTTCTAACAGTTTAAACTCCTAAATGAAGGCATGATTTGATATTTAAATATTCAATCATTCCCCCTCATACTTAGTTTGACAATTTTTTGTCTTAGTACTAAGTGGAGGACATATTTAATTGAGAAAGCAAATGAGACCTGAAAAAAAAATTAAAGTCAAGAGTTCCAGCTTTGATACGATGTGAGATTTAGTGGGATTACTGTCAACTGTTTTAAAAATTTAAGCTCTTAGATGAAAACGAGATTAATATTTAAATATTCTATCAAATACATCGCTTATTTTGTATAATCTGTTATTCTCTCGGCAGATTACATTTAATTTTCCTAGTGGAAAATGAAAGTACTTGCATGATCACTCAATCTAGGGACGAGGGTATAAATAGCTTCAGGCCAACCGAGACACCCCATGGACCTCATATTTTTCACCTCGGAGGAAAATGGTCCATTCAAGTTCGGGAGAGGAGAGAATATGTCACGGACAGAGTGTGATGAGGTAACTAGCCCCACCCGCGCAACTAAAAGTGCTACTCTTGTCGTCGTAAGTGTAGCTGTAAGCTTGAGGGCACTGGTCCTTGAAAATCTTCGAGTAGTTCGTCGGCGGGCACGTCTCTGGCGTCTGGTATGCCTCAGCGCTCTGCGGCTGGTTGAATGCCACGCCTGCGCTCTTGCACGCCACAACGCTCCCGTCCGACCCCTTCATCGCCCGCTTTGATGGGCACACGGAGTTGATGTTGCCTGCGCAACTGGTCGTGCTGCACCCACTGCTGCTGCCCTGCGGGGTTGCAGAGAGGGGTAGGTTGAAGCTGTCCACGAGGCTGATGTTGTAGATGTCGTTCTGGCCAGAGCCTGGTGCTGTGAAAGTGAACTGCGGCAAGGAGGCCGGCGGGATCGCCCCTGCACCGTTGTAGCTCACCTGGCCAGACCCGCAGTCGCGGTGGCACAGACGAATTTGCCAGAAGCATCATTGGCGGAGCCCGTTCGGCCCCAACCCGGCTGCTGGACCACGTGTCTGGGACGTCATTGATCAAGAAGGATGCGCCCGTGGCAAGCTCGAACCCAGTTGAGGATAGCTGCTTGCCACCCCCACCGGTCAGCGTCCCGGGCCAGACTGTGTAGGGGCAGTTGTTGGTGAAGGTGAGTGGGGCTGCGCCGGCTCCTCCTGCAAGCATGCATGCAAGCCATAAAATTGATGTACGCGGATTAATTATTTTGCCTCCTGGGGTTTATCAGCGGTGGAATCTCCACAACAAAGATGAAAATTTGAACACAGGACTTTAACTTCCGAATCCCCAAAACACAAAAAATTATAACTTAGGATCTTATTCTCTAGTATCGGAAGAAGGTAATGTCAATGTAGAAATTTGTAATAGTTGAAAATGGAGAGATTACGAAGACAATGTGCTTACTTGCGAGATTACGAAGACAATGTGCTTACTTGCGAGGAGGACTAGGAAAGGTAGGAGGAGGTAAAAAGATGCTCTTGATTCCATGATCGAGAGCTTCAGATTTTTTTTTTTTTTCCGTTTATTGTTTCTCTAGTATCGGAGGTATATATAGAATGCCGGGGAAGCTAAGTTTGAAATGACTTTGGAAAATTATTTTAGACTGTGGAATAAATATATGGGAAATGAGAAGCTAATTTATCATATTTTTATATAAAATTTGAAAATATTTTTAATTGATGATTACGAATTTATTTTTTCCGTGATTCCAGGGCTAGGAATGGAGAATGACTCTTGCACGCCAACGTGAAAGAGGGGGCAAAGGACCGTTGGCTGGCCTCTCAAGTTCGGTCTTTTCTTGGAAAAAACATGAGAAGCTATTGAAGAGTATCGACTACACAATTTTGACGGAACATGAATGATTATTCACGACATGCATAAAAAGGTGACCTCTTTTGTCCCTTGTGGATGTGTGACCATTTTTTTCTCTTTTGAAAAATTTATGCCTATTTGCTTATAATTTTAACATTACTTAAGGAAAAAAATGCGGACTTAGGGAATGTATTGAAATTGCAATATATCTATGGTTTCTCATGTTGATAATATGATCGATCTTAATCATCACTTTAGCAGTATGGTTTCTCATGTTGATTGTTGATTCATTTACAAGAAGCTCTGGGAATATAGAGCCGTTAGGGAGTCAAGTGGCTAGACCAATTGAACGTGCCTTTATTTATGCCCAAATATCTGGATTTTTCAGTTGTTGGTGGATAGGAATTTTTGCGCTACTCCAAGAGAAAAGCAACAGCATGGAAATGATCAAGAAGCCACTAATTGATCAAGAATTGTGCTTGTAGTCTTATATTTATGTGACACTTGTCACGACCTCTTTTTTCCGTCCGGGGAAAAAGAAGAAGGTTTAGGGGTATTTGCCTAAAGAGGCAGACCAATGGCCCTAAATTAGGCGCGGGCTCTCCCAAGCCCATACCTCGCGCGACGTTGGATTCATTTTTTTAGTTCTTAACAATCTATGTAATTCTAGGAGTCGCCACTAACCCATTGGGGTCGGCTAGAAACCAATCGAGACACGGGAGTGGTGTCTCGATTCCTACGCAACCAAAGATTTCTAGGAACGGGGACTTGTTTACGCCAATGTTTCTATTAGCGCACTTGCGGTACCACTAACTTGGAAAGTTATTTATCTAAATGGCTACACATTCTTGATTACCAATTACAATCTTTATGAAACCACTAAGTGTCCATGCAAATGTTTTTGTAGTTTTTTTTTTTTTAATGTCTAGACTAATCCTAACATAATTTATAAGAGAAATTTACACTCAAAATAATGAAAAGCGGCGCGTAAGTAAACATCCAAGAAATTGAAATGACTTGAAAATAAACGCGGAAAATGTAAACCCGATACAAGTCGGGCAAATAATATTACATGGCCTTGTTATCACTCCCCGGGACAGGACCCCCGTGAGCAAAATGGAAATTTAAATATGCATGAAATTACTCTAGATAGTTTTAATCTATGCAAAATGGATTATTTACAAAAATGATCATAAAATACCAAAATAGCATTAAATTAGGAAAATGACGTTTTAAAAATAGGAAAATTTCATAGATGCCATTTTTGCCTTAATTTGATACATCTATCACCTTTATATTTTTTTTGAAAATTTTTGGATTTTTTGGATTTTTTTTTATTTAAATAAAAATAATAATTTCCTAAACCGATATATGCTAACATTGAACAACACAGCACATGAATATCACAATAACCGAGCTCAAATTGACCGTTTCAAGATCGAAACTTGGTTTGCGTATTTCGTTGAACACTTGGCGTGCATGAAATCACCCAAAATCAGCTTCCTCGGGCCATGTTTGCGGCATTCAATCTCAATGTATGAGCAATATTATGTGGAACTAAAACATCAAGGTTAAACTACCACATGCAAAGAGTAAGATTAGATAGAAATCATAGCTTAAACCACACGAAAACTAAGCTGGAATCGGCCTCAAATATGTGGGTTGAGCTGATTTTGGAATCTGGGTTTGAACCAAAGTCAAGCAAACAGGTTGCATGCCCATATTCAAGCCCCAACACTCATCGCATACAAGATCTAAAGGAAACATTACTTGATCCGAGTAAAAGTAGGTAACATGAGCTTTCAAATGCAATAAACATCACAGAGAATGACCAACCGAACAACATCAAAATGACCTCTCCAAGAAGCACACATGCGACACTCTTGAAGATATTTCAAACACTTAGAAAAATTTCAACCTCAGAAATCAGTTTTCCGGGCTGGTTTCCCTCTTGATTTTCATGATCAAAACATGCTCAAATTCGAAAATACGTACATCTAGAATGCTTACCTTACTTCCTAGTTTCCTTTTCAAGTGGTTCTTGGCCAAGGAAACCGAGAAATTGTCCTCTGAAAGCACGTGGAAGTTGGCTTCTTCAACTGGAAATGAGATCTGCAGAAAAGAAGAACTGACAATTAAGGTTTTCGTTGACCTCTAAAATTAGACTTCAAGACATCTTTTGTTGGAAAAATTGACACCAAACCAAACTATATATATTCTAGTTTGGGGTAGAAGTCAATATTTTCCTCATTTGTTTCTCAAATTTCTCAAAAACACTGCCTTTTCCTCACTCGTGACCAACTGGGCTCAACACTTAGAAAAATTTTCAGTGTTTCCTGGCCCGCCTAGAGGGTGTTTTTCGGGGGCCTTTAGGAGGCCTTCCCAATCTTCATTTTGGGCGTGCGACCTATGGATGGAAAGATATTTGAGTGAAGTTTCACTCTCTAGTTTAAGGTTTTGGCTAATTTTGGCTGCAAGTTTGTGAAAATTTCCCTTTTCTCTCTGGAGGTTCATCTGGACTTTCTGGGTTTGCTTTTTTTGGAGTTGCTTCTGAGGGCTTCTTTTGGAAACGATTCCGAGCTCTCTCTTCTCCCTCTCGTCTCCTCTCTCTCTTCCCTTCAAAGACCTTGCTTCAGTGATCTTATCCCCCGAATTAAGGGATTTTTGGTCAGCCTTTTGTCCACCTACCGAGCCTGTCAACAGGGCTACTTCACCTACTATTTAGACTTCGCCAATTTTTTTAAGTTTTGCAGCTGTTGAGTGTGTGGACTTTGCTGCGAATTTCCGGTGTTGTTAGAAGCTTATCCCTAGCCAATTTCCGTCCACTTGCACTGCTATATATGGTCTTCCATCACGTGCAAATATCGAGCTAAATGGGCGGCTGAGTGAGATATGGTGGGGCCACCAATATGCCTACTTAGGAGCTCCGAATTAAGACCTAACCGTGGGCTGGGTTTTGGTAGCTGGTTTGAGTGCTTTAATCCATCACTTTGGCTGTGGTTTTTGATCAATTAGCAAGTTCATGTATAGTAGTTTAAGATCTCGACCAAATTTCGCAATTGTGCCCACCCAATTTTGCAAAAAAGTCCCTCAAAGTTGGCCATTTTCTTATCCGAAAATACCCAATTCAATACAAATGTGGTCTTTTTGGCTCAATTTGATTGATTCTACTTGGTCAAAATTCAATTTCAACTTAATTCATGACCAAGATGATGATTTAAGGGCTCGGGCGCAAATTTTGCAAATTTTGCGAATTGGTCCCTCGACTTTTGGAAATTGCATTTTGGCCCCAACTTGTCATTTGAATTCCAATTTGACCTCCTAGGCTTGGCTAGTCACATTTAGATCGTTGGCCCCAACTTGCTCTCTTTTTTTTTTTTTTTTTTCGATTTCTTCTCTTTTTTTTTTTTTTTTAAAATTATTATTATTTTTTTATAGGAAAAACATCTTTCATTTAAAACACGATATTAAACACCTAGTTAATCTATATGCCGGAATGAAATATTTTTGGGTAAAAATTAGGTGTCAACAACACTGATCAGTCATGTAATGCTGTATGTCTAGTTTGAATTGAAAGAGGATACAAATGAATTAAGATTATTATCTATGTTTACTTCAAGTCAACTCATGTTTCCATGGGCTATTGAGGAGACGCTATCTTCTTGTTCGATATTCTATCTTTCTAATTTCTTTTTATCATGTTGTATAATCGTACAAGGCAACATATATAAGGGCAAGATGCCGAGTAATCTTGACTGTCGTAAATAATCTAATTTAGGACATATGCTCGTTCCAAAATCTAGTTTGGGGAAGCTAGTAAAGACTGCGAAGATAAATATGAAAGTCAATAAGTAATTTAATGATCGAACAAGACAATACCAAGGGGATAGCTTGTTATCCTTAATCATCAATTTATTTCATGAAGAAGTTTCTTATTTACATTTTGGAGAACGAAATGTTACGTTTTGGTGGTACCATAGCCATTGAAAAAAAATACAAAGGATCAAATCGGAATTTGGATCGAAAATGTGTTAATTAATACACTATCAAGAAGGTACATCTGGTCGACATCTTCAAACCATACAAGGAATGAAAAATTCACCTTTATATTTAACTTATGCTATGGATAAGTCATTTGCGCAAAAAAAAAAAAAAAATTCTAAACCTAATGGTGAACATACTTGTAGAATGATTATTTCCAACAATCCACATATAAGACTTTGGCCATGTATAGCACGGGTCTATAGGTTTTTTTTTTTTTTTCCATTTCTTAGATCGACTATTTCTTCAATCGAACCCAAGTGTCTTTTCGGATGTGTATAGTGCATGAATGGCCAAAGCAGAATGAAAGTACAATGATCGAATTGCTTGCCTATAAAAGCTTTTACACTAAAACAAACTCTACCAAAAAGCAGAAAAACAAAAGAGAAAATATGGCACCTTCGTTATTCTACATGTGTTGTATATGGATTGTTCTTCTCATGTCGATTCATACTTCACTTGCTAAGCCATTATGCTATTGGCATTAGAACTCAACCTTAATGGAATTTAAGCTAAGTTTGAGAACCAACAGAGCAATTTATAATTGTTTTTATCTAAAGGTTGAATCATGGTCACTAGATGGACATGGAGATTGTTGCTCATGGAATGGTGTCGAGTGTGACGAGGCCACTAATCATGTGACAAAACTTGACCTTAGCCACAGTTGTTTCATTGGTACTTTATCTTCTAACACCAGCCTCTTTCGCCTGCTCCACATTGAAATCACTCAATCTTGTTTTCAATGACTTCGACTTTTCCTCAATCCCAAACAGCTTTGGCAATCTTTTCAAATGTCACTACCTTAATCTCTCCGGCTCATACTTTTCAGGAAAAGTCCCATAAAATATCTCACATGCTTGCAAACTTTTCCTCTTCTTTAAAGTCGTTTAAACTTGCATATTCTCTTTTGCATGGAGAATTTCCAATAAGGTTTTTTCAGTTACCAAACCTAGAAGTCCGCTACATCAGTGGAAATAATACCTTCTTGGTTTTATTCCAGAACAACATTGAGGTAACGCTTGAAATCACTGTTTCTTCAAGGCGCAAATTTTTTAGGAGAAATACCTATTTTGATTAGAAACCTCATCTTGTCGAATGAATTATCAATTTAGGATTGTTATTTTTGGGGTTCAATTCCCACTTCACTGAGTAATATTTCTCAGCTTGCTTATCTAATATATCATTTAATAAATTTCATGGTCAAATCCCCGCTTCCTTCGCTAATCTCACCCAATTATCATATCTAGATCTCTTTCAATAATTTCATAGAAGATATTTGGCATAGGCTTGTCAACTTGTCAAAACTCACCAATTTGTACCTTTTAGGCAATAATTCCACTATGCAAGGTTCTTTAACAAGAAAAAATTGTTTAGATTAAATCGATAGCCGAACTAACCACCCTTGTTTCTTTACATTTGGCAGCTATTTGGCTAAGTGGTCTTATTCCATCTTCAATTGAGAAGCTAATGCGGTTGGTTGAGCCCAACCTTTATTTCAACAATTTGCAAGGTAAAATCCTAAAGTCATTATGGGAACCAAGAATCTCAAACGTTTGGATCTTAGTGAGAATAATTTGAGAAGCACTGTGGATTTACACAACCTCAAGAACTTGTGGACATTATTTTTAGATTCCAACAACATATTTTTCGTCAGCAAGACCAAGACGAATGCCTCTTCCCAAACTTTTTTGGTTAATTTTACAATCATGCAATTTACATGAGTTCCCCAAGCTTTTAGGCCACCTACATGGATGGACAATGGTAGCAAAGAATCCTTGTGGCATGGCGATCTTTCTCACAATTTTCTAACTACCTTTGGGAACAATCGGATCAATCTGCCACTATCCAAGTTGACCTATCTTGACATTAGTTCTAATCGGCGAACTCCTTAATCTCCCTCCATCATCAACTTAATACAATATCTCCAACAACATCCTCTTTGGAGAAATTCATCTATTTGTAGACTAAGATCTCTTGTCATTCTTGATTTGGCCAACAATAGTCTAAATGGCACAATTCCTTCATGTCTTGGAAATATTGATTCTTTGATAATTTTGAATCTTCGGAAAAATAAACTTGAGGGCATGAGTCCTCATACTTACCGAAAAGGTTGTCAATTGAAGATGATTGACCTCATAGAGAATCCATTGAAAGGGCCTATCCTAAGACCTTTGGCAAATTGTAGAATGCTAGAGTATTTGAGATACAATCAAATTCTCGATGGGTTCCCTTTATGGCTATCCGAATTGACCGAGCTGTAAGCTATTATAGTGAAATCTAACAAGTTCCATGGTCTAATTGAAAAGCGTCAAAGCCAGTTTAACTTTAGCAATTTGTATATCATAGACCATTCCAGCAATAGTTTCAATAGTGAACTTCCTTCTAAGTTGTTGCAAAGTTTCCATGCCATGGAAGTGATTGTTCGCCAAGATGAGTTTGGAATATATGAATACTTATGAAGAGATCCCTACTCCTTTGTCTAGATTTGCTGAATATTTCTATTATGGGATGAAATTGATGAATAAAGGCGCATATGGGGAATACTCGAAGTTTCCATATGTACTTATGCAAATTGACCTCTCTAATAACAAAGTCGAAGGACGCATACCTGATCTTGTTGGAGATTTGAAGCAACTTGCTTTGCTTAACCTTTCAAGCAACATTCTCACTAATTCCATCCTGTCATCTTTTGCAAATCTGATAATGCTAGAATCTTTGGATCTTTCTCGAAACAATCTCTCAAGATAGATCCCTCAATAGCTAGCCCAACTTACATTTCTTTCATCAATGTCAATGAACCATTGGGACCAATACCATGAGGGAATCAATGTAACACATTCCCAATCAATTCATTTGCTATGAATGAGGGTTATGCCGAAGTTCTTTACCAAAAAATTGCACAACATTTGGGGATAACTTACCATTACCATCATCTCCCAAGGAAAAAATTTGGTGTAGAGTCTCCATTCAACTTGGATTGGAAAGTTGTGCTAATTGGTGCTAGGGTCGGGTTTTTGATTGGCATTGTGCCAGGGAACTTGATCATTGACAAGAAGAGTATGTGGTTCTTACACTACTCCAACAGAATGGCAAAAAGGCGTCACGACCTCCCCGAAATGGGTGGAACTATCGAGGGGTTGGCTAATGGATTATTAAGCTTAAGCTTAACTCAGACTCTCTCAAGTCCATACCAATTCACGACTTATGATTCAAGTTCTTAATATGCAAATAATTTTTATTTAAGAGTCACCACTAATCAGTTTTGATGTGTTGATTAGAAATCAAAGTAAAGTATTGAGTATTATACTACTCCTACGAACCAGAAATTTTTATTCAAGTTCTTACACTACTCCTATGAACCAGAAATTGTGAGTTTGGGGACTCGATTACGCTAGATTACTTGAATGCCCTTTTGGTACTTTTTCTCTTCAAAAATACTTTGTAAATGGCTTGAATTGATTTTAACCCTATCTTCTAACATACAAGGTGATCATACGAACGCTACCATTATTGAACATTCAATAATCAAAGCAATATATAAATTGCAAGAAGATGGGGGAAATACTTACCTTTGAACAACGAAAGCATCCGCAGTGTTAGCTAGAAAATTACATCAATGCAAGAAGATGGGGAAATACTTACCTTTGAACAACGAAAGCATCCAGAGTGTTAGCTAGAAAATTACATCAATAACCTAAATATGATTTCTATTAACACGCAATTTCAGTCAAATAGGTTTTTTCTTGTTCAATGAAACTCATGCTTTATGCAATTCATGCTACCAATCTAACATGACACACAAAATCTTGAGTATATGAACCTAAACATGCAATTTCTAATATGACATGTAATCTAATTAAATGGCCCAAACTTATAGATCACTACATGACATGCAAGCAATGACGAGTCATAAATGATGACATGAAAGATGATGTAAAACATGGCAGACAACATGGCACAATGACATGTCATGCGATGAATGACGTGGTGGGATGACACACCACATGACGCACGTGACATGTAGTAATGACATAGCAATGGTGATGCAAGCATGATGTAAGTAATCTATATGAAATGCATATGTTTTTATTATTATTTAAATTCATAATTAAAAAGTAACCAAAATAAACGTGCAATCTATCCTAAAATAATATACTTTAATTGCATCTAATCTTTTTTTCTTCTTTTTTTTAGAATATGGGTCAATGCAAATCAAATGAAGATAGAAAGAAATCAAATCCACATCAAACACTACATCGAATCACACTAGACATTATCCATATCTATCTAAATTTGGAAGTGAATTGACATATTATATCTCGGGCATAAGATCGGATTGATGATTTTTTGCACAATCGCGAATCATATCTCAGGCGAGAGATTGGATTGACAATTATAGCACGTTTTGAAATTAGGGAATAATCCCTAATTTGAAAGGCTAGTCAGGAAATTTTGGATAAGATAACATTGTTTGGAAATTCAATCAAGAATGCAATAATTCAAACAAGGCAATAAAATATATGGATCTTGATTAAGATAAGATTATTACCTTATTCAAATGCTTGCTTCCCAAAATTGGACAGACTCGACAAGACCAAGAGCGGGACCGGCGATACTCTTAGTGGCTGGCTCACTGTGATGGCTCGTTTTGCAGTAGTTTTCAGTCGAGGGAGGAAAGCCGCGGTGTCTTTCGACAATGGCTCGCGACGCTCGACGATGGTAACTCGGCAAGGATTGCCGACACAACTCGATGGCGTCCACAATTAGTGCCGTTGCTTCGTTGAGCCTAAAATCTATTTGAGTTACTCAGTAGAAACCCCACGAACTCCAAGAGTGTTGGACGAGATGAGTGCAGCAACGAAGGACCGAGTGACGTGTCCCAAAACCAGCAGGAGTAGCCACCTGGAATCACTAAAAAGACAAAGAATTCTCAAACTAAGAAGAGACAAGGCAAGTGAGATGCAAAACCAACGATGGCCAGAACAGCAACTCTGGAATCTCGGGTGGCCGTCGTCAGTAAAGATGGGTCAGCAATAGAGCGGCAACGGACTGGTCAAGGCAGCACCTTCGTCGTCCGGTAACTCACAGTATGACGACGCAACAAAAAGGCAGTTTGCAGAGCTTGGTGAAGCAACTAATTGCCGTCAGGCGTCGGACACGGCAGCAGCAATGACGCCGTCTCAATCAAGTGGCGCGGCAGTGAGCTAAGGAACGGCCACGAAGCACCACAACAGCAAACATCGCGGTTCAGCACGGGGGAAACTGAGTAAGCAGCGACGGGCAGCATTTGCCGGTGCATGATCGGCGGCAGTGGTTCCGAAGCAATGGCGTTGTGGTGCGGCAGCAGAGCTTCGCAACAGGAAAAAACAGCATCGGGTCGTCGTCGAGGGTTGAGGAGCTCGGTCGTGGTCGTGGAGACACACGGCCAAATGTACGTTGTCAGACCAAAAGAGAGCCTCTCCCCATTATAGTCCAGTAGTGGTTTGCATTTTATTGTCCAGCTTTCCTTTCCTTTAGATGAATATATTTTATTCCTTTCCTCCTTCCTCTCTGTACGCATATTGCCCCTTTGCATGAAAAGATTTCTTTCTTTATGCTAGTGTGCCGCTTCTTTCAAAATATATATTGCCCAAAGAATAACACCAAATATATGCCCCTACGTCTGCAACGTTACCTCTTATTTTCCAAATCTTTTCTTGCCCTCTTTAATTTCCTTTGTGCGCACGCTTGTATCTTGTACCTTTCTTTCTTTATTTTATTTCCTTCTTGCTTCATTTGTCTGATCATGTCGGGGAGAAGAAATCTCCACGTCTATGCTATTTGATCAAATAGGCTTTTGGCCAATTTTTAGCTCCCGAGGGTTCAGTTCAAATAAATTGATTAGGCTCAAAAAACTATTCACTCAGGCGCATTCATCGCCGGTCCAATTAACACAATAAATGAGCTAAGCTATTATGATATATGCTCCCAAAAACTATACACAATTTAACTAATATTTTTGCTAGGGGTCGAAGTTGATCCATAATTTTTATATGCAACAAATAACTAATTGAGTTATCAAAATTTAGGTGTTAACAAATTGAATAGATCGAGAAGGCTTTAAACAATAAGGAGTTGCACATGCTATCAGATATTTATATAACATTGATCAGTAATGCAATATTTTTTGTGTTTGGTTTGTAAGATAAATAAGAAAAGATAGAGCATACAATATTCCTCTTATTATGATGTCGTTCATTTGAGTTTAACTGGAGGAACGATCACACGAGGTAAGTTATCAGACGTTCAAAGCAGAACAGGTTCTGACCTTCTTGTTAACGTGATACTAAACGAACACCCCAAAATACTGATTGAATTTACCAGCGAAATCACACGCTTAATGGCCTTCCTAAATCGACACGAATGTATGCAACCGGTACGAGCAAGAGTGATTGACATTAACCCCTCAAGTCCAAACTCAAGTTTCGCAATGAAGCCAACAGTCAAAAGTATACCAGCAATAAGATGGACCTGTGTTGACGAGGGTAATCAAACGAACACTCGTGAAGTGAAGGCTCTCGGTTCCAACATGGAGGGGAGCACTCTAGATGCAAAAGTGATTGGGAAGGAGTAATGGCCAGATCAAAATAGGCAACACATCACCATAAAAGGTCATCGAGAGATACGAGACGAACGCAACGGGTTTTCACTCTGGCGAAGGCAAAGGCTCTCGATCCTCACAAAACAGAGTACTAGAGTTTAGCTTGAGTGAGAGTAGTGACTGGACGTGATTGACGAATGGATCAGAAGGAGGAGGCCCCTGTAGTGGCGACACGGAGTATTGGAACCAGTGAAGAGGGAGTGAACGAGAATTGAAGGCGGTGACAGTAGCAACCGAGAATAGAGACGAGCGAAGTATGATCGTGGAGGTGAGGCTTGATGTACTGTGACTGGTTAGACAAACAACCGGGGGAGAGAATGGAGGAGGAAAAGATGAAGATGGAAACCAAAAATGGTGGAGGTTAGGTTCGCCGGAGAGTGGAGGGAGGTTGGACGCTGACACAGTGGCCGGATTTTGAAGGGGAGGGAAGTGGTGGCTGGCGAGGGGGGGAGTTGGCTTGTCGTGAAATTATGTTTATCGGGCCAAAAAATTCAATTGGGCCTTACTACAAACGTCAGATTGGACTGCAAATGTTGGGCCCGAGGTATCAACATCATAATGTTCCCAATTTGTGTATTAATCGTCTTCGAAAAATGTATTTTCAAATCATTGGCGAAATTCAGGCGTCGTTCAATTAGTTGTTGATTTGATCATGTAAACTCACATACAGTTGCAGGAAGATATGGCATCAATTTCATGTCAATTTATCACCAAATAATCACGAATTTCAGTCGTGAATGCCCCTGAATCAATTCTGAATATTACTCGGTGTTAGTACTCAATTCTGAATGTTGCTTGGTGTTAGTATTGATGGGAGAACGATAACAATTCGAACAATATCGAATTAACGCAGCGGAATAAAATAATCTCCCCTCTTGTGTAAACCTAATAGGAATCAATATAATAGAGTAAAATAAATACCAAGCACGCGAACATAAGATAATTTTTTATGTAGAAAACCTCATCGATGTGAGGAGATAAAAAAAAAAAAACCACGGGATCGGAATCCACCCGAAAATTTTCACTATCAACAAAATTGGATGAACAATATTCTTCTCTAGCAAATACTGGAGGTACATAGCAGCAAAGACGTCAAGAACATAATTATTGGCAATACACATGAATTTCACAAGAGATCAACGATAAATCTAACCAAAAAAGTAGGTTTTTGTGATATCCTGAAATTCGACTCCGTTTCGATAAAGTGAAATGGGCATTTCGTCGACGTGCCTATGGCCCTTTTTCTCTGAGCTGATCACTTACGAGTTAACTAACCTATTGGGTAAAGCTGTTGAGGGATGTATCAGCTGTAAAATCCCTAAAAGCTACCTAATTGGTTGGATTGGGCTAAAATCATGTCTGATCGATTTTTAACCACGAAATTGAACTCGATTTCGGGAATCGAATTTTAAGCGCGTCATAATTCTTATTTTTAGGATCCTGTCTCATTGTCCATCAAATTGTTGACAAGTCCAAAATTTCAATAAAGAAATTATCGGAAGAAAATTGAAAACCAAAAGAAATTAGAAAGGGAAAGAGAAATGAAATAAAATAAGTATAAAGGTAATATTTTATTTCTCTCTCTCCCTCTCTCTTCTTTTCTTTCTTTTTCTTTCTTTTCTCTTTTCTCTCTCTCTCCTCTCCCCTCTCCCTTTCCCTCCCCTTTGTGCGGACAGCCTTTCCCCCACCGAATTCTCTCTCTCTCTCTTCTTTGACCGGTCAAGCCCTATCTTCTCTCTCTCTTCTCTCTCTTCTTCCTCCCCCGCAACCGAAACCCCCTCTTCCTTGCCCTTTTGTTCGTGAAAACCAGAAGCTCGAACTAGAGGCTGCAGCTCATCGTCACCGTCGTCCCGCCGCCCGCACGCCGCCCTCGCATCCCGCCGCTCGTCCCTCGCATCCCTGCCACCTAGCAGCTCCGTCCAGTAGCTGGTTGGTCTCTGTCCAGCTTTAGGAGTAGCTGAAGAAGCCGCCGAACCGCCGACCAGCTCCATCTCCGGCCACCGTTCGGACCGCCGGAGCTCCTCTTGTCCTCCGCCAGCCTCCCCTCACCGCCCTAGCCGCTAGATTAGCCTCGGCCAGGCCAAATCCGCAACCCACGAAATGGGTTTCCAGCTAGTTCGGGCCCACTTTTGGGCCGTTTCCGGGCCCTGAACCCAAGCCGTGCTTTGGGAAGAATTGTTCCTCGCGTCGCCCCCATCGGATTGATTCGATTCGTGCGCGATTTGGTGAGTAATCTCACTAATCCCGGACTAGTTGGCTAATTATGCTTAAGGTTGGTTTAGTTTTAATTAATTATGTTTAGGTTGTTATATTAGAATAAATTAGCAATTATTAGTCAAATGTGATACGATTTAGATAAATTGATTGCGCAATTAGCAAGTAGACGTGGTCTACTAATTATTGAAAGCGTTTCGGGAATTTTCCGACCCCTAATTGGGCTTCAATTTGACGATTCGGCGAATTTTTAGTATTTAAATATTAATTTTCGGAATTAAATTAAATAATTATTTATTTTCTGAAAATTCAACTGAGATGGTACGAAACAAGAATTTTATGCTGATGATCGTGGTGAAGTCCGTTTATTTAATTGGGCTTTATTTTGTGCTAAATTGAATTTTTAATATTTATTAATTAATTATTTTTCGGAAATTAAGATTTTGATGGCCGACGACCGAAATCTCTTGCCAATTGTCATGGCGCAATCCGTTTATTTATTTGAGCTTTGAATTGTGTCAAGTTGAATTGAATGTGGAATTTAGGATATATTCCTAAATGGTTGTGGTTAATTATTTCATTGAGAAATCATTGAGTATTAATTGTCGATATCAAAAGTGGTCGAGCGGGATTGTAAAGCCATTGAATATCGAAAGTGGTCCAGTGGGACCGTAAAGTCATTGAATATCGAAAGTGGTCGAGTGGGACCGTAAAGCCATTGAATATCGAAAGTGGTCGAGTGGGACCGTAAAGCCATTGAATATCGAAAGTGGTCAAGTAGGACTGTAAAGCCATTGTATATCGAAAGTGGTCGAGTGGGACCGTAATGCCATTGAATATCGAAAGTGGTCGAGTGGGACCGTAAAGTCATTGTATATCGAAAGTGGTCGAGTGGGACCATAAAGCCATTGAATATCGAAAGTGGTCGAATGAGACCGTAAAGCCATTAAATATCGAAAGTGGTCGAGTGGGACCATAAAGTCATTGAATATTGAAAGTGGTCGAGTGGGACCGTAAAGCCATTGAGTATTGAATGTTGTCGAGTGGTGGATTGTGTCTTCCACCTTTGCTTAAGATGTGATCTGAGGATCATAGTTCGTAATTGGGGATTGAGATGGAATAATCGAATCGACCTAGAAATGGTCTGATTGACATGTAATCGACTAGGTTGATTGATCATTGCTTTGATTTGATGTCGTGAATTGATTAACTGATTGGAAATGACCGTGAGTGGTCTTGTTGGCATGTAATCGATTAGGTCGATTTGATCGATACTTCGATATGTAATTTGATTGATTGTGCATTGAGATATTTGAAGTATCTGTATATAACATTGAATTGCAGGTTGAGATTGATGCCAAGGTACGTCTTTTGCTCTATGCGTGTATAGGCAGCCTATAGTATAATGGTTTACTAATCGGGCTTAGTGGGGTAGAACTCACTAAGACGTAGTCTCATCCCAATTTGGGGAAAACATTTCAGGACCCCGCTAAGAAGCTGATGAGGAAGAGTTTGAGAATGAGAACTCTGGGGTGAAACCTGAGGAGAAGAATTTTGGAAGAAGAAGATAACCCAGAGAGAGATCTTGAGTATGACCCGAATGGGCTGAGATTTCATCTTCTTTTGAAAACTCCATTTTGATGTGAATAGAGTAAAGTAAAAGGTTGTGAAGAGTTATGAAGTGCTCGGGTTTGTGTTTTGTATAAAAGTTTGGTTATAAATTTCAATATGAAAAATATGGCCCTGCTTTTCTATCCCATCGTTTTATTGTCTGGGGATTTTAACTACTTCCGCATGTGCTTAATAAATGAAAGGGTCGGCGATACATTGTCCTGGGATATCGCATTTTAAAATCGACCAAATAGAAGGATGTGCGCGTGCCCAAGGATCGGGGCGTGACATCCCCTTTTTGTGGTATCAGAGCGAAGTTCAAGATTGGAGTGATAACGAGCGTTAACCATGGGATAGTTAGTAAGAAATGCTTTTAAATTCATGCTGGTGCATGTCTGTGTTAGTTGAATGCTAGAATTGTTTGTTATATGCCGATCGCTCATCTTCTAATACAGTGTGGATGTGGAAAACGGGTTTCAGTGTAAAGACTGAACCATGAGAGAGCAGGAGTTGAGAACTCCTGGTAAGAGGGCAATGTCCTTTGTGACTCGGGATAAAGCACTGACAAAGGTCAATACCTAAGGTGGTTGTGGCAGAATGTTGGCTCTGGCTAGCTCGAGCGTAAGAGTACCATTGCAGGTTTGTACTAGTGTAGCAGCGTCAAATGATCCTAAGTTGGACAGGATCGTTCTGATGCTAGTGTTCCTTGGGATCTGGATGAGCCAGCAGGTTCAGGATTGAGTCGCCGTCAATACCGTAACCGTCGTTGTCGCTTCACATGCTGAGATCCAGAGTGGAGATGTGATCCGAGAGCGAGTCTTTGCATTCGAGCCAAGGTATAGATCCAGTTCAGGGAGAAATGGAAATTGGTCAAGGGAAAGACTGAGATCGAGAGAAAAGTATTCTATTCCACTCGCGAGGAAGGGTGGGGTAGTCAAGTCAGCACCGAGTCAAATAGATCAGGTTGTTTCCAGACGTGATAATGGAGATCGGTCTTATGTCTTTCCTAAGACGCGAAATTGTTCGGAGTATAGCCAATAGGGATATCTGGTCGGGAGTGGTCCTAGCAGACTAATGGGGCAACCATAAAGAATGTGTGCTGTTACTTGGCAGGAGATAGAAGACTCACTTGATAGGTGTCAGAATTGTAGAAGGAAGCATGGATAAATCCAGTGTCTAAGTATGACTAGAACATGTTGTGATGATGACTAGCATGGCCATCAGGTGAAGGATTGTCAGTGGAAGTCCAAGGTAGCATAGGCATCGCTATTGCGGCCAGAACGCCATTAGGATGGCGAAAGGAATGAGAGTAGAATTAATCTTGCACCGATTAGAGAAAGAACGTGTTGGAGGAGATCTCATTAGAGTAAAGTGCCTGAGTTTTGTGCTGAGTTAGTAGAACTTAAATTGTTGAAGTAAAAGTGACAGAGGGGAAATCATTAGCAATAGTTGTGCTTGATTAGTTGCTGAAGTGTGAATTTGATGCCACATGAATAGTGTGGGCTTATGAAGCATCTTGTGATAATAAATCATGGTCATGGAGTAATCCAGTTTAGTTTATTAATATGTGAAAGTGTCGAGGTTATTGGGAGTCGAAAAGAATCTTCGATTTCATTAATCTCATTCGCCGGAAGCAGCTCATTTGTTAGACGAGGGTTGTCAAGGGTACTTAGCGACTGTCATGGATACGACAGTGGAGGAGCTGAAAATGGAAGATATTACAGTGGTACAGGAATTTCCAGATGTCTTTCCAAAAGAATCGCCAGGGTTACCGCCAGAAAGAGAGATTAAATTTGTGATCGAGCTAGCACCAGGGACAGAACCGATTTTGAAGGCACCTTATCGAATGGCGTTATCTAAGTTGAAGGAACTGAAGGTGCAGATGCAAGAGTTACTAGATAAAGGATTTATTTGTCTTAATGCATCACCTTGGGGAGCACCAGTTCTGTTTGTTAAGAAGAAAGATGGTTCGTTGCATTTGTGCATCGACTATTGATAGCTCAATCAGGTAATGATCAAGAACAAGTATCCATTACCAAGGATAGATGACCTGTTTGATCAACTGCAAGGAGCGTCAATATTCTTGAAGATCGACTTGAGGATAGGATAGTATCAGCTGAGGATTAGGAAGGAGGATATTCCTAAGTCGGCATTTCGTACCCGGTATGGTCATTACGAGTTTACAGTGATGCTGTTCGGATTGAAGAATGCTCCAGTTGCTTTCATGGATATGATTAACAGAGTGTTCAAGGAATATCCAGATCAGTTTGTGATCGTGTTTATAAATGATATCTTGGTCTATTCGAGAAGTAATGAAGAGCATGAGAATCATCTGAGAGCAATACTCCAGATTTTAAGGACGCATCAATTGTATGCTAAGTTTAGCAAATGCGAGTTTTGGCTGACTCGTGTTGCGTTATTAGGTCATATGATTTTCGGAGAAGGAATCTCTGTCGACCCGAGCAAGATAGAAGCCGTGATCAAGTAGCCGAGACCAACAACAGTGATAGAGATCAGAAGTTTTTTGTGGTTAACAGGTTATTACAGACGGTTTGTGGAACGGTTCTCATCGATAGCGTCACCTCTAACAAAGCTCCTGAAGAAAGAAGAGAAATTTGTATGGTCAGACAAGTGCGAGCATAGTTTCCAAGAGCTAAAGGAAAAGCTGACTACCGCACTCATGCTGACAATTCCATCTAGTCCTGGAGGATTCGAGATCTATAGTGATGTGTCATTCAAGGGATTGGGTTGCTTGCTGATGCAACATGGCAGAGTTGTTGTATATGCTTCCCTGCAGTTGAGACCTCATGAATTGAATTATCCGACACATGACTTAAAACTCGCAGCCATCATATTTGCATTGAAGATTTGGAGACACTATTTGTGTGGAGAAAAGTCTCAGATTTTCACGGACCATCAGAGTCTCAAGTATTTGTTCTCTCAAAAGGAGTTGAACATGAGACAGCGCCGATGGATGGAATTACTGAAGGATTACGACCGTGATATTCTATATCACCTGAGAAAGGTGAACAAGGTCGCTGATGCATTGAGTCAGAAGTCTTCAATAGCGCAAATCTTGGTTAAGGAGTGGAACTTAATCGAGAGAGCTTGGGATTCGGAATTCAAATTTGAGGTAGGCCACCTTTCGAGTCTTATTGCCACCCTCAGAATTGAACCGGATGTCCAGGTCAGAATTAAAAAACTTCAACCGACATACCCAGATGTACAGAGAATTCTGCAGGAAGACACAGATAAAAGGAAGGCTGATTTTCAGATTTTTGATGACGAGACTCTAAGGTTCCAAGGACGTTTGGTTGTACCTGACAATTTTGAGCTTATAAAAGAAATTTTTTTTGAAGCACATCGTAGCAGTTACAGCATTCATCCTGGAAGCACTAAGATGTATCAGAATCTGTGTCAACACTACTAGTGGTCAGGTATGAAGGCGGACATCGCCAAGCATGTGGCCAAGTGTTTGACTTGTCAGTAAGTAAAAGCCCGGCATTGCAAGCCGGGAGGATCTCTACAACCTCTCGCGATGCTAGAGTGAAAATGGGAGCACATCACGATGGACTTTGTGACTGGACTACCAAGGAGTCAGAGGGGTAATGATTCGATTTGGGTAGTGGTCGACAGGCTGACAAAGTCGGCTCACTTTATTGCAGTTTGAAAGGACCTCAGTCTTGATAGGTACGCAGACCTGTATGTACGTCAAGTGGTTCGTATGCATGGAGTGCCGGTTACGATAACATCCGATAGAGAACCGAGATTTACTGTTGCTTTTTGGAAGAGTTTGCAGAGTGCTTTGGGTACAAAGCTTCAGTACAGTACGGCATATCATCCTCAGACGGATGACTAGTCGGAAAGGACAATTCAGACTCTTGAAGACATGTTGAGAGCGTGTGTAATAGACTTCAAAGGAAGTTGGGAGGATCAGCTTCATCTAGTGGAATTCGCCTACAACAACAGTTATCAGCAGAGCATCAAGATGACTCCATTTAAAGCGGTGTATGGCAGAGCATGCAGAACTCTAGTGTGTTGGGATGAAGTCGGAGAAAGGAAGATAACGGGCTCAGAGTTGGTTCAACAATCAGTAGATGCCGTGGCAGTGATCAGAAACAGATTAAAGACAGCACAGAGCAGGTAGAAAAGTTATGTGGATAAGCTTTGAAGGTCTTTGGAATTCCAAGTTGGTGATCACGTTTTTCTGAAAGTGTCACCAATGAGAGGAACTTCGCACTTTGGTAAGAAAAGCAAGCTGAGTCCAAGGTACGTAAGTCCGTTTGAGATTCTTGAAAGAATCAAAAACCTAGCGTATCGTCTTACGTTGCCGCCAAGATTGGCACAAGTGCATGACGTCTTTCACGTGTCGATGTTAAGGAAGTACGAGCTTGACCCGACTCATGTGCTCGATTTCGAGGAATTGGACGTGGATGACTGTGTGTCATATGTTGAAAGCCCAGTCCAGATTGTCAATTGTAAAAAGCAAGTTTTGCGTACAAAGACTATTCCGTTGGTCAAAGTGGTCTGGCAACACCACGGTGCTGAAGGAGCGACTTGGGAGACTAAAGAGTCGATGAGACAGTTATACCTCCGCCTTTTTGAACAAAGTGTAATGGTTTAAATTTTGAAGACGAAATTTTTATAAGAGGGAAAGAGTTGTGACATCCTGAAATTCGACTCTGTTTCGATAAAGTGAAATGGGCATTTCGTCGACGTGCTTATGGCCCTTTTTCTCTGAGCTGATCACTCACGAATTAACTAACCTATTGGGTAAAGCTGTTAAGGGATGTATCAGCTGTAAAATCCCTAAAAGCTACCTAATTGGTTTGATTGGGCTAAAATCACGTCTGATCGATTTTTAACCACGAAATTGAACTCGATTTTGGGAATCAAATTTTAAGCGCATTATAATTCTTATTTTTAGGATCTTGTCTCATTGTCCATCAAATTGTTGACAAGTTCGAAATTTCAATAACGAAATTATCAGAAGAAAATTGAAGACCAAAAGAAATTAGAAAGGGAAAGAGAAATGAAATAAAATAAGTATAAAGGTAATATTTTATTTCTCTCTCTCCCTCTCTCTTCTTTTCTCTTTTCTCTCTCTCTCCTCTCCCCTCTCCCTTTCCCTCCCCTTCGTGCGAACAGCCTTTCCCCCACAGAATTCTCTCTCTCTCTCTTCTTTGACCGGTCAAGCCCTATCTTCTCTCTCTCTTCCTTCTCTTCTTCCTCCCTGCAATCGAAACCCCTAACCCTTTTTGTTCGTGAAAACCAGAAGCTCGAACCAGAGGCTGCAGCTTGTCGTTGATGTTGTCCTGCCGTCGTCCCGTTGCCCACACGCGGCCCTCGCATCCCGCCGCTCGTCCCTCGCATCCCCGCCACCTAGCAGCTTCGTCCAGTAGCTGGTTGGTCTCTGTCTAGCTTTAGGAGTAGCTAAAGAAGCCGCCGGACCGCCGACCAGCTCCATCTCCGGCCACCATTCGGACCGCCGGAGCTCCTCTCGTCCTCCGCCGGCCTCCCCTCGCCGCCCTAGCCGCTGGATTAGCCTTGGCTAGGCCAAATCCTTAACCCACAAAATGGGTTTCCAGCTGGTATGGGCCCGCTTTTGGGCCGTTTCCGGGCCCCGAACCCGAGCCGTGCTTTGTGAAGAATTGTTCCTCGCGTCGCCCCCGTATGATTGATCCGATTCACGCGCGATTTGGTGAGTAATCTCACTAATCCTGGATTAGTTGGCTAATTATGCTTAAGGCTGGTTTAGTTTTAATTAATTATGTTTAGGTTGTTAGATTAGAATAAATTAGCAATTATTAGTCAAATGTGATGCGATTTAGATAAATTGATTCCGCAATTAGCAAGTAGACGTGGTCTACTAATTATTGGAAGCGTCTCGGGAATTTTCCGACCCCTAATTGGGCTTCAATTTGACGATTCGGGACTAAGTGGAATTTTTAGTATTTAAATATTAATTTTCGGAATTAAATTAAATAATTATTTATTTTCCGAAAATTCAACTGAGATGGTCCAAAACCAGAATTTTATGCTGATGATCGTGGTGAAGTCCATTTATTTGATTGGGCTTTATTTTGTGCTAAATTGAATTTTTAATATTTATTAATTATTTATTTTTTGGAAATTAAGATTTTGATGGCCGATGACCGAAATCTCGTGCCGATTGTCATGGCGCAGTCTGTTTATTCATTTGAGCTTTGAATTGTGTCAAGTTGAATTGAATGTGGAATTTAGGATATATTCCTAAATGGTTGTGGTTAATTATTTCATTGAGAAATCATTGAGTATTAATTGTCGATATCGAAAGTGGTTGAGTGAGACCGTAAAGCCATTGAATATCGAAAGTGGTCGAGTGAGACTGTAAAGCCATTGAATATCGAAAGTGGTCGAGTGGGACTGTAAATCCATTGAATATCGAAAGTGGTCGAGTGGGACTGTAAAGCCATTATATATTGAAAGTGGTCGAGTGGGACCGTAAAGCCATTGTATATCGAAAGTGGTTGAGTGGGATCGTAAAGCCATTGAATATTGAAAGTGGTCGAGTGGGACCGTAAAGCCATTGAATATTGAAAGTGGTCGAGTGAGACCGTAAAGTCATTGAGTATCGAAAGTGGTTGAGTGGGACCGTAAAGCCATTGAGTATTGAATGTTGTCGAGTGGTGGACTGTGTCTTCCACCTTTGCTTAAGATGTGATCTGAGGATCATAGTTCGTAATTGGGAATTGAGATGGAATAATCGAATCGACCTAGAAATAGTCTGACTGACATGTAATCGACTAGGTCAATTGATCATTGCTTTCATTTGATGTCGTGAATTGATTGATTGATTGGAAATGACCGTGAGTGGTCTTGTTGGCATGTAATCGACTAGGTCGATTTGATCGATACTTCGATATGTGATTTGATTGATTGTGCATTGAGATATTTGAAGTATCTGTATATAACATTGAATTGCAGGTTGAGATTGATGCCAAGGTACGGCTTTTGCTCTGTGCGTGTATAGGCAGCCTATAGTATAATGGTATACTAATCGGGCTTAGTGGGGTAGAACTCGCTGAGACGTAGTCTCATCCCAGTTTAGGGAAAACATTTCAGGACCCCACTGAGGAGCTAATGAGGAAGAGTTTGAGAATGAGAACTCTGGGGTGAAACCTGAGGAGAAGAATTTTGGAAGAAGAAGATAACCCAGAGAGAGATCTTGAGTATGACCCGGATGGGCTGAGATTTCATCTTCTTTTGAGAACTCCATTTTGATGTGAATAGAGTAAAGTAAAAGATTGTGAAGAGTTATGAAGTGCTCTGGTTTGTGTTTTGTATAAAAGTTTGGTTATAAATTTTAATATGAAAAATATGGCCCTGCTTTTCTATCCCATCGTTTTATTGTCTGGGGATTTTAACTGCTTCCACATGTGCTTAATAAATGAAAGGGTCGGCGATACATTGTCCTGGGATATCACATTTTAAAATCGACCGAATAGAAGGATGTGTGCGTGCCCGAGGATCGGGGCGTGACAGTTTTGATCAATCCACGAATGTCGTATTATTCATCTTATTGCCTTCTAAGCGTGTTTAAGGGTCGCTTGTCCTGTTAATTGCCAGCAATGCATGCTAAAATTTATTGAGGGTCTCGGTTTAGGCATGAAATTCAAGGAAATTGATGGAGATAACTTGAGGTTGAATTTCATGATTCATGCAAATACATTGGTATGTGATTAATTTTTTAGGCTTTTGGTTGGATTGAATTTCAATTGAATAGGTGAATTGTGGTTACATACAATGAACGTACCCAGCCATTACAACAAACGTATGTAACTATTTGTGCTTGCTTCATAATCCATTAGCTCTCTTTGACGAACGTTGCGACAAATGCTATTTCAAGTAACCTGCCATCGTGCATACTAAAATGCTAGAGTCATTATACAATGGGAGTGAAGAATGGGAATGTAATTTTCCTACATTGATATTAACTTTTGATGTGATAGCGGACAACGAATATCTAGAAAGGAGTAAAGAATGATGAATACCCATTTACTGAAAATAAAAATAAAAAATTCTCCCCTTTTTTTGGGTAAATAACATAACTACATTAAACAAAACAAGTCAAGTTTCATAGTGTTAAGTATATGTACTCCCAACAGAGTCTACATATAAAAAAGTTCACATTTAATACACCTAGCGCCTCCCCTGGGTTTTGAACCCTTCACCTCTTCATTGAGGATCAGCAGAGCCTTATCCAGTGGAGCCACCACGGCCGGTGGTCAAACTGCAGATGTTGTTCCTCTGCAAGTAGGGCCAAAAAATCCGTGTAAATAAATAACATTATTATTGGCTACTTTTAATCTAAGACCATCTCTTAGAGCCATGTTTATGCCACGATGCGTTCCTCATATGTCGGAGTTTCTATAATTCCTGAGAGGTTTATGCTCGCTCCTAATTTACCATAAGCCCCGATATGGATGATATATAATATCTAAAACTACTTTTAATCAATAATTACGACGTATATCATTGGAAACTTCTTAATCATCCATATAAAAAAGATGGGCAAAAGTCTTCTCGCAGGTCTTTCAAGTTTGTTTCTTATGTGGAAGAAAATATGAGATGTCATTTACGAGGACCACTATACAATTATGACTACACATGAGCAGTTAATCACGGCATCCATGAGAATAAGACTTAATTTGTACCTTTTCATTATATGACTATTTTTTTCCCCTTTTGAAAAAAAAAATGCCTATTTCCTTAACATTACTAATATATATATATATATATATATATATATATATATATATATATATTTTAAAAAGGCATGAAGTCTTAAAATATTTGTTAAAATTGCACAACATCTACAGTAATTCATACATACCTATTATGTTCCATATTTAATTATCACTTTGTTAGTACCTCAATTTTCCATGTTCATCGTATATTTAGTTATAAGAACCTATGGAAACAATGACCCATTACAGAGTCAAGTGGCTAGACCAATAGAATATGCCTGTCATTTATACCCAAAATGTTTAAATACTTTTTCTTGTTTGTATCAAGCGATATTGTAAGCCCCAATATTATATACTTAGGGATGATATATAATATCTAAAACTACTTTTAATCAATAATTGCGACGTATATCATTGGAAACTTCTTAGTCATCCATATAAAAGATGGGCAAAGTCTTCTCGCGGGTCTTTCAAGTTTGTTTCTTATGTGGAAGAAAATATGAGATGTCATTTACGAGGACCATTATACAATTATGACTACACATGAGCGGTCAATCACGGCATGCATGAGAATGCAACCTAATTTGTACCTTGTCATTATATGACTATCATTTTCCCTTTTGAAAAAAAAAATGCCTATTTCCTTATCATTACTTAAATAAATGAAAAAAGAAAAAGAAAAGCATGGAGTCTTAAGCAATTTGTTGAAATTGCACAACATCTACAGTAAAACATAAATACTTATTATGTTCCATATTTAATTATCATTTTGTCCATACCTCAATTTTCATGTTCACTGTATATTTAATTATAAGAACCTATGGAAATAGCGACCCATTACAAAGTCAAGTGGCTAGACCAATAGAATATGCCTGTCATTTATACCCAAAAAATTTAATTTTTTTTTCTTATTTGTACCAGGTGATATCGTAACACTCAATATTATATACTTAGGGATGATATATAATATCTAAAACTACTTTTAATCAATAATTATGACCTACATCGTTGGAAACTTCTTAGTCATCCATATAAAAGATGGGCAAAAGTCTTCTCACGGGTCTTTCAAATTTGTTTCTTATGTGGAAGAAAATATGAGATGTCATTTACGACGACCACCACCATACAATTATGACTAAACATGAGCGGTCAATCACGGCATGCATGAGAATGTGACCTAATTTGGACCTTGTCATTATATGACTATTTTTTTCCTTTTTGAAAAAATAATGCCTATTTCCTTAACATTACTTAAATAAATGAAAAAAAAAAGCATGGAGTCTTAAGCAATTTGTTAAAATTGCACATCATCTACAGTAAAACATACATACCTATTATGTTCCATATTTAATTATGACTTTGTCAGTACCTCAATCTTTCATGTTCATTGTATATTTAGTTATAAGAACCAATGGAAACAGTGACCCTTTACAAAGTCAAGTGGCTAGACCAATAGAATATGCCTATCATTTATAACTTAAGGGTCAATACATTTCGCAGAAAATGGGCCATTTTTGGAAAATATTTTCCCAGAAGTCATTTTCCAATAAAATGACAATATTTTATGGTGTTCGGCCAAAACTTGAAAATGTTTCGGAAAATATTTTTCAGTGTTCAGTAAGGAAAATATTTTCTAAAACTTCACCACTTAGGCATGCATCACTTATCAACCTATAAATCCATCAAATATGAACTTGCCTTTAAATCTGGACAAACTTGCTTCATATATTTGTTTCCTCTTTGTCGCAAAATGCTCATCTACTCTAAAAAATGTTCTTATGGTTTTTAAAAAGAAGCAAAAGAGAAAAGAAGTAAAGCATGTACAACCCTAATGAGAATCTTTCAATTGAGTGGCCTGTTCTCTTCCTGTGTCTTTTGTGTTCTAATAAACAAAAGAAAAAAGAAGCAAAGCATGTAAAGTTCTTTGCTTCTCTCTCTCTCTCTCTCTCTCTCTCTCTCTCTCTCTCTCTCTCTCTCTCTCTCTCTCTCTCTCTCTCTCTCTCTCTCTCTCTCTCTCTCTCTCTCTGAGCAATGTACAACTGCAGGGTAGAATATATAAAGAAAATGATAAGCAAGAGTGCATAGCACGAGCTTGAGATCAACGAGCTCGATATTTGCCTAGCAACGGCCGACAACTAGCCAAGAAATAAGAAGATGAGAAACAAAGAAAAGAAAAAGGAAAAAAGAAAAAGAAAAAGGAAAAGGAAAAGGAAAAGGAAATAAAAAATAATTTGAATTAAAAAAGAAAAATAAAATTAAAAATGATTTGAATTAAAAAAGAAAAGAAGAAGAAAAAAGGGGAGGAGGAAATGAAGATTTGTAAAAGTGTGAGATAAGATTGATTAGGTGAGGAAAATGTTTTCCACTTTTCAAAAGTGGAAAACATTTTCCCTTAATTTAGAAGACTTTTTTCCTTCCATGGAAAACATTTTTCCCAAGAAATTCATTTTCCATGAAACAAACGACGGAAAATCTGAAAAGCGTTTTCCTGGAAATTATTTTCCACGAAATGAATGGAGCCCAAATATTTAAATATTTTTTCTTGTTTGTATCAGGCAATATATGGAGTTAGATTTCACATCAAAATCGAATTTTCCCCTTTGATCCAATTGGAAGTAGTTTTTGTTTTTGTTTTTGTTTTAGTTTTTGTTTTTGTTTTTATTGTTAGAATTGAAAGTAGGTGACTAAAAGTGAAATTGAAGAGTTCATTAAGGATTACTTTCTTAGACTAGGCCATAAATGACGATGAACCTAATTACGTGAAGATGATAAGTCATTCAAAGAAGAGTCCCAAGCTTAAAAAACAGTCATGTTGCCTTTAGTCACTCCCGCGTATTCACATAATATTATAGAGTGGCTAAGAAGAAACCCTAGTGTTCCTATCCACAAAAGTTGCTACCCATAAAACAAACACAAAAATATTATTTAGGAAACAAACACAAACAAAAATTATTTATAAAAAAAAAAAAAAAGACAATATCATGCAACCGTTCTTAGTGTGCATGCTATATGCTTGGATCATTTTTTATCTCGGTGTTTCATACATGCTTTGCCTTGAAATGATTTAAGAGGAATCTCTCGGAATCAACCGAGCATATTCTCCTTGCGTTTATCCTAAATTAAGCAGTCGCGTCGTTGGCCTAGACTTCAGTTGCAATTGTCTATCTAGTACCAGTAGTCTTTTTAATCCACTTCGTCGTGTTCGCCTTCTATTGGAACTTCTAGAGTTCCCATGGGATATATACTTGTTTATAATTTACCGTAATCACATATATTACATCATTATTTTTTTTATAAAATGAGATAATAATATATAAAATTTGACAATATTTTCAATGGATGATTATGATCTTGTTTTCTTCATGATTCGATGACTCCAACTAGGAATAGAGAATGACTCCTCTTCATCGGCGTGAAAGTGGGGCAAAAGACTTTTTGCTAGCCTCTCAAAGTTTTGGTCTTTTTGTGGAAAAAATATGAGATGCCATTTAAGAGGACCGACTATGCAATTATGACTGCACATGAACGATTAATCACGGCATGCCTGAGAATGTGACCCAATTTGTCCTGCACGAAAATATGTTGAAATTGCAAAAGATCTATGGCAAGACATACACAAATGGATGGTCAATCTTAATCATCACTTTACTAGAAAGGTTTCTCCAGTTGATTGTTGATCCAGTTATAAGAAGTTATGGAAACATTAACCCATTAGATAGTCAAATGGCTAGATCAATTGAAGGTGCATGTTATTTATACCCAAATTATTTGGATTTTTTTTATTTTATAATTTGTATTAGGTAATATCTTGAGTTTGATTTCACATACATAATGAATTTGCTTGTTTGATCTGATTGGAGATAGGTCACTGACATTGAAACTGAAGAATTCATATATAAGTACTATCTCAGGCCTCAAAAGTTATGACAAAAATACTATAAAAAAAAACACCTAGATTTTGGAATTTTATCTTGACATGTCTCGTCTTCCCCCTCAATTATTCCCATCGGCATCACACATTGAATTAGCAGAGCATGTATGAAACACTAAGATTAAAAAAAAAATGATACAAAAATATAAAGCACGTAGACTAATGACAGTGACCTGGCATTGTCCTTCATTTGTTCTCTTTAAAAAAAAAATTGTGTTTGTTATTAGAGCACCGATGTCATAGAAGAGCAGATAGCAATGCCAAAGCTTTCGTGGTCAGCAGTTTTTGTGAGTTGGAATCCTTGCACTCCTCCAACAGAGTAGCAAGAGCATGGAAAAGATCAGGAAGCCACTGATTGGTCAGGAATTGCGCATGTAATAGTTCCTGAGAGATCCATGCTCATTAGGAGTCTGTCATGATTGCGTGTATATATATATAATGAGCTGATCTAGAAGATGGGCGAAAGTCTCGGCGGGCCTCTCAATTTTGGTAATTTTTGTGAATAAAATAATGAGAATCCATTTTTGTTGACCTACTAAGCAATTATGATTGCATAGGACGGTCAATCCTAGCATGCATGAGAATTTGACCTAGTTTATACCTTGTGCATGTGTGACCATTTTTTTCCCCTTTAGAAATAAAAGAAAATTTCCTACTTGCACTTAACTCTTAACATTATTAAAGAAAAAAAAAAAGAGCCAGGGTGCTGGTACAAACCCTGAGCAGTCGACTCTTGTTCAAATTGAATGCCGGTTTCAAACCTGCTTGTTTAAGATCTTGGTTAAGATCCCATAGGTAACATCACATAAAGTAGGTAAGAGGCAAGACACTTTGCTTATCCATCCAAAACCAAAGATAAATACACACACGATACAAAAAGTTTGAAAAAATTATTTAAAAAGTCATAAATCTATTGCAATTGTGTCCAATCAATTATAAACATTTTTTGGTTTTGCTAGTTGAATCATAAACCTCATGCATTTATGTCAATTCAGTCTATCCAATCAATTTTGATTGGCCGGAGTTAATATAAACGTTGGTCATCCTAATCAGTGAGGGCGAGCCTCCTCACCCTAGTTCCTAAGAGATCCATGCTCATTAGGAGTCTGTCATGATTGCGTGTATATATATAATGAGCTGATGATATATAGAATCTGAAAATATTTTCAATTGATGATTAAGATTTTTTTTTTTTTTTTTTGTAAATTTGTAGACTAAGAATACTCCTAGAAACTGTAGATGGACTCCAATTCATCAATCTAGAAGATGGGCGAAAGTCTTGGCGGGCCTCTCAATTTTGGTAATTTTTGTGAATAAAATTATGAGAATCCATTTTTGTGGACCTACTAAGCAATTATGATTGCATAGGACGGTCAATCCTGGCATGCATGAGAATTTGGCCTAGTTTATACCTTGTGCATGTGTGACAATTTTTTTCCCTTCAGAAATAAAAGAAAATTCCCTACTTGCACTTACCTCTTAACGTTATTAAAGAAAGAAAAAAAGAGCTAGGGGTGCTAATACAAACCCTGAGCAGTCGACTCTTGTTCAAATTGAATGCTGGTACAAACCTGCTTGTTGGAGTGTCAACCTCTGCTTGCGAACGGCACTGCCTTGCTTTGGCGTTTTCCTTAATCTGCGATTCTAGCACTGCAGGCGTGAAGCAAATTCCGCTGCTGATTGGGCCGCCAAGGCCCAGGGCCGCGGCTCTCTTTTCCCAAATTGGGCTCTTGATCAAAAAGATCTTGGTTAAGATCCCATAGGTAACATCGCATAAAGTGGGTAAGAAGCAAGACACTTCACTTATCCACCCAGAACCAAAGATAAATTTGCACACGATATAAAAAGCTTGAAAAAATTACCAAAAAAGTCATGAATTTATTATAATTGTGTCAAATCAATTATAAATATTTTTTATTTTTGTCAGTTGAATCCTAAACCTCATGCATTTATGTCAATTCAGTTTATCTAATTAATTTTGATTGGTCGGAGCTAACATAACTTTGGTCATCCTAATCAACGAGGGCGAGCCTCCTCAGCCTAGTGGGTGGCTTGACAAGGCTTGAGGTTAGGCAAGGCTTGACCTCACCAACCAACGAGGGACCTTGCCAGCCTCGGGGAAACATGGCCATGGCTAGGTGAATGGCCTTGCTTCTCGGAGGTTGGTGAGGTCCCTTGTTAGCCTTGCTTAAGGCTAATTGTGAGTTGACGAATGGTTTGATGAAGAACGAAGTGAAAACAAAATAAAAATAAAAATTCAAAAAAATATTAAAATATTATTAAAAATTATTCATGTCTGTGCTGGTGATGTCATGCATAACCCATTATGTCCATATTAGTGCTGACTGGTTAATCGACCGGTCAAAATTGGCCGAATGAACTAAATTGACACAAATGAAAAATATTTAAGACTCAATTAGCCAAAAAAAAAAATGTTTGGAACTGAATTGATGCAATTACAATTAATTTATGACTTTTTGAAATTTTCCCCAACAAACTTAGAAACCTATAGCTAATTGAGGTTTACCATAACCCCTTTGTCAACTCAATTTCGGTTAAAATGTAGATGAATTTTTTATGCCGTAATTAGGTTGAGTGGGACAGTGGAAACATTAAAAGATTTAAATTAATTAGGATTTCGATCAATAAATCCAGTCTTTCTCTAATTTTTACGTTGTAGATTTATGAGAAATGTCTTTGGCGGGTCTTCGATTCCTTTGTTTCGTCACTTTCGTGTTTGAAGCTAAATGGTGTTATGGAACCAATTATGATGGACACAGCACGGGCTAAAAT
The DNA here is from genome assembly GCA_004368105.4 of Eucalyptus melliodora. Taxonomy (NCBI): domain Eukaryota; kingdom Viridiplantae; phylum Streptophyta; class Magnoliopsida; order Myrtales; family Myrtaceae; genus Eucalyptus; species Eucalyptus melliodora. The sequence continues at coordinate 44,264,228 of CM023406.3, forward strand.
GCTAGTGTTGTTATTCACGGGGAGTGAGGAATGGAAATGAAATATTGTCCCACAAAAATTACCATTTGGCGTGAAAATGGCCAACAATTGTTTAAAGGGGGCAAAAAAAACTCACTAGTAATTATAACAGGAGATAAAGCTCTCTCTCTCTCTCTCTGTGTTTTTGCGAATAACATAATTACATTAAACGGAACAAGTCAAGTTACATTGTCTGAAATACATGTGCTCCCAACAGTCAGTATGCATAAGGTCTTTCATAACATCTGGAAGAGAGTATCAAATAGCAAACTGACGATGTTGTTCCTTTCCAAGTAGGGCCAAAGCATTCGTGCGACAATCTGCTTCTCTGAATATGTGCTCAATTTTGTATTTCTCCAACTCCGCAAGCACTTCCTTGCATTCAGTCAAAAGAGATTCCATCAATAAATGTGCTTATGAGTGTGTTTATAAGTGCTTGAATAACAGACATAACATTCATTTCAATGTGCAAGTGGGTAACCTTATTGGCTACTTCTAGTCTAAGGACATCACATGGCGCCACAATTCTGCCGCAATTTGTTCATCGTTTAGTGTAACTTCTATAATTTCCAAGAAATTTATGCACATTCGTAATTCATTGTAATGAGGCATATCTTATGATTATTTATATATAAATGAGGTGACGATATATACAATTTGAAAATATTTTAAATCGGTGATTGATTTTTTTTTTCTCATTTGTGATTCAAGGATTAGGAATACTCTTAGAAATTGTAGAATGACTCCGGTTCGTCAATCTGAAAATATGGGCAAAAGTCTTTTCACGCACCTCTCAATTTTGGTCCTTGGGTGGAAAACATGAGAGATTCCATTATAAACTCAGATGCCTCCGATATAACTATTTCGTGTTCTCTCTTTTGACCGGGAGACTATAATGTTCACATTTGGAGGTTGGAAAAGGGAAACGTGGTGCCCTTTTCACTTTATCACTGTCCAAACGAGGCATCCAAATCCTACTTGCACTAGATAGGAAAAGCGCGAAAGAGGAGTCTTTGCCCCGTCTAAACCCAAGCACGAGATGTCAAAGGCCGACGCCCGGGAAGCGCGTTCGGTCCCACCTTCGGAAGCAGGCGCCAGGCTACGTGATCTGCATGACCCTCTGCCCATTTGCGCGCACGCATCACGTGTTCTCGCCAGTCTCTTCTTTTTGAACCATCGCGAGTTGCCAAGTTAGAATGCGGGTGCAAACCGTAAGCAATTCAATTCCTACATGTAACATTGCATGAAGTTAGTTGTATAATTTACGCTTACAATTTCACGGTACAATATAAGCTTCCATGGCGGCATAAATAAATATTAATGATTTTCAAAGATGTTATTTCAAGCAAACCGGCATCGCATGGATCGCAATGCTAGTATTGTTACACAGTAAGGGTGAAGAATGGAAATTGAATATTCTCATATGAAAGCATCTGTGCAACCATTTGCTTCTCTGCATATGTAGGGCCCGTTTGGTTCGGCTTTTGGGGAATGCATTTGCAGAAATGCAAATACCTTTGGGTAAAGGGGGTTTTCCGAAATGCAAATGTCGTTTGGTAAAATTTGCATTGAGAAACAACTTTGGCCAAAATACCGTTTGGTAAAATTTACATTTGTAATTAACTTTTATTAAATTAAAAAAGCAAAAATATGTTTATATGTTTTTATATAAACATATTTATATATAAAAAATATAAACATATAAACATAAAATATATTTATTAAATATACAAAATATATAAAAAAATAGATATGTTTATATAAATATATATTTATATAAAAGCAATCGGAGAAAAAAAATAGATATGTTTATATCTATATAAAATGTATATAAATATATATTTTATATAAATATATATTTATATAAAAGCAATCGGAGAAAAAAAAATAGATATGTTTATATTTATAAATATATATGTTTATATCTATATAAAATGTATATAAATATATATTTTATATAAATATATATTATATTTTTTATGAATATATATTTATTAAACATAAAATATAAAAAAATAGATATGTTTATATATTTATATCGGACTGCCGAATTCAACGGCCGAATTGCCTGAATAAAAAAAATGTTTATGTTTTTTATATAAACATATTTTTATATAAAAAATATAAAAATATAAACATAAAATATATATAAAGAATAGATATGTTTATATAAATATATATTTATATAAAAGCAATAGGAGAAAAGAATAGATACGTTTATATTTATAAATGTATATATTTATTTATTAAACATAAAATATATTTATATAAAAAATGGATATATATTTTTATATAAAAATATAAACATATTTATTTTTATATAAATATATTTATTTTTATATTTGTTTTTATTCAGGCGACCGATTGGCTTACCCACCGAAGAGATGAATAATACCGGAAGTTGCATTCCGAAAATGCAACTTGCCAAAGGACCTCAAGAGCTACATTGGGCTAAAGGCCCTTAGAGCCACTTGGAGATGCAATTGCATCTCGCCAAAGTCATGCAAAAAAACGAACCAAACAGCTTTGCATTTGGCCAAGGGACTTTAGAGCCCAAATGAGCATTCCAAATGCTGAACCAAACAGGGCCGTACTCTATTTTCTACTCCTCCACCTCCATGAACAAGTTCTTGTATTCAGCCAAAAGAGGTTCCATCAATTTGGACCGGTGGTTGATTTTTTTTTTTTTTTACATTTTTCTGATTCTAGGATTAGGAATATCCTAGTTTGTCAACTTGAAAAATGGGCAGAACTCTTTTCACGGGTCTTGTAATTTTGGTCTTTTCGTGGAAAAAATGTGAGATGCCATTTTTGAGGACCAACTATGTGATTATCACTGTACATGAACCATCAATCACGGCATGCATGAAAAGATGACTAAATTTGTACCTTGTGATTGTGTGACCATTTCTTTCCCTTTGAAAAAAAGAAAATGATTATTTGCTTATAACTCATTACATTAATTTTTTCTTCCAAAAAAGAAAAAGCAGAGAGGATTAGGTAATATGTCAAAGCTGCACAACATCTACAGCAAGACATACATATATAGTATGTTACTCTTAATTGTCAATTGGCTAGTACCTCAATTTTCATGTTGATTTGTAAGAAGCTATGGAAATAGTGAACCATCAAGGAATCAAACGTGCTAGTTATTTACGCTCAAGATATCTAACTTTTTCACTTGTTTATATCAGTGATATCTTGAGTCAAATTTTGCATACAAATTACATTTGCGCCTTTGATCTAATTGGAGGTAGGTTATTTGAGACTACAACTGAAGAATTAATATATTATAAATTGGAGTGGTTAATAAGAAGCCCCATAATTCCTATCCTAAAAAATTGCCCCCCATAATAGTTGCAGCATCAGTCTCCTCCGGCTCTTCTATGACATACGTGCTCTAGTACAAACACAAAATATAAAAATAAAAATAAAAGACTACAATTTTATGTCACCGTCATTAGTGTACATGCTTTTATACTTGGTTCAGTTTTCTTTTCGGTGGTCCGTCATGCCTTGCTAACCCAATATGTCATGACGAGAGTTTGGCCTTGATATGATTTAAGAGGAGTCTTTCGCAACCAATCAAGTGAATTCTCCTTGCGTTTATCATTAAGTCAAATCATGATTGTCGCCGGATGGAAATGGAGATTAGTGATCACGAGAGGGTATGGAGTGTGACAAATTCAACAGTCACATCATCGGCTTAGACCTCAATCGCAGTTGTCTCTCCAGCATCCCTAATATTTTTAATCAACTTTAATGTGTTCACCTTCTATCAAAGCTTCCATCATTCCCGGGAGATTAGGGTACATTTGGTTCAGTATTCTCAAGGAGCTTTCAGCTTCTAAAGCCCATTGAGGAAATGCTAAACTGTTTTGCAAGCATTTTGAAGTAGTTTTGCAGTGAAAGTCAGCATTAGGAATGCTGAAAGCCCAATGTTAATAGGGACTAATTTTGAGTTTTCAGCATTTGGTCAAATACTGAAATTTAGTTTTTTTCTCCCAAAACTATCATCACTCATTCTTTAAATTTCTGATTTTTTCCTCATTATTTTTTTTAAATGCCAAAATAATGCGAAAAAAATTAAATATAATCGAAGGGTTCAGTCTTTTTTAAATATATATATATATATATATATATATATATATATATATATATATATATATGTATGTATTTGATTTCTTAGCATTATTTTCAATTTTATATTTAAAAAGTCACATACATTATTTTTTTGAAATTTTTAAAATTAAAAATTAAAAAATTTCAACGAAGGATTTGGTCTTTTTTAATATATATATATATATATATATATATATATATATATATATGAATTTTTAATATTATTTTCAAAATTTATATTTAAAATGTTGCATAATTTTTTTTTTCAATTTTAAACAATTAAAAAGTTAAAATTATGATGAAGGGTATGGTCTTTTTTTAAAATATATATATATATATATATAGATATATATATATATGTATTTGATTTCTTAGCATTATCTTCAAATTTATAATTAAAAATTTGCATACATTATTTTTTTCAGTTTTAAACAAACAAAAATTAAAAATTCCACGAAGGATTAGGTCTTTTTTTAAATTATATATGTGTGTGTGTGCGCGCGCGCGCGTGTGTGTATTTGATTTTTTTTAGCATTATTGTGAAAATTTATATTTAAAAAGTGTCGACACCTGAAATTTTCGTCAACATTTTAATCATCAATTGTTTGCAAAAATAATAATAATAATAACAAAAACAAAAAATGAAATGAAATGAAAAAAAATTAGAAAACAAAAAGAAAAAAAAAGAGAGAAAACAAAAAGAAAACAAAAAAAGAAGAAAAAAAATATAAAAAGGGGGCCATTCAGAAGGAGAGGGGGGCTTCTTTTTCGCAGGATCTCTCACTCCTGCTCTCTCTGGTTCCCGCGCTCTCTTGGCAAAACGACGAAACGGACTCGCACACTCCGGCTCTTCCGCCGTAACAACATCCTCTCTCTTGGGATTTCTTCCCGATCTCGGAGGCCGACGAAGGACCCTCCGGCGCCGGCCATAACTCTGCTCCCTCCCTTGACGATCGCTTCCAAATCTGGCTCACGGGATTTAGTGCCAGAGGTTCTCAATCGGATGTTTTCTGGCTCGTTCTCGAAAATCGAACGCTCGCTCGCTTGATCGTCGGCTCTTGCTCTCGCTCGACGTCCACCGGAAGAAGACTCCGGAGTCAGAGGTAGAAAGAGGAGCTAGGGAATCACCTAGCAGCGAGGTCGAGAAGTCATCGCCACCGTCGCGGAGCGGATCCGCCATGCATGTGCCCTCAGCTCGAGCCCCTCGTCGACCGCGAGCCCTAATTCTTCAATTCCACCATTGATTCGACCTTTTCCGGTCATCATCAACCACCCGAGCTCTTGTCAAAGGGGTGGAAACCAGAGAATCTCTCCCTCAACAAATTTCTCTCTCGGTTTGGGACAAGGATCGGCGACAGTTGCGACGACAACGACGCTTGACCGATTTATTCTCTCTGGATCGAGCTCGCTCGATCGGTGAGCTTTCTTTCTATCACTCTCGATTTGTTAGGGTTTCGATTTCCGTTCTCTCTCTCAATCCGTTCGGGTCTTGGATTCTGACCTTCCTCTCTCTCGTTCATTTTCTCTGGTAATCGCTCTCTCGGTTGGATCTAACGCCCTCGGTGCGAATCGCGCCCTTCCGGAGCTCGAGATACAATGGTTCGGGTTCACGCCGAGTTGGAAGCCTCGACTCAGCTCTCTGTCTCTGGCTCGATCAATATCCGTATCAATGATAAACCAGGTAAACTCATTCCCCTCTCTCCTGCTCTGTTCCAAAAAGATTTGTAGAAGAATCACGTTCACGTAGTTCAGGTGTGATTCACTTAGGATTTGAGCTGTAACTAGATGACTTGTGATGGCTCTGTGATTTTAATATTGATTTTAGAATGTTAGATGAGAACATAGCTTCAGTCCCGTTCCATAGCCTGAGTTAATCGTTTTGTTGTACGTGAAGTGTTTGATGAAATACCTCAAAAGCATGAGCGAGAAATAGATCATGATAATGTCAAATCTGAAAACGTGTTGATATGAAACATTTCTTAGAAGTTGATTTACCAAGTATATAGATCTGATACCACTCATTGTGCCATTGTTACTGAACCTGTGTTGTTTATTGTGTTCTGTGTTCTGATCTGACCTTCTGTGCAAAATGACGTGAGATGAGCGGGTTGCTGTGTTTTTTTGTGTTCGAAGTCTTCATATAGGTTGAAGATGGTTCGATTATCTTTCCAATGAGCTATAGAATGTCCTAATCGGACTTCATTTAATATGGTTTTTGCCTGTCCAAAGTTAGGTCCAGAATCTGCCAAATATTTGTTTCTGTTTCGGATGACCTTCTGTATAAACCACTTGATATGAACTGGTAGATGATGTTATTAGGGTTTAATGTCTTCTAGAGATTTGTAATAGACTTTTCAAGCGTTCCATAGACATATAATACGTGCGATTTGGCCACCATTTTCCATGCCTGATGCTTCTTGCAAAGAGCACTAATCTGCTGATGTGTTCTGCTTGTTATGATCTGATCTGACCACTTATACAAATGGCTTTGCTTGAGCTAGAAAAAGACCTAAATTGAAATTTTCACCTAATAGGAATTCGTAAAGGACACCTTGAGCTTTCTAACGATGCCTTGTTTGTCCAATTTGCCCATCATTTGCCCTGTTTTTTTTTTCTTTTCTTTAGATCAAGTTTTGAAGTCTGAATTTGTCTTGACCTGCAGTGTTGTCTTGTCTCTATGAATCTGACTGTCTACCAATCTTGTGTGATCTTATACATAATGATCTTGAGGATAAATTCTCAATGAAATCTGTCCATAATATCCATATCCATCCCATGCTAAAATTTGAGAATTTTTAACGTCAAGTAACCTTAGAATTCAAGTTGACATGTAGCAATTTAAATTGTTATGGATTTTGCTCCTAATGACAAGCCACATATCAATGTTAATGGATTTGTGTGGCCTTTTGCATATGGATTTAGGGTCAAATGTCTAAATCAAACCTTTTCTTTACATTTAACCCTACGTCATGTTCAAATTTCATGATTTTCATGCATTGATTAGGTGGCTTAACAAATCAGTTATCATGCATCATTCTTTGATTTGCTTATGATTGATTTATATGCTTTAGCGATTGTTGCTTTTCGGCCATGAATTTGACTTTACTTGAACTTGATACACCTCAAGAAATTCCATTCATGAAAGTTGCTCTTTATAAAGTGCTTGATTTCTGTGCCTTTTTCTTAGAGCCAATCATACATGGGTTCTAACCCAATTGCTTTGATCTTAGTTGTGATGATTGTTTCTTCCACTTGTATGCACCTAGTCATAAATTTCTTAGATTAGGTTTAGATTAGGACCTTGAAGGTGGAGAAGGCATGAAGATGGTGGAGGTCGATGTCCATTCCGACCATTTTCATGTAATGCCATTTTCCCGACATATGTCTTGGGCTCCATTTGTTGTATAAAACTCGACGAGTTGCGGGTTTTTCTCTCTCTTTTTTTTCATATATTTCTCTTTTATACTTTCTTTTAGGTTTGCATGATAGATTTACTGCTTTTCTTGATTGTTTACTTCATGTCTTGCAATTTCAATTTCATTGATTGTTTTCCTTTCATTTTTTTTAGAAATAGAATAGAATGATAGTAATCCACCACGCATGATCATTTAGTATAGAATTGATGATCCTGAAAATATAAAAAAGAAATGTATGGACATGTTAGAAAAAAACACAACATACTGTTTAGGTACCGAAATGGCGCTAATAGCAATATTAGCGTAACCCAAGTCCCCGAACCTAGATATCTGGTTGCGTAGGAATCGAGGAAACACTCCCGACCCTCGATTGGGTTTCTAGCCGACCTCCAAAGTTAAGGCTAGTGGCGACTCTTGTATATTTTGTAGGTTATTAAATACATAGATCGTATAAATAAATCCGTTGTCACACGAGGTACGAGCTTGGGAGAGCTCGCGATCTCTTGAGAAAATTCTTGAGATCAAGTACCCCTAAACTCGACCTTTCCCACCTTGGATACATTTCGAGGGGCGGCGAGATCGGGTCGCGACAAAAAGTTGCATACATCATTTTTTTTTTTCAATTTTAAGCAACTAGAAATTTAAAAGATCTGATGAAGGGTTTGGTCTTTTTTTAAATATATATTCGATTTTTTTAGTATTATCGTCAAAATTTATATTTAAAAAGTTGCAAATATTTTTTTATTTTAAACATTTAAAATTTAAAAAAATAATATTAATCTCCCAAAGAGCTTTTCAAATGTGTTTTCTACCAAATGGCATTTTTCTCAAAATTGCTTCTCAAAACATAGTTTACCAAACGGCCTTTGTATTTGCCTTAAGTTCTTTAAACTAAAATTGCTTTCCATTTTTCCAATGAGCTTTCAAAATGCTGAACTAAACGCACCCTTAGTTCATTTGTAATTTTATATTAATTGTGTATAATGTATCATTATTTTAGATAAAACGGTGACAATATCTGAAATTTGAAAAATATTTTTAATATATGATTATGATCTTTCCTTTTCGTGATTTGAGGGCTACTCCTACTCCTAATATTGGAGAACGACCCGTTTGTTGATGTGAAAAATGAGCAAAAGTCTTTTCGGTTGCCTCTCAAGGTCAGTCGTTTTGGAAAAAAATGTGAGATGCCATTTTAGACTACCAACTACGCGATTATGACTACACATGAACCGTTAATCATGACATGCATGAGAATCGGCCTAATTTGCCCCTTGTGGATGCGTGATCATTTTCCCTTTTGAAAAAAAAAAAAAATGCTTATTTGCTTATAACTTTTAACATTACTTCAACAACACAAAAAAGCAAGGAGACTTGAGCAATATTTTAAAATTGCAACACGTCTATGGCAAGACATACACAAACAATACGATTGATTATCAATAAGGTTTTCCATGTTGATTGTGGATTCATTTATAAAATAAAAAAATTCAAATTCGTGCAACCGTCTGCTTCTCTAAATATGTGATCAATTTTGCATTCCCATAGCTCTGTGAGCAGTTGCAGCATTCAGCCATAAGAGGTTCCATCAGTAAATATGCCTGTGAGCATTATAATTGCTTGAATAACGGACATAACATCCATTTCAATATGTGAATGTGTAACGTTATTGGCTACTTCTAGTCTACGGACATTAGATAGCCACATTTTTGCCACGATGTATTCACCGTTGAAACTTCTATAATTCCCAAGAAATTTATGCCTATTCGTAATTCATTGTAATGACGCATATTTTATTATTATTTATATGTAAAATGAGGTGACAATATATAAAAATTGAAAATATTTTGAATCGGTGATTGATCTTTTTCTTTTTTGGTGATTTGAGAATTAGGAATACTCCTAAAAATTGTGAAATGACTCCAACTCGTCAATCTAAAAAGATGGGAAAAAGTCTTTTCACGCGTCTTTCTTTCGTGGAAAACATAAAAAAATCCATCTTTAACTCACACGCCTTTGACGTAACTATTTTGTGCTCTTTTTCTTTTTGAACAAGAGGACTATAATGTTCACAATTGGAGGTTCGAAAAGCTCTGTCCAAACGAAGCTTCCCAATTCTCCTCAGCTTTGCGCGTTTGAATCAAAAGCACGACTAAATTGACTATGTGATTTGCAGGACCCTCTTTGGCTAAACTATGCGACGTGAGTCCAACTCTACAAAATTACGGGAACAACCCTGTGCCGAGATTTTTAGTTAGATGCATGGAAGAGTACGAATGAGCAACCAAACCCTAAACAATTCAAGTCCTACAGGCAACATCGCATAAAGTTAGTTATATAACTTACGTCTCCGATTGCACAGTGCAATATAAGCTTCCATGCTAAAATAAATAAATACTAATGATTTTCAAATATGTTATCTCAAGTGAACCGGCTTTGTGCAGACCAAAATGCTATTATCGTTACACTATAAGAGTGGAAAAGGGGAATTGAACATTCTCGCGTCAAAATTACTTTTTGGCACAATAATGACTGAAAGATGTTTAAAAGAGAAAAGCAGAATGATGAATAACTATACACTTGAGACAAAGCTTTTTTTCTTCTCTCTCTTTTTTCCACGAATAATATAATTAAATAAACAAAACAAGTCTACTTACATTGTCTCAAAGATATGTATTCTCAGTGGAGTCATCATACGAAAGGTCTTCAATAACATCTGGAACAGAGAAATAAATAGCAAATTGTAGAAGTTGTTCCTTTCCAAGCAGACTAAAGCATCCGTGCAACCGTATGCTTTTTTGAATATGTGCTCAATTTTTTATTTCTGCAACTCTGCAAATAATCTCTTGCATTCAGCCAAAAGGGTTTCCGTCAGTAAATTATGCCTATGAGTGCAAGTAGTCGCTTGAATAACAGACACGGCATCCACTTCGATGTGTAAATGTGTAAAAATATAAGCTAATTCTAATGTAAGGCTGTGTCTTGGGGCCATATTTCTGCCTTCGATGTGTTTACTGTCCATTGCTGCTTTTATAGTTCCTACGAGATCTATGCTTGTTCTTAATTCATCTAATCATGTAGAATTTATCATTAGTTTTGTATAAAATGAGGCGGTGATATATGTAATCTGAAAACATTTTCAATCGATGATTACGATCTTCTCTTTTTTGTGATTCAAGGATTAGAAATACTCTTATGAACTGTAGAATGACTCCAGTTCGTCAATATAAAAGATGGGCAAAAGTCTTGAAAAATAATGTAATTTCCTATCATTAGGAAAAGAATATTTGCCGAAGACCTGGTGAAGTGCATTAACTATTAACAACCACGGTTAGATTATAGTCAAATTGGTTCTCATGCATTTTCCATGTCGTCAAAGTTGAAGTGGTGACGTTAGATTCTCAGCTAGGGGAAGACTTGGAAGATTTTCAAGTCTCCTTCTTGTCCCAATCGCCACGCCCCATGGGGCCATTCTTGGTCAAACCGTTTAACACGAGTTCAACTCTCAGATGAAATTAAGAGAACAACCTTGTAATTAGATTTATCGAAAATTGCCGACAAGCCACCAAACAAGTGCTGGTACAAACCCTAAGCAGTCAACTCTAGTTCAAATTGAATGCTGGTACAAACCTCCTTGTCTAAGATCTGGTTTAAGATCCCATAGGTAACATCGCATAAAGTAGGTAAAAAACAAGACACTTTGCTGATTTCGCCTATTACAACGATGGTTTTCCACCCAGAACCAAAGATCAATACGTACATGCTACCAAAAACTTGAAAAAATTATCAAAAAAGTCATAAATCTATTGTAATTGTGCAAATTCGGTTATAAACTTTTTTTTTTTTTGTTAATTGAGTCATAAACCTCTTACATTTGTGTCAATTTAGTTTATCTAGTTAATTTTAGTTGGCTAATGCTGACATGGACTCTAGTCATCTTAAGTGGCGCCATCACCCTGTGAGCCTGGGCGACGCCGCCCTCATGGCCTCTTGCAAGGCGGGACCTCGTTGGATTTGCGAGGTTGGGCCTCGCTTTTGGCTAGTGAGGGTGAGCCTCGCCTAGCCATGGCCACACTTCCTTGAGGCAAGCGAGGTCCCTTGTTAGCCCTGCCTCAAGCCAATTGTGAGCTAATGATCGGTTGGAGGAAGAAATGAAGTGAATATATATAAATTTCAAACAATATTAAATTATTATTAAAAATTATTCACGTCAGTATCGGCGATGTCATGTAGAGCCCATTATGTTCATGTTAGCACCGAATAGCTAACAAAATTTGGTCGAATAGATTCAATTGGCAAAAATGCAAAAATTTAGAACTCAATTGATGAAAAAAGAGATTTAGAACTAAATTGATACAATTATAATAAGTTTATGACTTTTGATAATTTTCCCAATAAAAAACTTACAAACCTATAGCTAATTGAAGTTTACCACAACCCTTTTGTCAACTCAATTTCGGTTAAAATGTAGATGAATTGTTTATGCCGTAATTAGGTTGAGTGGGACAGTGGAAACATTAAAAGATTTAAATTAGTTAGGCTTTCAATCGATAAATCCAGTCTTTCTCTAATTTTTACGTTGTGGTTTTATGAGAAATGTGTTTGGCGGGTCTTCGATTTCTTTATTTTGTAACTTTTGTGTTTGAAGCCGGATGGTGTTATGGAATTACATATGATGGCGCAACTTGGACTAGAATGCTAGTGTCATTATAAACTGGGAGTGAAGAACGGGAATGGAATATTGTCAAATCAAAAATACCACTTGGCTTTATAATGACCAACAGATGTTTAAGAAGTGAAAAATAATGATGAGCATCTATAACTGGAGATAAAGCCTTTTTTCTGTCTCTTATTTTTCAGTGAATAACATAATTGCATTAAATGAAATAAGTCAAGTTACATTGTCCGAAATATATGTGCTCCCGATAGAGTCATTATCCAAAAGGTCTTTTCATAACATATGGAAGAGAGGAACAAATAACTAACTGCGAATGTTGTTCCTTTCCAAGCATGGCCAAAGCATTCGTGCAACCATCCGCTTCTCTGAATGAGTGCTTGATTTTGTATTCCTACACCTCTGCGAGCAGTTCCAGCATTCAGTCAGAAGAGATTGCATTAGTAAATATGCCTGTGAGTGTTTATAATTGCTTGAATAACTTAGATAACATCCATTTCAATGTGCGAATGGATAAACCTATTGGCTATTTCTAGTCTGAGGACATCATAGCGCCACATTTCTGCGGCGATGTGTTCAACGTCCATTAGAACTTACTATGATGCCCAAGAGATTTATGTTCATTTATTATTATTATTATTATTATTATTATTATTATTATTATTATTATTATTTTGGTAAGGGAGATTTATGTTCATTCATAATTCATTGAATAATTAATATTTTATTATTACTTAAATATAAAATGAGGTGACAATATGTAAACTATGAAAATATTTTGATATGATGATTGCTTCTTTTTTTCTTTTTTTTCCTTTTGTGGTTCTAGAATTAGGAATGCACCTAGAAATTGTAGAATGACTCTGGTTCTTCAACCTAAAAGATGGGCAAAAGTCTTCTAACGGGTCTCTTGGTTTTGGTCTTTTCGTGGAAAACACGAGAGATTACGTTATAAACTCACGTTCCTTCGACATAACTACTTAGTGTTTTTCTTTCAGTTTGACCAGGAGGACTAAAATATTTACATTTGGAGGTTGGAAAACCAAACTTGTACTCTTTCCACTTTTATCTCTGTCTAAACAAAGTATCCCAATCCTACTAGTAGTAGGTAGGAAAAACTCAAGAAAGAGAGAAGAACATTAAAAGTGCCAAAAATTATGTACAATGCTCATTTTAACATCAAAAATTTTTATTGACTCATTTAAGTGTCAAACTAGAGAATAATTATTTAAGTCCCTCCGGTGAAAAATTCCCACAGAATCGATTACTTGACCTTTATAATTAAAATTTTAATATGACTTGGCATATATTTTTAAAAAAAAAAATCCAATCGACGTGGATGTTTAAAATGACATTGCACAAAGATCACTTTTTAATTGAGATTAACATTGATATAATGACTTTTTAATAATGATTGGCATTGTAGTTATCATTTTTAATAACTTCCAACATTTAAGTAATCACTTTTAATAATAATTGGCACACGAGCAATCATATTTATAATTTTTGGTACTCAAATTATCACTCGTCAACTTATTTACATGATGTTATTTAGGGGAAAAGTGCCAAAAAAATTCATAAACCTTTTGTCTTTGTGCCGATTTAGTCCTAAACCTTTTTTTAGTGCCAATTTAGTCCTAAACCTTTGTACGTTGTGCCAATTCAGTCCTTTCCGGTCAATTTTAGCCAGATTTTGCTAACTAGACGCCGACCGGCTGACGTGGCCTGACCGATGCTGACATGGACACATTTTAATAATATTTTAATATTTTTGAATATTTTTCTTTTTTTTTTTAATTCTTTTTCTTTTTCTTTTTATCTTTTTTTTTTGTTCTCCTCTTCTTCCTCCAGCCGGTCGCCGGACCTCGTCGACCGGCCAGAGGCGACGGCCGGCCAGGGCGAGGCCGCCCTCGCCGGTCACCTCGCGGGTGAGGGTCGAGCCTCGAGCCTCACCGGCCATGGGCGAGGCTCGCCCTCGCCGGATCTGGCGAGGTCTAGCCTCGCCGGCCATGGGCGAGGTGGGAGGCCCGAGAGCGAGATCCGAAGTGTGAGAGAGAAAAAAAGCCCTGGGGGAGGGCAGATCCGAAGAGAGAGGGAGACCCCAGCCGCATGAGGCCTCCGTCGCCCGACGCCTCCTGTCGCTGTCGTGGCCTCACCTGTTGCCTCCCCGTCGACCAGCCGCAAGCCCTGCCGTGCTGAGCTCGCTGCTGCCGTTACCCCGATGCAGATCTGCCGCCGTTCTTACGCCCGGAGCCCGACGCAAGCTGCCGTTGTTCCTCCCCGACGTCGGGCGCGCCGTCCTGCCTGCCGCCCAGCGCGAGGCTCGACCCTCGCCCGCAAGGTGGCCGGCCGGCAGTCGCCTCTGGCCGGTCACCGAGGTCCGGCGACCGGCCGAAGGAAGAAGAGGGAAAGAAAAAAAGAAAAAATAAAGAAAATTAAGAAAAAAATTAAGAAAAAGAAAAAGAAATTAAAAATATTAAAAAATTATTAAAATATGTCCACGTCAGCACCGATTAAGCCACGTCAGCTGGTCGGCGTCCAATCAGCAAAATCCGGCCAAAATTGGCCGGAAAGAACTTAATTGGCACAACATACAAAGGTTTAGGACTAAATCGGCACTAAAAAAAAGATTTATGACTAGATTGGCACAAAAACTAAAGGTTTAAGACTTTTTTGGCACTTTTTCCTGTTATTTAGGAGTTTTATTTTGATTGTTTACACCGGTCATATTGGGTTTTCAGCGATCCAGATCAAAATTGATAATTAAGTGATCGTTTTTTCAAAAAATGATATTTAAGTGATCCGTTTTTTTTTTTTTTTAACACTTGTAGTGTCATTCCTCCTGGAAAGAGGAGTCTTTGCCCCGTCTGAACCCAAACACAAGACGTCAACCCCCGACACCACGAAAGCGCGTCCAGCCCCATCTTCGGAAGCAGGCGTCGCAACACGTGATCTGCATGACCCTCTTTGCGGGTACGCACAACAGCGCCATGCCAACATTCGCCGCGCATGCCTCCGCCCCACCGCACCGCGCGTGCTCGCCCCCTCTTCTTTTTGACCCATCGCGAGTTCACCACGCCACGTGGGGGTCATCTTTGGTCAAACCGTTTAACACGAGTCCAAAGCCAGATGAAATTAGGGGAGCTACCCTGAGCTGAGAGTTTTAGTTAGGTCTGTCGGAAAGTGCGAAGAAGCAACCGAACAAGAATGCTGGTTTATAATTTATCTAATTATGTATAATTTACCATTACTTTTATATATAAAACGAAGTAATGATATATGGAATTTGTAATTACTTTTAAGCGATGATGACAATTCTCTTTTTTGTGATTCGGAGATTATAAATACTCCTGAAAATTGTAAATGACTCATGTTCGTCAATTTAAAAGATGACAATAATCTCGAAAAATCATGTAATTTTCCATATTTGGGAGAGGAATATTGATCCAATTTCAAAGTCTCTTGACTCTCTTTTTAAAATAATATGGATTTTTCTTTCATAGCTCAAACACCCGATTAAGTACATTGACTATCAAGAGTCGCACTGTTGATTATAGTAAAATTGGTCCTTGTGTTTTTTTATGTTGTCAAAGTTGAAGTGGTCACATTAGATTCTCAACTAGTGGAAGTCTTTTAAGGCTAGGTGTCACGCCCCGATCCTCGGGCACGCACACATCCTTCTCACTTGGTCGATTTTATAATGCGATAGCCCAGGACAAAGTATCGCCGACCCTTTCGTTTATTAAGCACATGAGGAAGCAGTTAAAATCCCCAGACAATAAAACGATGGGATAGAAAAGCAGGGCCATATTTTTCATATTGAAACTTATAACCAAACTTTTATACAAAACACAAACAAATTCATAACTATTCACTTCAAAAGAAATTCTCAAAAGAAGATAGATTCTCAGCCCATCCAAGCCATACTCAAGGCCCATCTCGGGATTATCTTCTTCTTCCAAAAATCATTTTCCTCAAGTTTCACCTCTGAGTTCTCCTTCTCAGACTCCTCCTCATCAGCTCCTCATCGGGGTCCTAAAATGTTTTTCCCCAAACTGGGATGAGACTACGTCTCAGCAAGTTCTACCCCACTAAGCCCAATTAGTAAACTATTATACTATAGGCTGTCTATACACGCATAGGGCAGAAGACGTACCTTGGCCTCATATCCCACCTACAAATCAGTACAATTCATAATAGGCACCCAAACAGTCATATCACCGATGGAAGCATCGATCAAATCGACATAGTCAATTATATGTCAACAAGACCACTCACGATCATTTCCATTCAGTCAATCAATTCACAACATCAAATCAAAGCAATGATCAATCAATCTAGTCGATTACATATTAGACGGACCATTCTAGGTCAATACTCTCAGGCGCTAAGTTCGCCAAAGTGATTTATCCACTAGACAATTGCGTGCGTTCTTTAAGGCGCCGTTTTTGCCAGTGACATCCTTAGTCACCGAACCACGCATGCCTATAACCATGTACTCAAATAGACAATTGTGTGCGTTCTTTAAGGCGCCATTTTCGCCAGTGATATCCCAAATCACTGAACCACACATGCTTATAACAATGTATTTGATAGACAAGTGTATGCTTCTTTAAGGCGCCGTTTTCGCCAGTGATGTCCTTGATCACCGAACCATACATGCCTATAACCATGTACTCAATAGACAACTGTGTGCGTCCTTTAAGGCGCCGTTTTCGCCAGTGATATCCCAAATTACCGAACCACACATGCCTATAACAATGAGTACTAGACCGAACATGCGTTCTTTAAGGCGCCGTTTTCGCTAGTGATATCCCAATCACCGAACCACGTAGGTCCACAATAATGTATGTACTAGACCGATACGTGCGTTCTTTAAGGCGCCGTTTTCGCCAGTGATATCCCAATCATCGAACCACGTAGGTCCATACACTGTGTCTGATCAGTTCAATCCCAGAGTACTTCCAATCCGCTCTCATGATTCCATCCACTTTACAACTCATCAAAGCATTATAAATGCTAAACAAACATACTCGGCCATCTACCAATCAATCATTCAATCTCAATCAATTCCAAATCAATTTAGGGTAAATTCCTAAAACATCACAATTTATTCAATTCCATACAACGTGGAGCTCAAATAAATAAACGGACTGTGCCACGACGATTAGCACGCGATTTCAATCGTCGGCCATCAAAATCTTAATTTCCGAAAATTAATTAATTAATTAATTAATTTCGAAAATTAATTTTTAAATATTAAAGATTCCGTTTAGCTCAAAATAAGGTCCAATTAAATAAACGGACTTCGCCACGGTCATCAGCATAATTTTCCAGTCACGGGCCATCCCAATTGAATTTTAAGGAAATAATTAATTAATTAATTAATTTCGTAAATTAAATAATTAATATTAAAAATTCAATTTAGCTCAAAATAAAGCCCGATTAAATAAACAGACTTCATCACAGTCATCAGCATAATATTCCGGTTCCGAACCATCTCCCTTGAATTTTCCGAAAATAAATAATTATTTAATTTAATTCCGAAAATTAATATTTAAATGCCCAAAAATCTCACTTAGGCCCGAATCGCCAAATTGAAGCCCGATTAGGGGTCGGAAAATTCCCGAGACACTCCCAATAAATAGTAGACCACGTCTACTTGTTAATTACGCAATCAATTTATCTAAATTACATCACAATTGACTAATAATTGCTAATTAATTCTAATCTAACAATCTAAACATAATTAATTAAAAATAAACCAACCTAAAGCATAATTAGCCAACTAATCCGGGATTAGTGAGATTATTCATCAAATCGCACGCAAATCGGATCAATCCGACGGTGGCGACGCGAGGAACAACAAACTCCAAAGCGGGCCTCGGGTTTGGGGCCCGGAAACAGCCCAAAACGGGCCCGGACCAGCTGGAAACCCATTTCGTGGTTTTCTGCCCTTGGCTGGTCGGAGCAGATTCGGCGGCCAAAACGACGAGGGGAGGCCGACGAAGGGCGAGAGGGATGCCGGAGAGTCGAGACAGCGGTGAGCGGCGGCTGGAGGCGGCTGAACGGGGGCGGAACGGGGGCTGGCAGAGGCGGATTCACGCGGGGGAAATGCCTGGCGCGAGGAAATGGGCTGGCGGCGCACGGCGGACGCGGGGGCGCGCGGACGGCGGAACGGCGGCGATCAATAGCGTCCGGGCTGCGGTGCGGGCGGCGACGGCTTCGGCGAACTCCTCCGCTTCTGTCCGCTTCTGGTTCGGTTCTGCTCGCACAGCAAAGAGAGCCAAGGGAGAGAAATAGGGCGAGCGGCGGTGGCTGAGGGACGCAAGGGAGAGACGAAGATGAACGGTGAGCGGTGGACGGGCAGGCGCGAGCGGTGCGCGGATGGCGGAGCGCGAGAGGCTCCTGTCTTCGTGCCGATTTCTGCTTCTGGTTCGCTGGGTGCCGAGCAAACAGGGGAAGGAGAGAGTGCGAAAGAGAGAAAAGAGGGAGAAGAAAGAGATAACGATTGACTAGTCAAAGAAGAGAGAGAGAGAGAGAGAAGTCGGTGGGGGGAAAAAGAAAGCTGTCCGCACGTTGGGGAGGGGAGAGGAGAGAGAGGAGAGAGAAAAAGAAAGAAAAAGAAAGAAAAGAAAGGAAAAAAGAGGGAGAGAGAGAAAAGAAATAAAACAATAGCCTTAATTTTCTTTTCTTTTCACTTTCCCTTTCTATTTCTTTTCGGGCTTCAAATTTTTCTTTAGATAATTTCTTTCTTGAAATTTCGGACTCGTCAATAAATTGACGAACGGTGAGACAAAATCCTAAAATAAGAATTATGACGCGCTTAAAATTCGATTCCCGAAATCGAGTTCAATTTCGTGGTTAAAAATCGATCATACGTGATTTTAGTCCAATCCAACAAATTGAGTAGCTTTTAGGGATTTTACTGCAGATATATCCCTTAACGGCTTCACACAATAGGTCAGTTAACTTGTGAGTGATCAGCTCAGAGAAAAAGGACCGTAAACACGTCGACGAAATGCCCATTTTACTTTATCGAAACGGGGTCAAATTTCAGGATGTCACACTAGGGGTAGAGTTAGAAGACTTCTTTCATCCATTAACTCAAAGAGGTTCTGTCAGTAATTATGCCTACGAGTGCCTGTAATTGCTTGAACAACAGGCATGGATAATGTGTAAAGGGATAACATTACTGGCTAATTCTATTATATGGCCTGTAGTTCTATAGTTCCTGAGAGATCCATGCTCATTAGGAATCTGTCATGTTTGCGTGTCTATATATATGTATATATGTATGTACGTACGTATAATGAGCTAATTATATATAGAATCTGAAAATATTTTCAATCGATGATTAAGATTTTTTTTTTTTTTTTTTGTAACTCGAAGCCCTGAGCAGTCGACTCTTGTTAAAATTGAACGCTAGTACAAACCTGCTTGTTAAAAAAGAAAAAAAAAAAGAGATATTGGTTAAGATCCCATAGGTAACATCGCATAAATTAGGTAAGAAGCAAGACACTACGCTTATCCAACCTGAGCCAGAGAAGAGATAAATATGCATACAATACAAGAAGCTTGAAAAAATTACCAAAAAAGTCAAAACTATTGTAATTGTGCCAAATCAGTTATAACATTTTTTGTTTTTGCTAATTGAATTATAAACCTCATACATTTATGTTAATTCAGTCTATTCAATCAATTTTGATTAACCGGAGCTAACATGAACGTTGGTCATCCTAATCAGCTAGGGCGAGCCTCCCCAGCCTCCCCAACCTAGTGGATGGCTTGATGAGGCTAGAGGTTGGGCGAGGCTCAACCTCACCAACCAAAAAGGGACCTCGACAACCTTGGGGAGGCATGGCCATGGTTAGGTGAGGCTCGACCTTGTCGGCCCTACCTCAAGCCAATTTTGTATTTCTTCAACTCTGCAAACACTTTCTTGCATTCAGTCAAAAGAGATTCCATCAATAAATGTTCCTGTGAGTGTTTATAAGTGCTTGAATAACAAACACAACATTCATTTCAATGTGCGAGTGGGTAACCTTATTGGCTACTTCTAGTTTAAGGACATCACATGGCGCCACAATTCTGCTGCAATTCGTTCATCATTTAGTGGAACTTCTATAATTTCCGAGAAATTTATGCACATTCGTAATTCATTGTAATGAGGCATATCTTATGATTATTAATATATAAGATGAGGTGACAATATATACAATTTGAAAATATTTTAAATTGGTGGTTGATTTTTTTCTTTTCTCTTTTGTGATTCGAGGATTATAAATACTTTTAGAAATTATAAAATGACTCCGGTTTGTCAATTGGAAAAGATGGGCAAAATTCTTTTCACCTACCTCTCAATTTTGGTCCTTTCGTGGAAAAGGTGAGATTCCATTATAAACTCAGGTGCCAACGACATAACAATCCCGTGTTCTCTTTCTTTTTCACCAAAAGGACTATAATGTTCACATTTGGAGGTTGGAAAAGCCAAACGTGGTGCTTTTTTCATTCTTTATCCCTGTCCGAACGAAGCATCCCAATCCTACTAGTACGAGGTAGGAAAAGGCCGAAAGAGGAGTCTCCGCCCCATCTAAACCCAA
The DNA here is from genome assembly GCA_004368105.4 of Eucalyptus melliodora. Taxonomy (NCBI): domain Eukaryota; kingdom Viridiplantae; phylum Streptophyta; class Magnoliopsida; order Myrtales; family Myrtaceae; genus Eucalyptus; species Eucalyptus melliodora. The sequence goes on from CM023406.3 coordinate 44,285,062, forward strand.
GCACGAGACGTCAACGACCAACCCCGGGAAAGCGCGTTCGGTCCCACCTTCGGAAGTAGGCGCCGCGCCACGTGATCCGCATGACCCTCTGCCCATTCGTGCGCGCATCACGTGTTCTCGCTGGTCTCTTCTTTTTGAATCATCGCGAGTTGCCAAGTTAGAATGCGGGTGCAAACCACAAGCAATTCATTTCCTACAGGTAACATGGCATGAAGTAAGTTATATAATTTACGCTTACAATTTCACGGTACAATATAAGCTTCCATGGCGGCATAAATAAATATTAATGATTTTCAAAGATGTTATTTCAAGCAAACTGACATCGAGTGGATCACAATGCCAGTATTGTTACACAGTAAGAGTGAAGAATGTAAATCGAATATTCTCACATCAAAAATTATCTTTTCACTTCAAAAATTCTATTTTCGCGTGACGATGGCCCATAGACGTTCAAGAAGGACAAAAAAGAATGACGAATACCTATATATACTGGAGATAAAGTTTTTTATTCTCTCTTCGTTTCGACGAATGTCATAATTACATTGACAAAACAAGTCTGGTTACATTGTCTGAAATATATGTGCTCCCAGCGGAGTCATTATATGAAAGGTCTTTAATAACATCTGGAACAGAAGAATAAATAATAAATTGCAGATATTGTTCCTTTCCTAGCGGGCTAAAGCATCCGTGCAACCACATGCTTTTTCCAAATAGGTGCTCAATTTTGTATCTCTGTAACTCTGCAAGCAATTTCTTGCACTCAGTCAAAAGGGGTTCTGCTAGTAAATTATGCCTATGAGTGCCTGTAATTGCCTGAATAACAAACATGACATCCATTTCAATGTATAAATGGGTTACATTATAGGGTAATTCTGCCTTTGATGTGCTTAATCCATTGGAGCTTTTATTGTTCCTACAAGATTTATACTTGCTCGTAATTCATCTAATTATGTATAAGTTACCATTAGTTTTATATAAAACGAGGTGGTGAGGTGGTGATATATGAAATCTGATATTATTTTCAATCGATGATTACGATCTTCTCTTCTTATGATTCGAGTACTAGAAATCCAATCCTTGGAATTAGGATCGAAATGTGTTAATTAACACACTAGTCCAGAAGGTACAAACTGTTGACATCTTCGAAAGCATACAAGCAATGAAATGATTATTTCCACCAATCCACATCCTAAGACTTTGGCCGTGTATAGCGCGGGTCTAATGGGTATTTAATTTCTTTAGTGATTCTTTTTTTCAATCAAACCCAAGTGTCTTTTCAGATGGGTATGGTGCTTGAATATTGATGAAATTTCCACGATTGAATTGCTTGTAGTTGCCTATAAAAAGCTTCTCTATTGAAAAGCAACCAACTCCACCAAAAATATGGCACCCTCACTGTTCTTCGTGTTTTGCACATGGATTGTCCTTCTCGTGATGATTCATACTTCACTAGCTAAGCCACTATGCCATCCAGATGAGAGCTCAGCCTTGATGGAATTCAAGCAAAGTTTCAAAACCAATGGAACAGCTTTTATGTGTGTTCCGAAGGTTGAATCATGGTCACTAGATGGACGTGAAGATTGTTGCTCATGGGATGGCGTCAAGTGTGACGAGGCCACCGGTCATGTGACAGGCCTTGACCTTAGCAACAGTTGTCTCTTTGGTACTTTATCTTCTAACACTAGCCTCTTTCGCCTACTCCACTTGGAATCACTTAATCTTGCTTACAATGACTTCAACTCTTCCTCCATCTCATATGGCTTTGGCAATCTTTCTAGGTTACAGTATCTTAATCTCTCCTATTTAGAATTTTCGAGAAAAGTCCCATCGGATATCTCACGACTCTCTAGATTAGTTTCTCTTGATTTGAATTTTGGGGGGGATCTTGAGATGCCCAACATAGACAATTTTGTTCAAAACTTAACTATGCTTAGAGAATTTCATCTCTCTAGGATAAGCATTTCATCACCATTCCCTCGTGTACTCACAAACTTCTCATCTTTGAAGTCGCTTAAACTTAGATATTGCCAATTGCAAGGAGAATTTCCGGTAAGCATCTTTCAGCTACCAAACTTGGAAGTCCTTGACATTAGCGAAAATTACGACCTTTTTGGTTTTATTCCCGACTTACATTGGGGTAATCCCCTCAAATCATTGTCTCTTTCGGAAGTGAATTTTTCAGGGGAAATACCTATTTCGATCGGGAACCTTGTTTTCTTGAATGAATTATCAATTGAATATTGTAATTTCTCAGGTTCACTTCCCACTTCAATGGGTAATCTTTCTAGGCTTGCTTACCTAGATTTATCATCTAATAAATTTCATGGTCAAATCCCCACTTTCTTTGCCAATCTTACCCAGCTATCATCTCTATATCTCTATTGCAATAATTTTAGCAGTGGTATTGGGCATTGGTTTGTCAACTTGGCAAAACTCACCCATTTGGACCTTGCAGGTAATAATTCATCTCATAGCAATGTTCTTTAATGAGAGAAAATATGAAATGTCAATTTTCAATTTATAGCCAAACTCACCAACTTGTTTCTTTACATTTGACAGATTGTCAGCTAAGTGGTCCTATTACCTCTTCATTTGAGAACTTGACGCGGTTGGTTTTGCTTCAACTTTATTACAACAATTTGCAAGGTGAAATTCCAAACTCATTATGGGAACTCAAGGATCTTGAAATTCTTGATCTTTATGGGAATAATTTGAGTGGCACCGTGGATTTACACAAACTCAAGAAATTGCAAATGTTAGATTTGTCCTTCAACAACATATCTTTTGTTAGCAAGGCCGAGATCAATGCTACTCTTCCAAAACTTTCCTTTTTATATTTAGTGTCATGCAACTTACATGAGTTCCCCAAGTTTTTAGGCTACCAAAGCAAATTACAGGTGATAAGCCTTTCATACAATAAAATCAGAGGGAGTATTCCAATGTGGATGTTGAATGGTAGTAGAGAATCATTGTCCTATGTGGATCTCTCCCACAATTTTTTGACTAGCTTGGGAAATAATCAAATTCATTTTCCACTGCCCAACTTGGTCTATCTTGACATTAGTTCTAATTGGCTCAAAGCAAAACTCCCTAGTCCACCTCGATCAATAGCTCACTACAATATCTCCAACAACTTCCTCTTCGGAAAAATCCATTCTATTTGTAGTTGGAGATCCCTCGTCGTTCTGGATTTGTCCAACAATAATTTGAATGGCACAATTCCTTCATATGTGGGAAATTTCAATTCTTTGTCATTTCTGATTCTTGGGAAAAATAAATTTGAGGGCATAATTCCCCGTGCATACCCAAAAGGCTGTGTGTTGAAGATGATAGACCTCACAGAGAATAGATTGCAAGGGCCTGTCCCAAGATCCTTGGCAAATTGTACAATGTTAGAGTATTTGAACCTTGCTCACAATCAAATTCTTGATGGGTTCCCTCTATGGCTATCAGAGTTGACTGAGCTGAAAGCTATTATCTTGAAATCCAATAAGTTTCATGGTCCAATAGAAGCATATCGAAGCCAATTTAACTTTAGCAATATGCATATCATGGACCTTTCATATAATAGTTTCAGTGGTGAACTTCCTTCCAAGTTGTTGCAGAGTTTTCATGCCATGAAAGAGATTGTTAGTCAAGATCAGTTGGAATATATGAATACAATTGGATATCAGAGAACTGTCGAGTATGGAATGACATTGATGAACAAAGGCGTAGAAAGGGAATACTTGAAGGTTCCATTTGCACTTATGCAAATTGACTTCTCCAATAACAAATTTGAAGGACACATACCTAATCTCATTGGAGATTTGAAGTCACTTATTCTGCTTAACCTTTCAAACAATGTTCTAACCGGTTCCATCCCGCCATCCTTAGCAAATCTGATGTTGTTGGAATCCCTAGATCTTTCTCGAAATAAGCTCTCAGGAGAGATCCCTCAAAAGCTAGCCCAACTTACATTTCTTTCGTCATTCAATGTCTCTGATAATCAATTGTCAGGACCAATACCACAAGGGAGTCAGTTCAACACATTCGCTATTGATTCATTTGCCACGAATGAGGGGTTATGTGGAAGTCCTTTGCCAAAAAAATGCACAGCGTTTGGGGATAACTTACCATTACCACCATCTCCCCAGGAAGAACTTCACAAAGGGTCTCTGTTCAACTCAGACTGGAAATTTGTGCTAATTGGTGCTGGAGTCGGGTTTTTGATCGGTGCTGTGTTGGGAAACTTGATCATTGATGAGAAGAGTAAGTGGTTCTTACACTGCTCCAAGAAAATGGCAAAAAGATAGAAAAGATGAGGAAGACACTGAGCGATAAAAGAGTACATGTAATCAAATGCTTATTGGACACTACCAATAATGTAACCCTTTGTGTGTTTAGTTTGTACTGTAAATAGGAAAATATAGAGCATACATTCCTCTTATCGTACTATTTTGAATTTAAAAATTATCTTCATGGAGTGAATTGAAGTCCATATGACTTCATGGAGGGTCCAGCAGAGGAGGCCATGGATATATACAAGCCCGGCCTCTTTCCTTCTTTGCTTCTTCTTCTTCTTCTTCTGCTCCTCCTCTCTTTCGCCTGTAAAGCTGAGACTCACACGTCATGGAGGAGGGGAGCGAAGCAATTGGAGCAAAGAAAGGAGCACACGTGCGAAGCAATCCAACGTTTTTTCCTCTGGATTTCCTTTCGATCACCACCAATCCATTGTCCACCACCTCCAACCACCGTCGGCCATCCCAGCCGCTCGAGCTCATTCGCACCAGAAACAGAGCACACACCAGAGAACAGAGATGGCCAAAAACCACCGAGACTGAATTGCTACCAACTCCTCTCATCAATTTCTCTCGCTTATAGGTTTCCTTAATTGATTTCAGGCTGCTGGTCGATGCCATTTGCCATTCCCGAATTGTCTGGCTCTGTTCTAGTCCGTTTTGAGGCCGAGAAATCCAGAGAGTTCGAGTCTTCCTTCGAAGCTTCTTTGCCGGTGCCAACCATCCGAGTCGACGCCTCTCAGAGCTCTGTTATCTGTCCGATCGCCATTTGCCTCCGCTCGACATTGCCTCTACTTCCCCAATGCATAACGACCGGTTCTGGAGGATCGCGACACTCGAAAGAGTTGATTTGTGCCAGTGCAATATCAACTACTCAATAAATTTCAATATTAAATATCCCAAATTTTTTTCTTATTTATCTTTACCATCTATACATATATCGTATTAGGAGGCACAACATTTCAACATAATTTTCGCTCAAAAGTGTTGTTACATTATTTATCATAAAAAAACTATTGCGTTTCAAAATTACTTACAAGAGTGGCGTCTTTTGGTCAACGGTCGCATCTATTACTAAACTAGTATGTCCGCTCTGATGAGAATTTTCATAATACACGACCATTCATGCAAATTGTGTCTTTCAATCTACTTTTGAACAAGTAACTATGCGAAAATCTATCGTTTCAGTGAAATATAATCTATGGTTAGTAAAAGAAAATGCTCGATTTTTGCATATTTCTATTTCCATTGTGTAGACTTGTTTTCTTGAATTTATTTGTTATTACTAACTCATTTTGCAGCGAGTGTCTCATCTCACGCATTTTTCCCCTTCGTAATCATTCTATCTAAATTAAGGGTTAGTCTTTTGGGTTATGAGTGAGTTTTAGGGTTCGCAAAGCATGTGGTGCTTCCAAACTGAAGCTACGGACAAGTTCGGAGAAATATATGAGAGTTATATATCGCTCCTGGTTAAATTTGTCTTCTTCCAATTGTGAAGGCTCTCGGCAGGGAGCCCGTCGGCCGCCTCCACCTCCGCCTCGGGGATGGCGTTGAAGAGAAGAGGTGGAGACACGCTCAGGAAGAGGCTGCTGAGCCTGGTGTACGTGAAGCGCAGTGCGGTGGTGCAGCGGTGCGCAACTACGAGCTCAACCGCATCGTTGGAGAGCTTCGCAAGCTCAAGCGCCACGAGCACGCCCTCGAGGTTCTCCTCTCTCCGTATTGAAGTTATTTACATACGAGCACTTCTTGTACTTTTGCGTGGTTAGCCGTATAGAAGCTCAAATGCTTTTATATAAATGAAGAGTCGATTTTTCGGAGAAATGGACACCATTGAAAGGGCTAAGCTCTGAAAGGAGAGCTCTATAGTTCGGAATTATAGGTAAATCGGAGTTAAGCAAGTGATTGATACTGAGTACATTTCTCAACGTGGTGGTTAAATTGATCTAGCATATCCGGCATTCAAATCTCTGGTTTGCAAGAGTAAGATAGACTCCCCCATCTTATTCGGATTTCTAACCGGTGTATAATATGGATTTCTAACCAGCCTATAATATGTTAGCGACAACTTCTAATTAAATCTTAAATGCCATAATAGATTGAGAAGACCAAACAAGGTAATTGCAAAATCAGAATGCAGCACGACCTACCGAAAAATATGTTTTCCTTGTCAGGTTTTACTAATGATGTAAATGTTGAGGAAACTCTTATCAGGTTTTGAAGTTGACAAAACTTTTCTATTTCTATTTTGAGGAATATTAGACTTTTGTGGAATTCTTTCAAAGTCTATCTTACATCAGAAGTCTACCTCCACTCTTACGAAGATCCAGACTGAACTCAAGTGAAGATCGAAGATATAATCAAACTCAAGATTATTTTTCTTCCTTCAAGGATTCAGTATGAACAAGATACATCTAGCTCTCTAGTTGGAAATCCCACTTACCTTTTTGATATTTTTGATGGGATCATTCACAGATTAGTGTAATATTTTTGGAAGACAAGTTTATTTGCAAATAATCTACTTATGGAAATCTAGATCCTAATTGTATAGACGATTATGATCATCGAACTTTCATCTCAATCTTCAAACGGCTCAAGATCTCTTTGATTGATTCCGTCCTACAGGTTGAGTGGAAGAATTCCTCTAGAAAGTGCCAACCGTCACAAAGGCATAGAGGAGTATTTAAGGAGGTTTTTCGAGTAATTCAGAGAGAGCGTGAAAGAAAAAAATTAAAAAGTCTAAAGCTTCTCAAATCACTTGTTCTTCCTTATTTAGTGCTCAAACTTGTATTCGAAAGAGAGAAACACTAAAGAGTAACTTAGTGAGAAAAAGAAACTCTCTACTAAGTAGTCAGTGTTATACTGTTGTAATTATCTTTTGATTCATAGTGAAAAACCAACCAGAAGGCTATCAGCATGGGAGAATAGACGTAAGCTTAATCTAAGCCGAACCACTATAAATGTTGTGTTCATTTTCTCTTCCCTGAACTCCTTTAATTTACCTGCTGTGATACTTATTTGATTTTCACTCTATTTGCTTGAGTTTGTATCTTTGTTCAAAGTCTCTAGTTAAAAAGAAAAATATATTTATCGCAATTTGAGAACAATCGCCTTTACACCTATTCAACCCCCCTCTAGGTGTTTATACTAGCTATTTTAGTAAACAACGGTATACAATAGGTATACAATAGCCGGCGCAATCGAACGAAAGAAAACTAATAGCATAGACACAGAAAAAGAAGACGACCAATGGATTTGAGAATGGAAAAGACAACGATCGCCACTTAGGCTCTATTTGATAACGTTTCTCTTTCTCCCAATTTATATTCCTTTGCTCCCTGGAACCAAAAAAAAAAAAAACAAAAACAAAACAAAATTCCGTTTGATAATGTTAATTAATTTTTTTGTTCCCCGAACACTTTTTGAACAAAAAGATGCGTTTGGTAAATTTGAAAATAAAAAAAAATAGAAACAAAAATTTTTTTCTTTTTTTGTTTCTTTCAATTTTTTAATATTTTTATTTTTATTTTTCATTTTTTCCTTTATTTTTTATTTTTTTTTTTTTTTCTTCTTCCTCACCGTCCACCATTTGCCGCTGCAGCCCACCACGGCGAGGCTCGCCGTGATTGCGAGGCCGAGCCTCACCGTTTCCTAACCACCTCGCCGATCACGAGCTCGAGCTCGCCCAACCTGGGCACGGCGCGCCCTCGCCGGATTGGGGCAAGCTCGAGCTCGCCTAGCCATGGCGTGGCTCCGCGTCGCCGGCGGGGGCGTGGCCGAGCCTCGCCGGAGCTCGCCCAGCCAAGGCAAGGCTCGGCCTCGCCCGCGCCGGCGACGTCGAGCCTCGCCAGGGGCCGGCGTCACCAGCCCTCGACGGCTGGCCATGGCCGAGGCCGAGGCCGAGGCCGGCGACCGGCCAAAGAGAAAGAAGAAGAAAAGAGGAAGAGAAGAGAAGAGAGAGAAGAAGAAACAAGAAACAAAAAATTGTTTCTTCAAAATTGTTTCTGGAACAAGAAACAAATTTTTTTTTTTTGTTTTTGTTCTTTTTGAGTTCCAGAACAAAAAAAAAAGAACAAAACGCAAAACGCGTTTCTGTTCTTTTTTTTTGTTCCCCGAACAAAAAAACAGAAAATGTGTTTATAAACACTTCTGAGAAGTGAAAACATGCAGGGCCTAATTTTTCTATTCCCCAAAATAGAAAAGTAGCCAAGACTAGATTTTGAACAGAAGAAGAAGAGAGGGAAAAAAATCTAAAAAAATATTAAAAAATTAATAGAAATTATACGTTACAAAAAAATTTCTGGGTTATATCAAATGCATTCCTATTCTTTTTCTATTTTGAGAATAGAAATTTAGTGTAATTACCAAATGTGTTCTTTTATTCAGAATAGAAATGTTCCCTGGAACAGAAATGTTATCAAACAAGTCCTTATTCTAAAAAATTAAACTACCCTATTGTCTTCTTCTTCTTCTTTTCCACTTTTAGTGGCACTAACAGAGTAAAATAATATGATAACTAATATAAAAAGAAGATATTGCAGTCGAACTTACCTTAAGCAAACTTTTAATATTAAATTAATTGGTTAACTTTGTTTTTTTTCTTTCTTTCTTTTTTTTCACTTAACAGAGATGGACATTAGTCATCTTGATCAAAGGAAAAGATATATAGTCACTGAAGTGGACTTGATTCTAATTGTGGTAATGAACCATTCCTAAATATTTCCTCAGTCAAGAAAGGCCTTCAAATAAACAATGAACGCATATAGATCTCTTTGACAATCAACAAAGACTCAAGGAAGCAATCCTCAGTGCACATATACCCCCAAACACCTACTTCAAACAGACTATTTTACTTTTACAACCGCAAATAAGTTCGTTGCCAGGAGTTGATCAAGTTCTTACACAAAATTCTAGTTTCACGAAACGCCTAGTAGATTAGCCATCAATCCGTGAGAAGTTTGGAGTTGTAACATTCATGGTGACTTAATCAGTACCTCTGACAGAACACAAATCAACCAACGATATTCCCACCCGAGGGGTCGACACAAATCTATGAGTTCAATAATAAGATCTGGCAACGAGTGGAACTTGTCAACGAAATAGAGATGTAAACTTGAGTAGATTGATAAGAGGCAACGGTGTTTTAGATTCATGAGCTATATCTGTGAATATTTCCTGATAGAGAAACTCACTGGACAATAATAAGCGAGTCGCAAGAACTATCACATATGAGTCCAGTATATCTGCATTAATGTGTGTATGCTATGTACTCACTCAGATAACATGTGCATCCTGTTCATAATGAAGATGAGAATTGCGCATTTTATTCTTGAATTATTTGCTTTAGCACCAAAAACATTTGCGACAAATTTCCGATATCAAACAACCATTGACGAATTGGACATTCTATTGTAGCTTGAATAGGCAATCACCTTTACAAGGATGCTTTCCTGAATGCCTGAACACCGACGGTGATTGAGAGAAAAGCCAACAAAGCTCCTTGTCTAGAGTGTGCAAATTCTGTCCATGTCAAGGGCCTCATGACTTGGAACAGTGCCTTCTGGAACCGCTCATTTAAGTCCTCTAATGATCCAGTGTTGTCAATTACTCTGTCTGCCTTAGACCTTTTCAGGTCCAACAGCATCTGAGCATTCATCCTGCTCCTAGCATCTTTCTTTTTTGTTCTGTCTCTTGCCATAAGCCGTCGAAGCTGAGTTTCTGGATCAACTCAGACGGCAACGATGGGCCTTGCCCATCTTTGCCTCAAACAACAATGGGATGTCAAGAGAAATAACCTTATGTCCTCTCAACCGATGTTTCAAAATTTCTTGGAGGATGACAGATGATATGTAAGGAGCGAGCAGCCTAAACATAAGTAAGAACACAAAGCTTCAGGAAGTTAGAAGATTAGAAGGTTTCTTCTCTTGAAGTCCAATGCAAGTGTTAACGCATCATTTAAATGAACATGAAAAAAAATCCAAGGGTCGTCATTGGCTTTAGAATGAATAACTCAGCTAAGACCAAGGCAATGAAGGTGCAAAAATTTCGAACTGATATCACAAATTACAGACAGCAACTACATCCATGATGGGTTAAAAAGAACTCAAAAATTAGAATTGATCCCCTGTTTCATCAGAGCAAGAAATTTCTCTAGTCGAGCAGAATCATACGCATCTGTACTTATGCATGGTAAATTTGCCGTTGTGTCCAGCATGCTTCGATCCCCATTTTGAAGCTGGAACTAGTACAGCAAGTTTAGTTCAGATTTATCATTACCTATTCATAACCTGACGCATTGCAGGATCGGAAAAGACAATTTGGCCCAACTTTGGCCTATCTTCTCCCCAAACGCAGCAACGACTTTTTTGATATTTCCATCCACCGGTCCCTTTCTTTAATGCATCTTGCAAGCACAACAAGGAATTCAAGAATTCCAAGAAGGAAAATACAGTCGTCAAGTCCTGTCAAGTGGCAAGATGCCATCCTCACTACATCGATCAACCCAATTGTTGAAACTTGCTAAAACAAGAATAACTCCATGCGGTATTTTACCTGTACTCTCAAGTGAAACTATCTGCCCATTGTTACGTGACATGGTTTAAGGATGCCATAGTCTATCATCTCATGAAGGAAAATCATGAGTATATAGATATTCACGGAAGCTTAAAGTAGGAGGGACACTGAAAAACAAAAATGCAAAGCTCCTTAATATGGAAACTATTTAGCCAATAACAAAGGCATAATTTACCCAAAGAACAGCCCTCTCAAGTTTGCACAATGTTTCTCCTTGTTGGAGATTCCAACTTCTAGAACATTCCCTTGTTTTTCATATTTCTCTAAAAGAAGGAAAGAAATCAATAGTAAAAATACTCAATGAATGTAAAATAAACCATCTACCATCCCCTTGCTGTCATATTTCTAGACAGAATTTGATGTACATATCGTGATTGATTTACAGTCATCTACTTCAGGAAAACTCTAAAAAAATTCTTTTCAAAGATCACTTTAACATATGACCAAAAAAAAAAAAGAATCTAGGGCAGAGAATGAAGATCACTTTAACACACCAGAATAGGGGAACATTCTTGAGGAATATAAAGTGAATCATAACTAGGCAAAGAAATCAATAGGACCAATAATCATGTCATGGTCAAGATACATATCCAAAGTGGAAAATAAGAATCTAGGGCATAGAATGAAAATTTTCAGACCAAAATTGAAGGGAGGATGATTTCTCAGGATGGAAGCAAGAATCAAGGGAAGCTTAAAATGGAAAAGAATTATTAGCTGAATCAATTAGCATTATAGCTAGGTCAATTTGCATTATTAGTTTTTCCATTTCCTTTTATAATAAAATTCCTTGGATGTATGAAAACTATAAATTGTACCTCCTATGAGGAATTATGCTTTGAAGTAATGAAGCAAAATCAAAGCGTTTGAGATTTCTTTGGTGGTTCCCATAGAAAAACGCGTCCACGAAGGAGAAGAAACCACGTTAGGAATTCCGCTCCTAATAACTTGGTATCAAAGCCGGAATCAATGGCGTAAGAGACCAACCTCCCAAGACTTACAGCTACAAGTGTTGGCAGCCTTGCAGGACATTCAGCAGTGTCTCACAACGGTAGAAGGGAACCAGGGGCACGGTGGAGGCCGGAGCCAAGGCTCGATGCAGGGGTTTGTAAACCAGAACCTGCAGGACCAAGAGGAACTTGAGGAAGGTCAGGGGCGAGCGGCCCATCCTCACTGATGGTATCATCCCGATATTCCTCGATTCAACTGAACCACCAATGCAACAACCTGGATAGGGAGAGAGGAACCAATATTTCGATATAATCAAACTCCAGAAGACGAGAAGTTCATTCTTGCATCCATACATCTTGAAGGGGAAGCCCAATTATGGGTCCAATCACTATGGGCGGATAATTATCTACCATGGGAGCATTTCCGCTTCATATTTTTGGAAAGGTTCGGCCCCCCTCGATTCAATGATTTCTTTGGAGAGTTGACAAAGTTAACACAAACCGGAACTCTCAAGGATTACCAAATCCAGTTCTAACGGCTGCTTGTGCGATGCGGTATGCGACTCTTTCCAGCGGAAGTAGTAAGTTGTTTTGTTAGTGGCCTTAAAGAACTTGTAAAATCTGATGTGTGTGCTGTAGGTCCAAGAACACTTTTTGAACGCAATTAGCTTGGCTCGAATTTTCGACGAAAGGAGCAATGCTTTACGAAGGGCCACAACTATTGTCCAATTCTGCAACGACCCCAACACGGGACCCCCTTAGGCCCCATTGGATAACCGAGCAATGAATAATACTGGAAAGCCTAGTCCTGCCATATCCCAAGCACCCATCAAGCGCTTAACATCGACGGAGGCTCAGGAGCTGCGGTTTATGCTACAATTGCGACGAGATTTACACCCCCGGACATAGGTGCAAGCGGCTATTCTTAATTGAGGTTTGGGAGGAAGAATCCATGGAAGAGGAAGCGGAGGCATTCGAGGAGCAACGTGAAGCAGCAGACGCGAAGGGGGGAGACATACCTGAAATCTCGCTGCATGCAATTGCGGGAGTCACCACTCCACAGACCATGCAAGTCCCGGCAACAGTGAAGAAACAGCCTCTTGGTGTGCTCATCGACACCGGGAGCATACACAATTTCCTCAATACCACGACGGCACGCAAGTTGGCCTTGACCATAGAGAAAGTACGTAATTTGAGTGTGGCGATGGCTAACGGCGAGAGGCTTGCAAGCATGGGGAGTTGTCACGCCGTGGAGGTAACCATCCAATATACCATATTTGCGATTGATTTCCACGTTATTTCTCTTTGTGGATGTGATGCAGTACTTGGGGGGCATCATGGCTTTGGAATCTTGGCCCGATTTTATGGGATTTCAAGACTATGGAGATGTGGTTCTGGTGTCATGGGAAGAATGTGAGATTTATTGGGATGGATATCAACGCCGAAAACTTACGTTGACAGATTGGGCAATCATGGGTGCATGGTTTTTGCTTCGGATAGGGGCTGATTGGGGGGTGGCAGCGGACCAAAAATCCACCCGCAAGACCGACTCAAAACTAGGACAGAACTGAGAATGGTTCGAGAAGGAGTATCCAACGGTTTTCATGGAGCCCAAGGGTCTACCACCGTCACAGAGCCAAGATCACCGCATTACTATCGCGGAAGGAAAGGGTCACGTCTACGTGCGCTCTTACCGCTACCCATTTTTTCCAAAAACAAGAGATCAAAAGACAAGTTGAGGGAACGGATAGGGGCTGATTGGGGGGTGGCTGCGGACCAAAAAAAAAAAAAAAAAAAGACAAGTTGAGGGACTTTACCAAAAAAAAGACAAGTTGATGGAATGCTAAGAAGCGGAATAATTCAAACAAGCAACAGTCCGTATTCTTCTCTCATGATTATTGTCAAAAAAAAGGATGGGACATGGCGGTTTTTGCGTTGACTACCGCGCCTTGAACAAAGTCACGGTAAAAGACAAGTTCCTGACACCCTTAATTGATGAATAAGTTCCAGATACCACCTCCAATCGCCGTCGGCCATGCCAGCCACTCGAGCTTATTCGCGGCGAAACAGTGCACGCCCACCAGGGAACAGAGATCGCCAAAAACCACCGAGACTGAAATGATACGAACTCCTCTCATCGATTTTCACTCACTTATAGGTTTCATTCGTTGATTTCAGGCCGCCGGTCGACGCTGTTCGCCATTCCCAAATTGTCTGGCTCTGTTCTAGTCCGTTTTAAGGCCGAGAAATGCCAAGAGTTCGAGTCCTCCTACGAAGCTTCTTCTCTGGTGCCAACCATCTGAGTCGACGCCTCTAAGGGCTCGGTTATCTGTTCGATCGCCACTCGTGGCCAGAGGCTGCATCTCCAAGGTATGTACATCATTGCTCTATTTTTTAGTAAGCAGAATCCGAACGTTGTAATTTAAGCTTGAGTTCGAGTACAGATTAGGAATAAAATAGTAGTCTGAGCACACTTTAATGTCACTGAAATCGTCTGGATCGGAAGTAGTACTTCAATGATGCTTCTATACTTTAATTTTGAAGCGATCACCAAGTGTTCGTGAAAATGCTTGATCGAGATCACATATTTATTCGAGAGGCTTCTTTTAGAAATTGAATGCATAAACGTTTATCTCATACTCAAATCGTGATACCTGCATATGTTTCGCCATTCTTGCTTCCGGTTCCTTTTATTTTAAGTCATGGCCAAGCCTTCAAAGTGACTATTGCTTCGTTTTTTATTTCTGTGCTCCGTCTCTGCCCCCCAGGAGCATTATGGTTGGGTGTATGTGTGGTGGTGGCGGATGTTTGTATGGATTGACGTGGTGACTGGAGTTGATCATTGGTGGAGCACAACATGTTTAGCCCTCTATATGAAGCTTGTAAATGTCATTCTTGGGCAAAATGCTCATGGGCTTTTGTTGCTTAAGGTGAATGATGGACATCATAAACTATTGGCTAAACTATTGTTCTAGAGGGAGGGAATAATTACCCGATCATATCTAAATCTATCATGCAAATGCCAATTAAATCATAAACTTTTCAATTTTATTAATGTAGTCCTAAACTTGCACACAAAATTTTAATATTGTCCTTATGACCTATTGGTACTAGAAATTGCTGACGTAACATCTAATTATTGCCAACTATTTGGCATGCCACACTAATGTGAACAATTTTACTTGCGCCACATCAATAATTTTCAGTGGCAATTTGCTAGAAGGATTACACTAAGATTTTGCATAAAGATTTAGGATTACATTGACAAAATTGAAAAGTTTATAACTAAATTGACATTCGTACAATAAGTTTATGATAGAATTGGTAATTTTCCCAATGTATTATTAATTTTGAATTTCACTTTCATTATGCACATAATAAATTCCAACTTTAGCGAGGTTTATTCTCAATCTCGCTCTTGCTCTAGTATTAGCTATGAAAATAATAGGATTGGTGGGTGATACAAACAACTAAAATACTTAAGAACGTTGAAGCTATGTTCTTTCAAAAAAATAGTATATAAAATTGTCGTTAAAGTTTTGTGTAATCTAGTGGACAGTGACAGTTTTGGACGCATCCGAAGTACTTCCATTTCAAAGGATAAAAAAGTATTAAATGATATTTTGTTTGCTAATGATTTAATAATTGAGATTTAGTGGCCGTAATGGGCCAATTCAAAGAATAGCTGGGAGTGGAATTATTAATTCATTGGGAATGGACTAAGTCTGTTTAATAATGAGGTAAATGGGTTGGTTCTATACTTAATCTTCAGTGTTGATCGAAGCTAATCGAACGAAGACCGCGCTTGAGAATCTAGAGTTACTCAATAAGATCATAGTCCACTATATATTCTTCTACCTCTATCAAAACATTGGCATTTCGATCATCTGTGTAAAAATGTTTATACATATTTAGTATTGGATAAATGATATGTATTTTTGGAGTTATACCGATCTTGATTGAGAATGAGACAATCGTATATTACTTATTTTTTCTATTAAATCTTGAAAAGAGTTCCGAGTCTACAAACATTAATCGTTTTAAATTAACTGGAAGAACGATCACACTAGGTGAACCATTAGACGTGAAGACACAAGAGCAAGGACAAACAATCCTCATTCAAAGCAGAACTGATTCTGACCTTCAAATTAACGTGAAAAGTAGCAACCACTTCGAATCACGGACTCAATTTACCAGCAATATCTCATGCTTAATGGCCTTCCAAAAATCGACTCGAATGTATGCAATCGGCACGAGCAAAGAGGGGATAACATGAATCACTCGAGACCAAACATAAATCTAGCAATGAAGTCAACGGTCGAAGTGTACACCAGCAATAACATGGAAGCGTCCAGAGATCAAAACTGGGGACACTAGACCTGCATTGACGAAGGTAATCAAAGGAGCACTCTTGATGGCTCTCGGTTTCAACATGGAGGGGAATACAAGACTTCCAAATTCGAAAATACTTCTACACGAGTCTCAGTATACTGAAAAATGACAGGGAATTGAGGAAAACCATCAGACATACGGAAGACAATCGAATAAGAGACTAGATGCAAAAGATACAGGGAAGGAGTCACGGCCAGATCAATGTAAAGGCAATGCAGCACACTCGAGGTCATCGGGACCGCCTTGGACGCAACCGGTTTTCACTCCAGCGGAGCCAAAGGCTCTTGGTCTCTACCTCACGAAAACAGAGTACGAGGCTTTAACCTTGAGTAAGATCAGTGACTGGACGTGATTGGCGAGTGGATCGGAAGGAGGAGGCCTCTGAAGTGGCGACACCAAGAACTGGAAACGGTGACGAGAGAGTGAGTAAGAATCGAAGGCGGCGACAGTAGCGACCGAGAGCAGAGACGAACGGAGTATGATTGTGGCGGTGAGGCTCTATGTACCGTGAACGGTTACAGTGACAATCGGCAGACAGAATGGAGGAGGAAAAAATGAAGATGGAAACCAGAGATGCTGGAGGTTACAGTAGTCGGAGAGTGGAGGGAGGTTGGACGGTGATGCAGTGGCCGGAGGTTGAAGGTGGGGGAAGTGGTGGCCGGCGAGGTGCACGAGCTGGAGATGAATATGTCAGAGAGGAGAGAGAGGAGAGAGAAATTATAAGGCGAGGTGTACAAGTGAGATGAGGAGGGTGTCGACTTCGTGGGCGGGGCCGAACCGGGCCTCCAGGTTCGAACTCACCTGAATATTTCTTAGATTCTTTACCAGGCCCAGGTGGCTGTGGTGTCGTGAAATTATGCTCATTGGGCTCGGTTCTTTCTAAAAATTCAATTGGGCCTTACTGCGGATGTCAAACTGGACTGCGAAAGGTGACCGGCTCTTGATAATTCGTTTTTCAAAATTTTAGTTATTGGGCTTGGGATATCAAAATCTTAATGTCTCTGATATGTGCGTTAATCTTCTTCGAAAAATGTAATTTGAAATCGTTGGCAAAATCCTGATGCCGGTCAATTTGTTGTTGATTCGATCATGTGAACTCATAAACACTTGCAGGAAGATATGGCATCAATGTTAATATCAATTTCTCACCAAATAATCACAAATTTCAGTCTTGAATGCTCCTGAATCAATTCTGAATGTTGCTGGGTGTTAGTACCCACGCATCAATTGGAATGGTTTTGGCTTAGTTTAGTAGTTCTATGAATTGTCCAAACGTAGTGCCAATGTGAGATTGATTATCTATCCAGTAACTGCATGTTCGCAGTTCATCGGCATGGGTAATTTGTTGATTTTCAATGTTGGACATTGCTGGAAAATGCAATTTGACTGTGAATTTGAGTGCATTTGGCTCGATTTGTTTATACTTTCATTCACCAGTGATTAGGGGCTAACGTATTATCCATCTCAGCCTTCCGAGCGTGTTTAAAGGTCACTCGTCCTGAGAATTGCCAGTAATGCATGCTAAAATTTAATGAGGGTCTCGATTTAGGCATCAATTCAAGGAATTTAATTGAGATAATGTGGCATCCAGGATCTCATATACCTTGATTTCATTCAATAATTGTTTGTACTTCATGAATTATATAAAATAAATAAAAAGATTCCAATCAAGCGAGGACATAAGAAACTGAGCTACTCGGCTGTATTTGTTATAAACTTGGTTTCTTTATTTACACGTGAGGAAGATGAGATTGAGAGGGGAATTTCTACCAAAAAAAACACTATATACCACGAACACTAACTATTCCGCCTCTCATTTGTTATGTACATGTTGTTAAACAACTAAAACCAAAAATCCTCCCACACGTTCGGCACCTCTCTGCACCTCCTACTCCGCAAGATTACCACCCTGCCCCGGCCCATCATCATACAGCTGCAAGGGTCCCACCAACCGTCCATCAACCCGAGCGTAAAGGGCCACGAAGACCATATAAGCCGGTCCCGTAGGCGCCCCTGTATCTATTGTCAAACACGAGGTGCATTTGACAAATACGACTCCCGGGAAATGGTGGTCCTGGAAGTCCTCTTGCCGCCAAACAAAGTCGGCGGGGGAGCCGTAGAGGATGGTCGTCATGGCAGCAGGCAGGGTAGGCGGCGCAGTAGACATCTTCTACTCTGAAGAAACAACATAATAACAAGTGTGAGTTTTTAAAACAAAAACTCAGCAAGTGGGCGATTAGTCCTAACTTGGATTGGCCAAAACAGTGCAAATAAGTAAATAGAATCGTCAAGATATTGAATTCACAAAAACCTAGCTGCAACATTCACCCAGGGGGAGACGACACTCCACCCTGAACCCCCCCTCGCACCCAACCTGGCATCACGAGGTCCCCTGAGAAGTTATTCAACCCTTCTCAGACCTCTGGAGAGAACAACATTACTTCTTTTCATCCCTCTCCAGGCATCCCGACACCCGGGGTCTCACCTTGGCTCTTTAGCCAACCACACATTCACAATTCAGCTTTATTGCAGCACCAACAACTTCAGTACGTGAACAATCACAAATAGGTCTAAACATACATCATTAGATAATTCAAGGTATAAAGGAATCCCATTAAAGGCGACACAGCAACTGCTGCACATTCTCGGATCAAAGCAGTCTATAGACTGAAATGAGCAGTTTCAATCACAGACACAGAAAGTATATCTAACCTCATCGGAATGTTATGAAATTTCAGTGTGTTATATAAAAGACATAGATTAACATTTTCTGTGAAGAAACCTAAGCCTAAATCTCAATGTATTAAGAGCAGTAATTTGCTGTCTTCTCCTCAAAATTCTGCAGCAACTCTCAGGTTTAGTACCTACAGGAGAACTATCGTTTCACCACCTTAACCTTGATCATTTGCTCTCAAATTTTGATATGTCATTCCTAAGGATGTGTCGTACAACTTTCATTAAGAATTTAATGTCCAATTCTTTCTAGAAAATTTCAGAAAATTCGTGGAATCACCTAAGGTATTACTGTTTTCTAAAGTACAGCTTACTAGTTCAAGGTAAATGCTCTTACCAGCACATTTTCTCATTAACCTTGCTATAACTAGATGCTGAACTTGATCTAATGAATGTTCTCTCAAGTAAACTTGTTCTTTTCCTTATCCACATCATCAGAATTTAAGGCGACACCAAAACAAAAGGCTTTCCATCTATATTTCTTTAAAACAGAAGCATCGTATACTGTTTTCTTCTATTTTTAGTTCAACCAAACTGCAAATTTCTCTACCAATCTCTATTACAACACCTCAAGACTCTTCCACAGCATCTAAAATTAATCACAGTAGGTCTTTACCCACAAGAAACATTCTACAACTCGGTACAAAGCAAATGTTCACAACACTCATGGCCTTCTACCAAGCAAAACAATATTTCTCAGCTTTCTTGTAGACTTTCTACTCCCATGATGGCCATTAACCAGACAGACAACTTGCAAACGGCACACCATAGGTGAGGCCGAACCACAGCAGAACCGGAGGAGAGGAAAATCCTCTAGATAACATGCGATAGTACCTCATCCAGCAACCAATGTCTAGTGCAAAGGAATAGAACTTCAACTCCCCCAAATTTTAGCTCCCAAACAGAGCTTTGGTTCCCAAATTTCCCGCACCCAACCTCAAAATCTACCCCGATTCTCACATGCACATCTAGAAACAGCCTTTTTGTGAACCCGAAACTCTAAACACAGCCCCACTTGCCTGGATCTTTCACCGTTGGGGAAGGGAGGAGGCGTCGGGCGAGCTAGGGTTCCACGGCCGGCGGCGGAGCTCCGAACAGAAGATTTCGCTGCTGGATGGAGGCATCGGTCGTGAGAGGCCGAGATGAGGTCGGGTTTTTGGTGGAACGAAGCAAGAACAGGGGAGAAAAGAAGTGGGTGTTTCGGTAGAGAAAACGCGGATGGGTTTGTTCGTTTGAGAGAGAGAGAGAAAAGAGATGCGTGTAATCCCCCCCCCTCTTTTCTTCGACACACCTGGATGCTACGTGCAAACGTTTCAAGATTTCTTTTCTGTTTCTTTTAATATTTTTTTTATTTATTTAACACATGGGGAAGAAGTGTTGGGGTTTTACTCTTACTCTACGGATAAAAATCTTTCGACAAAATATTCATTTTTGAGTTTTGATTTATTTTTCTAGGTTATTACTATTTTATTTATTATTTACATAGATACCTATATATATATAATATATATAAAATCTTTAATACGCTCAATCTACTACTAATGAAATTTTTGGGCGTCACAGATAATTCGAGGTTGAAATTCTTGGTTCATGCAAATACATCAGTATGCAATTCATTTCCAAGGCTTTGGGTTAAATCGAATTTCAATTGAATAGGTAAATTGTGGGTTCCATGTGTCGAATGTTGCTGGTGGTTTCGATTTATGCTTTGATCTTGGAAGAGATTGCGGTGATTTAGGGGTTAAGTTGCTAGTTCATGTAGGTACATACGCAAAAGGATCCACTTCGTGTCATTTTAATATTGTTTAGTGTAATTTCCTTTGCATAAATAGTTAGGTCCGCATATCATAGTGGGCGAATTTAGTTTACTGAGTTTTAGGATGGTAATAAAACAAGAATCCTTTTAGTAAACAGCTCTTTTTAAGTCTCTTTATGATTGTGGCGCCCTTAGCTTATGGGGGCTCATGTTCTAGGCCCTTATTAACAATCCCATATATATTTTGTATCCGACATCTTATGGGGTGTATATTCTCGTACTTTACTTTAATACTATTTTGTTTTGAAGTGTTGATTTCACTGTCTTGATTTGGTGCATTAGAAATCATATAATAATTCAGATTTGATCATATACAGTGATCAATTTCATTATCTTGATCCAAAAGCTTACTTCAATCTAAACAATTTGTTTCATCCAACTAATTATGTTTACTCCAAAAAGAATCCCATGAATGGTGGCATTAAAGAAGAATACCATGAATGTGAATCCGGTGGTATATGCGGCATCTCCATAAAAATAGTAGGGAGAAGCAAACACAGAGAGGGGAACCTCGAGAGACGGATTTAATCAAAAAGTCTTTGGTAATGCACGTCCAGGACAGACCACAACCACTCTCCCCTCATCTATCAACCTCCATCAACAGGTCAAGCCACAGTCAACAAGGTCATATCCGATCACAATTCTCGTAGCAACCCCAACTGCTCGTGACTTCGTTTGCACATAGGCCGGTAGCTTTGGACGCCACTGGTTCTGTCGTCACATTGTCCGTTAACGACGTCGTTGTAACAGAAGCTTGCGCATCATTTTGGTCCTGACTCAACGCACAAATAGTCACTTCGTTATCCATCTTTTTCATGGATTCAGACGCCGATCAATAAGCTAAGTCAATCATCTCCTTCTTTTGTTTGATTTTATGGGACTTCACTTACTATGTTTGTGTTTTACTCATGCCATTTGGAGTTTAGTTTAAGCCTTTGTTATTCTTCATTTATAGGGTGTGTCATTAGAACCGCTCTGCAAATTCGATCTCTGGAACTGGTCTGTTCGGCATTGTCGCCTTTCGCAACCATGGATATTATGCCCCATCCATTGCCATTGGTACAGTCGATTTATTCACCGTCGAGTCGCAAGGAGGCTTCTAACTCTTAACTTTACTTTAAAAATAAGCAAGGAGGCTTAAGCAATATGTTAAAATTGCACAACATCTACGGCAAGACATACATAGTATTTATGCCAAAAAACGATCAACTTTTAGTCATTATCAACAAGTGATAAATTTAATTGATGAGAGCAAAGTTTTGCCTTTTATGAACAAAATTATGATATTTTGAGAGAATCGACAACTTACTAGTGAAGTCATTGATAACACAATATGAAATTGCTAACGAGAACCTTGAAATTTCTCAACAAAGTTATTGATATCAACAGTGAGCAATCGACATGAAGATGGACGATGGGTGGTTATGTCCATATTTGTTAAATTTAGATTTGTGTAACTTCTTTTGAATAAGTGTTTGTGCAATAATTTTCAGTAACCACCGATAGGATTAAGGAGTTATTTGTTCAAATTTAGTAATCATTATGTTTAAATGCCATTAATAAGTTATTTGTTATTTGAATTTCAAAGTTGTAACAGCTATATGTAATTGTTGATCGTGAGCTATAAATAACAGCATCATAACAGCATCCTACTCTTTATGAAGGTTTTTGAATCAATCATAGAACTCAACATTCTTGCAAATTAATCTTTATCTTTGCTTTTCCACACTTTGTCTTTCTCGTAATCTAAATATCTTTCAATTCCCGTACTTTAGCCGTAATTCTATGTCATTGCTGATTAAATTTTCACATTGTATCTCTCCATCATTTCCCTTTGAGTTTGATTAAATTTCAGCGAAGTGTTTTGTACTTCATGGAAAAATCATCGAGACTTCAAACCAAAATTGCCACAAAACTCATCTTCTATTAAGATCAAAGAACAAATTTAGGCGAAAGATATTTCATCGACAATCCAATTTTGGTGAAACAGAGAATACGTTTCATATTTAATTATCACTTCATCAGTAGCTCAATTGTTCATGTTAATTGGATATTTATTTATAAGAACCTATGGAAATACTGACCCATCAAGAAATCAAGCGAGTAAATCAATAGAATATGGCTGTTTATTTGCACGCAAAATGTCTATATCTTTACCTTGTTTGTATGAGGCGATATCTTGAATCACATTCGGGCAAAAATTACATTTGCTCCTTTGTTCTGATTGGAATTGGCTATTTACACTGAAATTGAAGATTCCATAAAGAATTTCTTTCTTAGACTAGGATTAGAAGCCGTGCAAAAAGAAAAAAAAAATCCTAGATTTTGGCAGCCTTGAATGATGATGACGCTACTTCTGCGAAGATGATAAGTCATCCAAAGAAAAATGTCGAGCCCAAAAAGACTGACATTTTGCCTTTAGTGGTCCCCACGTGTCCTTTCACAGAAAATTATGTAGTGGCAAAGAAGAGACCCCAGAATTCCAACCCACGAAAATTGCTATTTATGAAACCTATGGTATCACCGTCCTTTAGTGTACATCTCTTCTCCTTGGATCAATTTTATATCGGTGTTTCATAGATGCTTTGCTAATCCAATTTGTCGCATTCACAAGAGCTCAGCCATAATACAATTTAAGAGGAATCTCATGATCGGCCGAGCATATTCTCGTTCCTTTTATCCTAAACATGGTTGTCACTTGTCACTCGGTGGAAATGGAGAATAGTGCTTGTGGGAGGGTATAGAGTGGGACGAATTCAACAGTCACATTGTTGGCCTAAGCCTCAATGGCAACCATCTCTCTAGCACCACTTTTTTTTTTTTTTTAATTTACTCTGTCGTGTTCATCTTCTGTTAGAACTTCTATAGCTCCCAAGGGATTTATGCGCTTGTGTAATTTATCGTAATCATGTATATTGTATTATTATTTTTATATAAAATGAGGTAATGATATACAAAATCTGAAAATATTTATAATGGAGGGTTACCATCTTTCCTTTCCGTGATTCAAGGACTCCCAAAACTCCGAATGAATGGAGAACAACTTCTGTCTGTTAACGTGAAAGATGGACGAAGGACTTTTCGGTGGCCTACTAAATTTGTTCTCTCTGTGGAAAAAATATGAGATGCCATTTAAGAGGACCAACTACACAATTATGACTGCGCATGATCCACGGCATGCATGAGAATCCGATCTAATTTTTCCCCCATGGATGTGTGACCATTTTTCCCTTTTGAAAACTAATGCCTATTTGCTTATAGCTTTTAACATTGCTTTAGGAAATAGAAAAAAGAAAAAGCAGGAAGACTTAAGCAAAATGTTGAAATTGCAAAACATCTATGGCAAGACATACATAAATAGTATGATTGATCTTAATCATCACTTCATCAATAAGGTTTCTCATATCGATCGTTGATTTATTCATAAGTAAGTTATGGGAATGTCCGTCTATAAAAGAGTCTAGCAGCTAGACTAATTGAAGGTGCCTATTATTTTTACTCAAGACACCTAGATTTTTCAGTTGTTTGTATTATGCGATGTCTTGAGTTAGATTTTGCATCCAGAGTATAATTGCCTGTTTCATTTGATTGGAGGTAGGTCATTGATAAAGAATTCATAAGTACTTTCTTAGGCATTAGAAGTTGTGAAAAAAAAAAAAACACCTAGTTATTGGATTTTATCCTCACATTTCTCATCTTCCGCACCTTAATTGATTTCTCTTCACACCAGATTCGACAATAAAAAAAAAGGGGAAAAAGTTATACTACTATTGTCGAGGCCAACAATGCATGTATTAAACACCGATATCAAAATGACCCAAGTATAAACGCATACACACTAATGACAGTGACTTTATATTGTCCTTTATTTGTTATTTTATTTTTATTTTCATGTTCGTTATTGGAGCATGTAGGTCATAGAAGAGCCGAAGGAGATGGTGAGGCCACAACGCCGTGTTTCTGCCGCAATATGTTCATCATTTGTTGGAACTTCCATAGTTCTTGAGAGATATATACTCACTCATGATTTGTTGTAATCATGTATATTTGTCATTATAAATTTGGAGATGATATATAAAACTAAAAATATTTCAATCGATAATTATAATATTTTAAATTTGTAATTCCGGGACTATGTATACTATTGTAAGACTTCTTATTTGTCAATCTACAAGATGGAAAAAGTCTTCTAACGGGTCTCTCAAGTTCGGTCATTATGTGGAAAAAAATATGAGATGTCGTTTATGAGGACCAATTGTGAATTGTGATTGCACATGAACCACCAATCACAACATGTGCATGAATACGACCTAATTTGTAACTTGTTGATGTGTGACAATTTTTTTTCCCTTTTGGAAAAAAAATGAGTATTTGCTTACAACTCCTAACATTAATAAAAAAAAAAAAATGCAGGGGGCTTAGGCAATATATTAAAATTGCACAACATCTACGGCCAGACATATATACATCATACATAGAATCAAGCGATATCTCAAATCAAATTACAAAGAAAGTAATTTTTTTCCCTTTGATCTGATCGACGGTAGGCTATTGATACTGAAACTGACAAGTTCATAAAGAATTGCTTTCTTAGACTAGGTCTTAGAAGTTGTGAAAAAAAAAAAACACTTGAATTTTGGCAGCCACCACGATGACCCTCTACTTTCGTGAAGATGATTGGTCATCCAATGGAAAATAGTCAGCCCGAAGGACTCGGACACTTTGCCTTTTGTCAACCGCACGTGTCCTGTTTACATAAAATTATGGAGTTGCTAATAAGAAGCCCCAGAATTCCTATCCACAAAAATTGCTATCTATAAAAGGCATTTCGATTTCATTGGCGCTACACATTGGTAACATCAATATCAGCAAATTGACTTCTCCAATAATGAATTTGAAGGACACATACATGATCTTGTTGGAGATTTGAAGTCACTTGTTTTGCTTAACCTTTCAAACAACGTTCTCATTGGCTCCATCCCGCCATCCTTAGCAAATCTAACAATGCTGGAATCTCTAGATGTCACGCCCCGATCCTTGGGCACGCACACATCATTCTCTTGGTCGATTTTAATATGCGATATCCTAGGACTATATATCGCCGACCCTTTCATTCTTTAAGCACATGCGGAAGCAATTATAAATCTCCAGACAATAAAACAATGGGATAGAAAAGCAGGCTATATTTTTTCATATTGAAATTTACAACCAAACCTTTATACATGGCATTAGACAGAGCACTTCACAAACTATTCGCAACTTCAGAGTCTCACTCTATCTACACATATACAAAAGGGTTCACAAAGAGATGGGATTTCAATCCTCATCTAAGTCGTACTCGGGATCATCCTGGTCCTCTTTTGATTCCTCTTCACTCAGATCATTTTCTTCCTCAATTTCAACTCAGAGTTCTCCTTCACAAAATCCTCCTCCTCAGCTCCTCGTCGGGATCCTGAAATGTTTTCCCCAAACTGGGATGAGACTATGTCTCAGCGAGTTCTACCCCACTAAGCCCGATTAGTAAACTATTATACTAAAGACTGCCTAAACACGCATAGGTCAGAAGACGTACCTTAGCATCAGATCCCACCTGCAAGTTAGTACAATTTACAATAGGCACTCAAGCAATCATATCACCGATCGAAGCATCGATCAAATTGACCTAGTCGATTACAAGCCAACAAGACCACTCACGGTCATTTCCATTCAGTCAATCAATTTACAATATCAGAATCAAGGCAAAGATCAATCGACTTAGTCGATTACATGTCAGCCGGACCATCTTTAGGTCATTCCAGTCATTGCTATACAGTCTTAACTGATAAAACCAATTACTGAGCCACGTGCATTCTCTGAGGTGATGGGACCGATCATCGAGCCACAATACACATGACCAAATTTCTAAATGACATGCCAACTCATCAGGTCAGCATACATCTTACATACTCACTTTCATTTCCACAATTTCCAGTGTGATCGGTAGTCTACTACAACACCTTTATCACTGGCAACCGATACTTGATACACAAAAATACAGCCACGCAGGCACAATCTACGCCACACAGGCATGATCAACTATCGCCACACAGGCATGATCAATTACCGCCACACAGGCATGATCAACTATCCAACAATTTATGTGCATTCTCTAAGGCATCCTACATGCCAAAGCGATGTAATAATCGCCGAGCCACATCATATAGCATTTCTTCACACAGCATTTCTTTTCATCTTTTATCATCATTAATAAAATATCGTGCATTAGTACACGATTGGCCTTAGCCAAAATATGATGATTTCGATTCCACAATTCCCACCATTATTAGCATCCACCAAAACACTTTTGGTGCTGTCAACCGACACCCGGTTATTTTCCAATTAATTTTCCAAATTAATTAACCCAGGAAAATAATCTTATAACCACAATTAATTCACTTCAGCACAAAATAAAGCTCAATTAAATAAATGAACTACGCCACGATGATCAGCACGAAATTTCAGTAGTCGGCCATCAAATTCTTAATTTTCGAAAAATAAATAAATAAATAATTAATTTCTAAAATTAATTAATGATTATTAAAAAATCCATTTAGCTCAAAATAAAGCCAATTTAAATAAATGGACTACACCATGATCATCACCATAATATTCCGGTCACTGGCCATCTCAACCTTAATTTTCGAAAAATAAATAATTAAATAATAAATTTCGAAAATTAAACAATTAACATTAGAATTCAATTTAGCTCAAATTAAAGTCCGATTAAATAAATGGACTTCACCACAGTCATCAGCATAATTTTCCGGTTCAAGACCATCTCCCTTGAATTTTCGGAAAATAAATAATTATTTAATTTAATTCCGAAAATTAATATTTAAATGCCAAAAATCCCACTTAGGCCCGAATCGCCAAATTGAAGCCCGATTAGGGGTCGAAAAATTCCCGAGATACTTCCAATAAATAGTAGACCACGTCTACTTGCTAATTGCGCAATCAATTTATTTAAATCGCATCACAATTGACTAATAATTGCTAATTTATTCTAATCTAACAACCTAAACATAATTAATTAAATATAAACCAATCTTAAGCATAATTAGCCAACTAATCTGAATTAGTGAGATTACTCACCAAATCGTGCGCAAATCGGATCAATTCGACGGCCGCGACGCGAGGAACAACAAACTCCAAAGCGGGCCTCAGGTTCGGGGCCCAGAAACGGCCCAAAACGGCCTTGAACAGGGCTGGAAACCCATTTTTCCAGCCACTGTTCTTGGCTGGACGAAGCTTGTCCGGCGGCTAGGGCGGAGAGGGGAGGCCGGTGGAGGACGAGGGGGACGAGGGGGACGAGGTCTAACGGGGCTGGGCGGTGGCCGGAGGTGGCCGGACGAGGCGGAACAGCGGTTGGGTCGCGCGGGGGAGGGTCTGTAGCGGGCAACGGACGGCGGGACGGCGGCGAGCGGCGGGCGCACTGGCGCGGTGCGAGCGGGCGTCGCGGTTGCGAGCTACAGGACGGGCGGCGAGCGGTGGGCGGTGACGGTCCTCGGAAAGTTGCTGCTTCTGTCCACTGGCTTCGCACGAGCAGAGAGGAAGAAAAGGAGTACGGCGACGCCTGAGGGGCGTGGGGGAAGGGATAGACGGCAGATCGGTGGGGCGGTGCACGTGTGAACGGCGGGACAGAGGCGGGCGGTGGAGCAGACGGCAGTTCGGCGAGCTGCTCTGGTCTTCGGTGTTCCGCTTTTGCTCGAACAGTGAGGGAGAGAGAGAGCGTTGAGAGTGAGAGAGAAAAAGAGATAAGAAAGAGAAGAGAGAGAGAAGATAAGGGTTTTGGGAGTTTGACTGGTCAAAAGGGAGAAGAGAAAGCCAATTTGAATTTGGCAAGAGTTTTCGGTGGGGGAGAGGGAAATCGCACGAGAGAAAAGAGGGAAGGAGAGAGAGAGAGAGAGAGAGAGAGAGAGAGAAGAAAAAGGGAAAGAAAATAACACTTTAATAAGAAAACCCAATTTTCTTATTTGTATTATTTTCCTTTTCTCATTCCCTTTTTATTTTCTTTCGGCCTTCGATTTTTTTTCTCCGATAATTTCTTTATCGAAATTTCGAACTCGTTTATAATTTGACAGATGATGAGACAGGATCCTAAAAATGAATTGTGACACGTCCGAATATTCGATTCCCAAAATCGACCGGACACGATTTTAGTTCAATCCAACCAATTATGTAGCTTTTAGGGATTTTACCCCGGTTATATCCCTTAACGGCTTCACCCAATAGTTAGCTAACTTGTGAGTGATCAGCTGAGAGAAAAATGACCATAGGCGCGCCGACGATATGCACATTTCACTTTATCGAAACGGGGTCAAATTTCAGGATGTCACACTAGATCTTTCACGAAACAATCTCTCAGGAGAGATTCCTCAACAACTAGCACAATTGACTTTTCTTTCATCTTTCAATGTCTCTCATAATCAATTGTTGGGAATAATACCGCAAGGGAGTCAATTCAACACATTCACGATCGATTCATTTGCCATGAATGAAGGGTTATGTGGAAGTCCTTTGCCAAAAAAATGCACAAAGGTTGGGGATAACTTACCATTTCCACCATCTCACCAAATAGAAATGGGTGAAGAGTCTTCATTCAACTTGGATTGGAAATTTGTGCAAATTGGCATTGGAGTCAGGATTTTGATTGGCGTTGTGCTAGCAAACTTGATCATTGACCAGAAGGGTAGGTAGTTCTTACACTACTCCAAGAAAATGGTGAAAAGATGGAAAAGATTGGGAAGGCGATGAACAACAAGGAGTTGCACATGCAGTCAGATACTGATGTAACACTTATTAGTACTGTAATCTTTTGGGTTTTTATTTTGTACCAAACATAGGAAAAGATAGAGCATATCATGTTTCTCTTATTATAATATTGTTTAGGGAAAATTTCAATTAAGGGCTTAAAGTGGAACCGTTTTCTCAAAAAATGACCCAAAATGGACATTGTCTCAAACAAGAACCTAAAGTGATTAACTTAGTTTCAAATAAGGGCCTAAACTTAAAAGCCAACCAAATCTTATTTGCATCTAGGGGTATTTTCGTCTAAAGACTTTTTCCCTTATTTTCTTAATTTATTTTCTCCTTCTCTTTCTTTTCTTCATCATCATCATCGAGCCTTCACCTTTTTCACTCTTTAGATTGCGTTCTCCAAAGTCCATCTCTATCTTCTTTGCCAAATTAGCCATCAACGCCCTCAACCTCATTTGTCATTGCCCTCAACAGCAATCCCAATATCTTTGTTGAAAGATGGAGGTCAATCCAAGCCCTAGATCAAGCACGAGTGGACCAAGATGTGATGCTCAGCTCGATTTGATCCCCACGTCTTGTGGTCGTGGTCAAGCACGAAGCATGATGAGGTGTAAGCCATTAGCTTGCTGCCTTCGTCGTCGTCAATGCTTGAATTCAAATTGGTGCTCACGCAGGCTATGATTGATCTTAGCAAGGAGAAGCCAGATTGAAGTGCCTAAGCCAAATTTATTATAGGTTTTTGAGGAATCTCTGTGATACTCATGTGTATTAATTTGTTTAGTGAAATACGCGGTTTTGGGAATTTCTGAGCGATTTTGCACTTTTTTCATCTTGTTATTCTCTATCAAATCTGTGTAGATAATATTTCAGAGTTAGAGAGGTAAATTTGTTTGAACATGTATAGACCAGAGTTATTTGTTTTTTAGATTGAGTGCGTTTTGATTCGAATCGCCACCAAAGGCTAGTATATTCAATCACGGGTTAGAATGATTCAACAGCCTTTGAAAATAACCAGCATGCATAACACAATTGGATCCTCTCAAGAAGCCACATATTCCACCCACCCCAATGCAAGCTGCGTCTATGAATGTTATGAATAATCCAACCCGGACCCAATAAAACATTCCCAAGAAGCTACGAGTGAAAGTTATCGTGGCATAGGCAATTTCATTGGTGGGGAGAGCATGAAACTATTACTTTAATTGCCATAAGTTTTTACAAGCAAATTGAATAATAACAAAACCCACTAATGGATATTTCTTGATTCTCAAGTTCATTATCGTTATTAGAGAAGGTGAGTGGTGGTGAATAACTTAAAAATCGACTTATGCTGAAATCGATGAGCAAAATTGCATAATGTTGATCATGCACTTTGAAGTTTGTTGATAGGGAGGCTGCAAACTGAAGCATGCAATTTGTAGTTTTGCAAAACTGCATAACTTCTCGAATATCTTGTTGTTTTCTTCTTTTCCTAAATTGTTCAAATTGTTTTGCACTTGTGCAAGCTCGTGCGTGAGGAGTCTAATGCATTTGTCAAGAAGGAGGTGAGCAAGATGAAAAAAAGAAAGAAAATAAAAAAAAAGGAAAAAAAATGTCTTTAGATGAAAATACCCCTAGCTGCAAATAAGATTTGACTGGCTTTCAAGTTGAAACCCTTATTCGAGACCAAATCGGTCACTTCAGGCCCTTATTTAATACAATGTCCACTTTAGGCCTTTTTTTTTTAGAAAATGGTTCCACTTTAGGCCCTTAATTGAAATTTTCCCTATTGTTTATTATCGCGACCAATTTTTCGAGGTATGAACCACCTAGGGTTTGGCTAATGGATTGTTAAGCCTAGACTTAACTCGGGCTCTCCCAAGCCCATACCGATTTGCGACTTAGGTTTGAATTTTTAACATGCAATTGAATTTTAACTAGGAGTCGCCGCTAATCTATCTTTGGTGGGTTGATTAGAAACCCTAGTAAAGTAATGGGAGATTTACTTTACTCATACGAACCAGAGACTAAGGGTACGGGGACTTGGTTACGTTAGATTTCTCTAACGCCCTTTTGGTACCTTTCTTTTAATTTCAAAAAAAAAAAAAGTTTGGCAAGCAATTTGGATTGATTTTAAACTATCTCCCTAACATGTGAAGTGTTCATGCAGGTACGCAAACCACCAATTTAACATCCAATAAAGCAATTAAATAATGCAGAACTTACCTCAAAGCAACGAAAGCATTTACAACGTTAAATTAAAATCCACATCAATAATCCTAGATATGGTTTCTAATTAACACGCAATTTATTTCTTTCTGTTTTCACTTATTAAACAAGACTATAGTCCATATGCAATGCAATGCTTTTAATCTAATATGAAATGATATGGCATGGCAACATGTCCTAAACATATGAATAAAATTTTTATGATCTCTTAATGAACATGTAATTGTTAAATATGCAATCTAAATTAACCAAAATGACTTAATTCTAATGACGTGCAATGCAATGCAATGACGTACAAAATTATTTCAACTAAAATGACATGCGACATTCATTAAATGACCTAATCTAATGACGGACAATTTCTAATTAGAAATGAGCCTAACAATAATCACTAAAATGACATGCATTTCATGAACCTAAATCTATATGACATGCAAATGACATTTTTTATTTTAAAAATGCAATCTATCCTAAAAATTGCAACTAATTTATCCCAAGACAAATTTTATGAAATTTGAAATGATCTAGCTAGATTAAGATTCTATCCAAATTAAACTAGGGATTAAGTCATATTAAATCCTAATTTAAACTAAGACATTATCTAAATCTAAAATGCAATTTATCTAAAAAAGATGATCTAAATTTAAAATGAAACGTGCAATTCTAATCTAATATGCACAATGATCTTTTTTGTGTTTTTCTTTAAGAAATTCGAAATTAAAACTAACACATAATTAAACATGCAATTCAAATAAAAAACTAACAACCTAAATGAATGCACTTTCTTTTTAGATATTTTTATTTAAAAATTCATAATAAGATTGCAATCCTAACATGCAAGATAACAAAAACAAACCTAATTCTTATTTGGATTTTTTCTTTTTGATTTTCTTATTTAAAAATTCGAAATCAGATTGTGATTTTAATCCTAAAACTAAGAATATTCTAAAACATACTTAACCCTAATTTGAATTTTTTTGATTTTTTTCTCTTATGAAAATAAAATTGATCCAAACACACGACATCAAATCAAGCAAGATAATATTGATATCCAAAAATTGGTGAACTATATCTCGCGCATGAGATCGGGTTGACCAATTTTAAAATTAAATCGCGAATCAAATCTCGGGCTTGAGGCTGGATTGTTGATTTTTATAAAGGATTGCGAGTCGGATTTTGGGCGCGAAAATCGGACTATCAATCCCTTGCTTGAGGGGGACTTTCATGTTGGAACATCAATCATATATTTAGGAATAATCCTACTAAAGAAAAAAAGTAAAATAACATTAAAAAAATAAAATAAAGTAAATAAAAAAAGAACTACCTAATTGATTTCCCTCTTTTTTCTTCTTTTTCCCTTTCAAGCTTTTTGTCCATGCGGTTGGTCACCGGCTCCGGTGAGGGGCAATAGATCAGAGGTTTGGCAGGAAAGAAACTCTGGCGGCAGCAGGTGGCGGAGCTCGAGAATGGGACTCGGAGCAAGGCTAGCAATCGGATCGGCAACGGCAGCAGCCTTGAAGGCGGAGCAGAGGTAATGCAGGCTGCAGGGGACGCTGGGAATGTAGGTGAAGCAGCAGCTCGGACCAGGAGGCGCGGCTCGTCGCAGGAGCAGTAGCGGCGCTCGGGCAACAAGGACCCGTGGAGCAAGGGCGCCCGGGCGGAGGACTCGGGTCTGTGCGATTACAGATCTGTTCGGGTCTTGCTTCGGATGGAGGGGAACGCTAGGCATTGGACCAGAGGCGGCGCGGCGGTGGCTTCAAGCGGCGGCAGCGGGAGCGGAGGCGAACGGAGCAGGAGCAGAGGCGAACGGAGCAGGAGCAGCGTCGGTGGTGCTCGATGATGGTGAGCAAGAGATCTGCAGGTCGCGGGCTTCGGAGGTGCGGCGACCGGCTCGAGCTCGGTTCTGGTCGCGAGTCTGTGTGATGGCACGGGTGACAAGTGGGGGGGGGGGGGCGATCGGTGGTCGGCGCAACGGTGGCGGAGGCGTGGTGGAGGCTGGTGTCGCAGTGCTGCAACGCACGACCAGCGTGTCGGGGTCTCCGCGAAGAAGACGATGCGTGCCCCCTTCTCTCTCCCTCTTACGTCACTTGCTGCACCCTTCTCTCTCCCTCTTACGTCACTTGCTGCAGCTTTCCTCTGTACTTTCTGCTGGTTTTTTCTTTTTTGCCTTTTTTTCACCGGTTTCTCTCTCTCACTTTTCAACTTTTTCTCCTTTTTCGATCAAAAGAAACCCCCCCGCCCCCTTCGTACACTGTTGCTTTTATAGGGGGTAGGAGATAAGTTTTCCATTTCCCCTTCAAATCTACATCCGCAATACCTTTTCACCAACTTATCACTATTGATAAAAATTTGAGATTACGATAAATATTTTCTTGAAATCCAAATCTCGCAAAGATAAACCGCAATTTTTTTACACATGTGCTCTATCCAAAAGATTCATATCTGGAAAAATTTCAAAATTTTTATTTTTCACGAGATAATTAAAAAACATGGGCTTGGGCCAACCAGCTCGCTTCGTGGACTTAGACCAACTAATTTGAACCCATTCGCACTGGTCCAATAAATAAAATGCCAATAACAAAATAAATGCAAATATAAATCTATATGCTATAAAATTAAACCCCTAATTTCCTATGCAATAAATGAACTAAATCGTCAAAATTTAGGTGTCAACATTTATTTGAATTTCAAAAGGGTGGCGCTATTTCCACCCCTTAAATAACTAAATCCACTTCCATTACACTAAAAAGACAAAATTACCCCTAATCCTTCAATTGAAGTTTAATGTGGTGGTCTCACTCCTTTGTTTTCCATTTTTCCTTTTTTCTATTTTGCAAGTAACCGTAATTAAACATGTCACATGTTTTGGATTTTAACATATTAAAGAAAAGTGTATTCTTGGATATTCTTATAATGTTTTACGTGTTTTTGCATAAAATTATCTTACTAATAGTAAAGAAAAACGACATTCTTTGATATAATATAAAAATGAAAAGTCTCTTCTTCATCATTGATCTTACAACGACTTATCTATTTTTGTACCTCTTATTTTGAAAGCTCACTTTCTTGGTGAACTTTTCATTAAGTTCATTAGTATCAAGTCTCTTTATCTACTAGATCAAAGAATTTATCTTTTTTCCTTATTATATTGACGGATAATTTTATACAGAGCATGTTAGAAGTAAGAGGAATATTTAGGAATACACTAAAAATATTATGCACAATGAGATATCTTGATTTTTTTTATCGTAAACAAGTCACATATTATATTACTTTTTGTCAATCCAAAATAATGATATTTCACTGGCATTTTCAAAAGGAAATTATTACTTTATCCATAAATTTCATCTACTTAACAATTTATCCATAAATTTGATTGACAACATGGAAAAGAATTAGATTTCCTGGAATTTTTCTCTTTTTGACAAAACAAATTTTTATCGGACTAATATCTAACCATAAAAAAAAATAAAACAGTGTCTTTAATATACATGAAATATTCTCGATAAACGAAAACTAAATATATATGAAATTCTTAATAATGGCAAGTAGATTCTACATATATATAATAAAAAAGGAAAGTAAATAAATTTGAGACAACCGATTTGAATCACAATTGAAGATAGAGGGCAATTTTGTCTTTTTAATGAAAATTGAGTAGATTTAGTTATATAGGGGTGGAAATAGTGTCACCCTTTCAAAATTGTCTTCTTTTCTATTTTAGAAATGAATCATTATTGTCTTTTCTCATGATTTTTTAACCTTCATATGTTTGAAAGAACTTGTAAGAGTTGATTTGAGCGGGCATAATATCAACTAACCAAAAATTTCAATATGATGTGTTTTGAATTTTCTCTATACAGAGGTCATATTATGAGGCACAACAATTCAACTTAATTTATGCTTTTACGCTCAATGTGTTGCCGTATTATCTATTATCATAAATTATAGTGTTTGAGAAATTATTTAGTATGTTTATTCATATAAAATTTGCATTTTTTTTTCGTGATACATGACTATTCGTGCAAATAGTATTTTTCAATAAATTTTGAACTAATAATTGCGAAAAAGTCTATGGTTGCAATAAACTTGTTGTCTTAAATATGTTTGCTGTTAATATCTCTTTTTGTAATAAGTTTTTCCCACTTCTTGCTAGAAAGAGTTAGTGCTTTCATAGATTTTTTTTTTTTTTGGGACAGAAAGAAAATAACTATTAATTGGAAAAGATATTACAACTTGCAGCTAATGCATCTGAAAGAAGAAGATCAAAGAGAGGAGGGGGGGGGGGGGAATTCGGCCCAATTAGGTAGAAGAAAGCCCGTACTATTGGCTTTTGTAGCCCAGTCTGCCGCGAAATTGGTCTGTCTCTTGCATAACCTAAACCAGAGATGAGAAAAGCGGTGAAAGAGAGCGGCAGCTTCAGTGATCAGGGAGTGTATCTCCCATGGAGGATCTAGCTTGTTGTTGATGGAGTCAACCAAGAGAAGACAATCTGAATCAATCTAAAGATGCGCTTCGGTGTTGCCTTGCTGCAATAAGTGATGTAGGGTGATGATCAAAGCTTATGTTTCGGTTTGCAAGGCTGAAGAAGCAGGTACAGTCCTAGTAAACCCTTCTCGCATTTTCCCAAAGTGGTCCCGGCATATAACTGCCACAGATCCTTCTATAATGTCCATGATATAAGCCCCATCAATATTGATCTTCAATATAACTTGATCAAGGGCTTGCCAAAAATTGCTGCGGTCAGAGGGGTTGCAGCATGGCCCGTTCGAGAGATGGAGGAGGTTCTAAGCCGTTTTAACTTAAGCAAGAGAGGCTTCAACAACAAGAATTGGATCTGGTCGTTGTCTGCAAAAGATAGACCTGTTCTAAGCTTTCTAAATCTACTAGAAAATCACAGCAATAGTTTCCAGATTAGGTGAGTTTTTCCTTTGAATGATACGGTCTACTATCCACTCTTCTACTCTATGTATTGCGGTTGCGACAATGTGAATGCGCATACTAGGGTGAGCCCAGATTCTATGAGTCCATGGGCATAGAAGAAGGAGATGTTCAATCGTTTCAGGTAGTTGTTGATGGCATAATGTGCAAACTGGATCAGTACTGATCTGTTGCTAGAATAGGTTGTCTTTGGTTGGCAATGCATTATGATAGATAGATCAGAGAGAAATTCTTAATTTGGGTGCGAGTTTAATCTACCAAATGTTTTTCCAAAGGATTAAAGGAGCTTGATAGAAAGATGAGGCTTGATGATTGGTTGTGCTTGGTACTATTTTCTTGATAGAGATATAACCACTTTTAACTGTGTACTCCCCGTGGGTGGTGGTTGTCCAAACTAGACGGTCTGAAGCAAAATTTGCTCTAACTGGGATTCTCAGTATCTCATGAATTGTTGGTGCATCATAGAATTGATTTAGCATAAGGACATTCCAGTTGTTTGTGTCATGCTCCAATAGGTCAACTACAAACATAGGTTCCTTTCTTGCTACTAGGCTGCCTATTCTCCCGCTTGGTAGCCACCGGTCTTCGCGTGTTTTGATCTGAGTTCCATCGTCGACCGACCATTGGAGGTTAGGTAAGATCACCTCCCTTCTTGACAAAAGGCTTTGCCAACCCCAGGAAGGGCAGGCTCCTCTGTCTGCTTTAAGAAAGTCTTTGGAAGGAAAATATAGTGCCTTAAACAGTTTACTCCAAAGGGAGGAATGTTGATGTAATAATCGCCATGCTTGTTTCCCAAGCATTGCCTTATCGAATGCGACGAAATCTCTGAAGCCCATTCCTCCTGTAGCCTTTGTACATTTTAAAACCTCCCAACGTTTCCAATGAACCCCTGACTTCCGACAATCATTCTGCCACCAAAATCGAGCATCCTCTGTTCAATAAATTGCAAATGGATATAGGAATTTTAAAGACAAACATGGAATACTGAGGTATAACCTGCACAACCATCTTAATTAAGATTTCCTTTCCACCCTTGGAAATAAGACTCTCCTTCTAACCTTCTAGCTTGTTATTTACTCTACCCAAAAGCCAGGCAAACATATCTCTTTTGGATCTACCCCAATTAGAATGAATGCCTACGTATTTACCTTTTTTTCAAGCATAGGGACTCTTATTTCGCTAGCCAGGTTTTCCTTAAACAAGTTACGATAAATATATATGATGCTAAATAATCCCACAACATTTATTTATGGGGTTTATATGATTTTTAAATACTTATAATCTCCCTTTAACTGAAAGAATTGATTAAAAAAATCCTAACCTTATTATATGGTGGTTATTTTAGTCCTTAACCTGTCAATTATGCCATTAGTCCTTAACCTTTCAACAATTTATCAATTTAATTATAAATCTTTTAATTTTGTTAATTCAGCCCTAAACATTTTATAAATTTGTGACTATAATCTTAATGAATTACCAATCTAGTCCTTCCAACTAATCTTAGTCGGAAATAGCTGACGTGAAGATCCATTTAGTGTCAACCATTGTATGTGGGGTCCTTGGCGCTAGCATGAATTTTTTTTTTTAAATTTTAAAAAAAATATACATTTTTTATTAATTTTTCTTTTTTCATTTTTATTTTCTATCCTTTTTTTTCCCTTCACAGTGGTTAGCAAGGTTGCAAACCATTGGTTGAGGGTTGGCAACCCTTGCCGGCCCAAGGGCGAGGATTGCAAAGCCCTTGCCGATAACAAGCAATGGTTGTGGTCCCCGTCAGATCTAGCGAGGGCTCACGAGCCTTGCTATGGTCGGTGAGGGTGCCATGACCCTCACCCAAGTCTCGCCAACCATAGCAAGGGTGAGCAAGGGCCACAAAGCCCTTGCTTAAATCCAATGAGGGTAGCATCCCTCGCTCACAATCAGTGAGGACTTCCTAACCCTAGCCCAGGGGTCGACAAGGCTTGGTAAACCTTGACCAATTGCCTTGCCAACCTTGTGAAGGAAAAAAATGAAATTTAATAAATTAATTAAAACATTGATTTTTTTTTTTAAATTGTGAAAATTTGTCAATGTCAGTGCACCACGTCTCATTGGACAATAGACACTGAATGGACGGCCACATTAGTGATTTCCAATTTAAAATTATCAGAAAAATTGCATTATTAATTCGTTAAAATTTTTTAGACATATAACAAAACCTTTTGCTCCATACACAAATTGCAGCAAACCAAAAACACATTTTATTTATAAATAATCCAATACAACTGCATATTCCACATCTTTAACTATGGTAGACATACAAACTTCTTCTCATTACTCACTTCACATTTGAATAGACTACACAAGATAATAACAACACAATCAACGCTCGATAAAAGTTTTTTTTGAATTTTCAGCCTTGAAACCTCCCTCTTCAAATGGTCAACCAGAGATGTTAAACCTTTTATTTGAGCTTGGATTGAGTCGACATCCTTCAAGTCGTCCATTAGTGTAGGTGGAGGTTGATGTCGGCCTTCAAGTAACTCCAATATCACCCCTGTCACTTGATCAAAGAATTTCTTATCAACTCATTTGAAATATTTGCATTTCAAGCCTTCTCTATATCTGCCGCACCCATGGAATCTTCTCCCGGGATTCAACCGAGTCCAAGATGTTCTTCTTAGACTTGGTGACCCACAATAACAGTAACACTCACAATCTAATTTGCTTTTTTTTATATAGGAATGTGAGCCGTTGCTAAAGCTTCTACCCTTCATTTGCAAGAGCGAGCTAATAAGTTTGAGAGAAAATTGAAGCAAGCAATCAAATTGGGGAAATAGGGTTTTGAATTTATGGTTCTCTCCCAATTTGAGGATTTATGATTCTTACTTGGAGGAAACGATGCCGTTTAGCGTCATTTTGTTGTTTGTATGCTGATTGTACTCTCCGGCGATCCACGTCGGCTTAAAAAATTAATAAAAATCTGTCATGTCAGATTTTCGGCCAACCAGATCGGCATTGGCACTAAAGTAATCGTTTTTCAAAAGTTTTGACATTTAAGTGATCAAAAATAAAGTTTTGGCACCAAAGTGAATGCTGTACATAAGTTTTGACACTGATAGTGTGCTTACCCCATATTTATTATATAGTATATTTTTTAATAAAATATTTATTAAAGAATGATCGAATGGGATATAAAACAAATAAAAAGAGAGGAAAATTAATTAAAAATATAATTAAATAAAATTGAAATAGAAGAATGAATAAATTTGAACTTGAAATGGATTTTCCTAAATTTTCTTCGTCTCTTTCTCGTTTGTATCTCTAATGAAGCTTCACAACTCCTTTACAGCTCTTTGAGTCATGTCAAAAGTCCACGAAAGTAGCAAAAAAATCGAAATTCTTCTTTTCTACAACTTTGTGATTCATGTTGACGTTTCATGAAAATAGCAAAAGAGTCAAAACACTATACTTTTCGGAATGGGAAATGTGAAATATCACGTTTTCTCTCTTTTACTAGGTGTACCGTTTGCAGTAATCCACCACATTGATTTTGCTATAACCCATTTACATTACTTGTCATATTTGTGGCTTTAGAATGCTACAACGAGCCTATTTTCAATCTGAGACATAGGTTGTACAATAATTATTAATTGATTTATGGAGATTATCTTCATTTGTACCTTTATGATTTCTTTACTAGTAAATTATGAGAAATTTTTACTAACAAAATTTGGGATTTGGTTAAATTGCTTGGCGGTGCAAAGGCCATTGGTTATAAATGGTCTTGAAAACTAAGAAGGATTTATTGGACAACATTGAAAGATATAAAGCTAGATTCGTTGCTAAAGGATTCACTCAAAAGGCATGAATCGATTATATAGAAACATTTTCTCCTATTTCTAAGAAAAATTCTCTTTGTATTGTTTTGGCATTGGTTGTCCATTTTGATATGGAATTACATCAAATGGACGTGAAAACGTCGTTCTTAAATGGGAAACTAGAGGGGGAGGTTTACATGAAACAACCTAAAAGATTCTCCTCTAGTAAATGTGAGCATTTGGTGTGCAAACTTAAGAAATCTACATATGGCTTAAAACAAGTATCCCGCCAATGATACTTAAGATTTCATGAGGTCATCTCTTCATTCATGTTTGTAGAGAATGGCATGTATCAATGTATATGTTAGAAAGTCGGTGAGAGAAAAATTTATTTCCTTGTGCTATATGTAAATAATATTCTACTTGCGACCAATGATAGGGGGCTACTACATGCGGTGAAACAATTTATCTCTAAAAGTTTTGACATGAAGGATATAGGTGAAGCATCTTATGTCACTAGCATTAAGATCTATAAAGATAGACTTCGAGAAATTTTAGTACTATCTCAAGAAATTTATATCAATAAGGTCCTAGAGAGACTTTGGATGAAATATTGTTCACCAAGTATAGCACCCCTTATGAAGGGTGGCATGTTTAATTTGAACCAGTGCTCGAAAAATGATCTAGAAATGGAACGCATGAATAACATTCCAAATATTTCTGCTGTTGGAAGCTTGATGTATGCTTAGTTTTATACTCAACCTGACATTAGAATGTTGGAAAGATATTAGAATAATTCAAGTATGGACCACTAGAGAGCTGTAAATAAAGTGATGAAATACATTCAAGGTACCAAAAGCTACATTCTTATGTATAGACGGATTGACAACCTAGAAGTAATCGTTTATTCTGATGCGGACTTTGCGAGTTGCGTTGATTCTTAAAAATCAACATCTAGATATATTTTTATGTTAGTTGGTAGAATTGTATCATGGAGGAGTGCAAAGTAGACTTTGACTACTACTTCCATTATGAAGGCTGAGTTCGTTTCTTATTTTGACACATGGTGTATGGTTGAAGAGTTTCATTTTTGGGCTTAGAATTGTTTATTCTATTTCTAAGCCATTAAGAATATATTGTGACAATTAAGCTACAATTTTTATGGCTAAAAATGCCAAAAGTGACAGTCAAAGTAAGCATATCAATATTAAGTATTTAGCCTTAAGGGAACGTATTAAGGAGAATAAAATGATCATATAACATATTAGTACTGAATGGATGATAGTTGATCCTTTAACTAAAGGCATGCCACCAATAAAGTAACTAGTATGAGAATAAGTCTTATCATGTGATTTGTTGTCATATTGACGATTTTTGTTGTATGAAACTCTTATTCTGTTGTAATGTTAATTCTCAACTTTTAATAAACACATTTTGTTGTTTATGAGAATAACATTTATCATTGGTTCTAGAATAAATATAGGGTTTATTCATTAAGATCCGTCGTCACGTATAGGCTGGCATTAAAGAAATAAGATGCATTGTGATATATGGAAGATATTACTCGTTCTTAGAGAACATGTCGCCATGATTCATGCGTTTTGTTTATTTTCTTTAAGCATAAAGTTTTAGTGGATTTGCTCAGATAATCCGTGTGATGAAAATACTGGAATCAAGTGGGAGAACATTTTACACACACACACACACACACACACACACACACACACACACACACATATGATCCCACATTTTTGGACTTACATTCTCTCTTTAAAGTAGCGATTATTCCACATGCAATTTATCCACACTTCATATTTTTTTGTGACAACCTCTCATTTGATAATCGCTTTGATGGGAGACGGTATATAAAATGAATGATTGTTCATTTCTAAAGGGTAATCACAAGATCTAATGCAAATCCTCTAATTTAGATACACCATTAGTACGCAAGAGGATTGGGTTAGTAGAGTCTAGCCATAATTTCGCCGAATTTCCATGAATTTTCTACGAACATTTGTTAGAGGTTTATTTACTTTTGATCCTGTTTTTTCCGTATATAATTTTTACCTCTAACAGAGAAACCATACTGCTAAAGTGATGATTAAGATTGATCATATTATCTGTGTTTGTCTTGCCATAGATAATTTGCAATTTCAATATATTGCCTAAGTCCGCATGTTTTTCCCCCTAAAGTAATGTCAAAAGTTATAAGCAAATATAGGCATAAATTTTTCAAAAGAGAAAAAAATGGTCACACATCCACAAGGGACAAATGAGGTCAGGTTTTTATGCATGTCGTGAATAATCATCCATGCTATGTC
Source organism: Eucalyptus melliodora (assembly GCA_004368105.4). NCBI lineage: Eukaryota > Viridiplantae > Streptophyta > Magnoliopsida > Myrtales > Myrtaceae > Eucalyptus > Eucalyptus melliodora. The sequence continues at coordinate 44,327,866 of CM023406.3, forward strand.
AAATTTGCGTAGTCGATACTCTTCAATATCTACTCATGGTTTTTTTTTTTTTTTTCTAAGAAAAGACCAAACTTGAGAGGCCGGCCAACGGTCCTTTGCCCCCTCTTTCACGTTGGCATGCAAGAGTCGTTCTCCATTCCTAGCCCTTGAATCACAAGAAAAAAAAATCGTAATCATCAATAAAAAATATTTTCAAATTTTACATAATATTACGATAGATTAGCTTCTCATTTGCCGTATATTTATTTCACAGTCTAAAATACTTTCCAAAGTCATTTCAAGTTAGCTTCCCCGGCATTCTATATATACCTCCTACAATAGAGAAACGATAAACGGAAAAAAAAAATCTGAAGCTCTCGATCATGGACGCAAGAGCATCTTTTTTCCTCCTCCTGCCTTTCCTAGTCCTCCTCGCAAGTAAGCACATTGTCATCATAATCTATCTATCTTCAACTATTACAAAATTTCTACATTAACATTACCTTCTTCTGAAACTAGAAAAAAAGATCCTAAGTGTAATTTTTTGTTTTTTGGGATTCGGAAGTTAAAGTCCTGTGTTCAAATTTCAATCTTTGTTATGGAGATTCCCGCGCCAGGAGGAAAAATAATTAATCTGCGTACATCAATTTTATGGCTTGAATGCATGCTTGCAGGAGGAGCCGGCGCAGCCACACTGACCTTCACTAACAACTGCCCCTACACAGTCTGGCCCGGGACACTCACCGGCGGGGGCGGTGGGCAGCTATCCTCAACTGGGTTCGAGCTTGCCACGGGTGCAACCTTCTCAATCAATGACGTCCCGGACACGTGGTCCAGCGGCCGGGTGTGGGGCCGAACAGGTTGCACCACTGATGCCTCTGGCAAATTCGTATGCGCCACCGCTGACTGTGGGTCTGGCCAGGTGAGCTGCAATGGTGCAGCGGCGAACCCGCCGGCCTCCTTGGCGGAGTTCACTCTCAAGGCACCGGGCTCTGGCGAGAACAGCATCTACGACGTCAGCCTCGTGGATGGCTTCAACCTGCCCCTCTCTATAACCCCGCAGGGCAGCAGCAGTGGGTGCACCACGACCAGCTGCGCAGGCAACGTCAACTCCGTGTGCCCGTCAGAGCTGGCGGTGAAGGGGTCGGACGGGAGCATCGTGGCGTGCAAGAGCGCGTGCCTGGAGTTAAACCAGCCGCAGTACTGCTGCACCGGGGCGTACGGGACGCCAGAGACGTGCCCGCCGACGAACTACTCGAAGATTTTCAAGGACCAGTGCCCTCAAGCTTACAGCTACGCTTACGACGACAAGAGCAGCACTTTTAGTTGCGCGGGTGGGGCTAGTTACCTCATCACATTCTGTCCGTGACATATTCCCTCTTCTTACGAACTTGAATGGACCATTTTCCCATACAAGGTGAAAATATGAGGTCCACAGGTTGTCTCGGTTGGCCTAAAAACTATTTGTATCCTCGTCTCTGGATTGAGCGATCATGCAAGTAGTTTCATTTTCCACTAGGAAAATTAAATGTAATCTGCCGAGAGAATAATGGATTATACAAAATATGCAATGTATTCAATAGTATACTTAAATATTAAATCATGTTTTCATCTAAGAGCATAAACTTTTATAATAGTTGGCAGTAATTTCACCAAATCTCATATAATATCAAAATTAGAACTCTTTGAGTTCAAAATTTTTTGGGCCTCATTTGTTTTCCCAATTAAATATGTCCACTTTTTAGTTCTAGGTAAATAAATATCAGACTAAATGTGAGAGAGAGTGATACAATATTCAAATATTAAACCACGCTCTTATTCAAAAGTCTAAGCTCTTTAGACAGTTGGCATTGATTTTACCTCTGCAATCCTATATTAAATGATTTACATGTGCCTAAAGCATAATCTTTCACCTAACTTTCATGCTTGCTTGTCTATTCAAATTGATTAGTAAGTGATTGATAGAAGGACAAAGCATAAATCAAAAGCGAATCCAATTGTGTCTTTGGAATTACCATCATTCTTTAACTCAACTTTCATGCTCACTTCTCAATTCGAATTGATTCTGGTAAGTCCGTAAAGGAAAGAGATTCGAAAAATCACACTCAAAGTCAATCGGATTTGAGGAATTTTCTTTTTCCTTTTTTCCCTTTGCTCCTAAGAGAATCTTCTCCCCTAAGAGAAAACTTTAGTTCTCATTTCTAATATTTACTTAAGTACCATAGTAGCCGTTACCATAGAAATTTTTCTGTGTTTATCAAGAATGCCATATACATTTGAAGAACCCAACAAAAAGATTTAGTTGCCCGTTAATGATTTGACTGGAACCAGGAAAAAGGCATACCCTATATAATTCAACTCAATCTCTCTCTCTCTCTCTCTCTCTCTCTCTCTCTCTCTCTCTCTCTCTCTCTCTCTCTCTCTCTCTCTCTCTCTCTCTCTCTCTCTCTCTCTCTCTCTCTCTCTCTCTCTCTCTCTCTCTCTCTCTATATATATATATATATCCATCATCTAAGATACATTCACGATTAATTTCAACTTAGCTTCCCCGGCGTCCTTCATATATCTCCTCGAATTTGAGAGACCACAGCTAACAAAACAAATCTCAAGCTTTTGATCATGGATGCAAGATAATCTTATATTGTCTAGCAGCAAAATTCTATTTTGACTTTGATATGTTCTTTTAGTATCAATACAAGTAGTCACTACAACTTAAAACTTGAAGTCATTTATTTCCTAATTAGCAAAGCATGTATAGAACACCAAGATAAAAGATGATCCAAGTATGAAGCATGAACACTAATGAAGGTGACATGATATTGACTTGGCTGTGCTATGACCTACGTGCTCTAATAACGACCACGAAAATAAAGTACAACAACAAATAAAGGACAATATCACGCCATTTTCATTAGTTGTATAAGCTTTATACTTGGGTCGTTTTGATCTCGGTGTTTCGTACACACATTGTCGGCCTTGACCTTAGTAGCATAACTTCTTCTGGTTTTTAATCTAATCTGGCGTGTAGAGAAATCAGTTAAGGTGAGGAAGACGAGAAATGTGAGGATGAAATTCCAAAATCTAGTTTTTTTTTTTTTTTTCAATCACAACTTCTAACGCCTGAGAAAGTACTAATGAAATATGCAGTTTTAGTGTCAATGAGGCAAATGCATTATGTACACGACTCGAGATATTGCCTAATACAAACACCAAAAAAATCTAAATATCTTAGATAAAAATAACAGGCACCTTCTATTGGTCCAACTGCTCGACTCCTAAATAGCTCAACGTTCCCATAGCTTCATATAAATGAATCAACAACCAACATGGGAAACCTTACTAATAAAGTGATGATTAAGATCAATCACATTATTTGTGTATGTCTCCCCATAGATATTATACAATTCAACATATTGCTTAAGTCTCTCGGCTTTTTTTTTTCCTTCTTTTTACCTAAAGTAATGTTAAAAGTTATAAGCAAATAGGCATCAGTTTTCAAAAGGGAAAAAAATGGTCACGCGTCAAGAGACAAATTAGGTGGCATTATGATACATGTCGTGATTAATGGTTCATGCACAGTCATAATTGCGTAGTCAGCCCTCTCATAAAAAGTCCAATTTGAGAGGCCACCGAAAAAGTCTTTTGCCCGTCTTTCACGCGGACGAACGGGAGTCATTCTCTATTCCGAGGAGTATTCCTAGCCCTTGAATCACAAAAACAAAAGATGGTAATCATCCTCTGAAAATATTTCAGATTTTATATATCATTATCTCGCTTTATATAAAAATAATGATACAATATACGTGATCACCATAAATTACGTATAAGCATAAATCCCATGAGAGTTATAGAAGTTCCAACAGAATGGCGAGCACAACAAAGTAGATTAAAAAGACTAGTGGTATTAGAGAGATAAATGCTACCGAGGTCTAGGCCAATGATGCAACCGCCGAATTCGTCACTCGAGCACTAATCTCCGTTTCCACCCAACGTCGAGCATGACATGAGTAGTTTAGGATAAACACAAGAAGAATATGCTTGATTGATTCCGAGAGACTCCTCTTAAATCATTTCAAGGCCGAGCTCTCATTAGCACGTGGATTAGCGAAGCATGTATGAAATGCTGAGATAAGGAGACACCAAGAGAGAGCTCAAGTCCGACCCTGTTAATATATTCAATTAAATCCATCTTCACTCAAAAACTTAAGCCAATGAGTTATGGGTCAATTAGAATATACAAATTACTCTACACCACATCAATCTTTTGATGTGGGATTTTTCTAACACAACTCATTCACACATGTATTCTAACAATTTCTCCCTCATCTATGAACTCAATGTTAGGTCCATTCTCCCTTAATTCAGGGCATCAACTTTAGGCCCACATGGCTACACCATAACATCCACCTATCCATAACCTTACAACCTGGCTCCGATACCATTTGTTGGGAGTGTGTAGCAAAAAGCCGATACCTTCACTCAGGGAGATTGCCAAGGGAGAACCCAAATCCGAGCCCATTAATATCCACTTTCACTCAAAAGTTTAAGCCAATGAGTTATGAGCCAATCATTATATATTAACTATTATGCATCACATTAGTTTTTGATGTTGGATTTATCTACTACAACTCACTCACACGTGCATTTTAATAAAGGACAAATTCAATTTTGATGTAAATCTAACTCGAGATATCGCCTAATGCAAGCGAGCAAAAAATTTAGATATTTTGGGGGTAAATAACAAGCATACTTGCTCTAACCACTTGACTTTTGAATAAATCACTATTTTCATAGGTTGTTATAACTGAACATACAATGAACATGAAAAATTGGGTACTGACAAAGTGATAGAACAGATTATGTATGCATGTTTTGCCGTAGATGCTGCGCAATTTCAGCATATTGCTTAAGCCTCCATGCTTTTATTTTATTTAAGTAATGTTCAGAGTTACAAGGAAACAGGCCTTTTTTTTTTCCTTTCAAATGGGAAAAGATAGTCATATATCGACAAGGTACAAATTTACATGCCGTGATTGACCGTTCATGTTAGGGGTGATCGGGTCCAGGGTGGGTAAGGTCTAGACTTAGACCCTGTACCTACCCCTGTTATAACCGGTTTCTCTTTTCTGGACCCTATACCCGACTCTGTTTGTATTAGACCCTGTACCCGACCCACTTTGTTTTTCCGATCCGATTCCAGGGTCAACCCTGTTTCCACTAGAACCTGTTTTGCAATCTCCCGATATCCTATATGACTTTGAATTTTATATTAATACTCGAGAAAATAACGTAATCCTCCTAATTTTTATTGAAACATTAAGCACTTATAATAAATAAATACATAAAATTTTTAACTAAATGAAAAATTAAGGATTCACAAGACTAATTATAATAAATAAAATCATAAGGCAAAGAATTAACAACAAACATAGGTCTAATATTAGTCTTATTCCCCCAACTACTACATACTCATTTATGTAAGCATAACTACTCCAACAAAAGAGAAATTAGGTGAGCTAATCCATGTGATACACAAGAATTTGGTGGCGACAAACACCATTCGTCCATCGGATGGTGCGAGAGCAAGCCAGTGAGGGAGGGAAGCAAGTGAGGAAAAAGAATGACAAAGGAGGAGTGCCGTGCATGTTTGAGAGAGCCAAGAGGAAAAAAGTCGTGTGATTGTGGGAGTAAGAATAGAAATCAGGGGAAAAAAGAGGGTTTTGGACTTCTACTTACAAAACCGGTCCGAGAACAGGTTCCAAAACCGGTTTGGGAATCGGTTTTTGGGTGGGTAATCACTCAGAACCTATTCCTATACCAGTTTCAACCGGTTCCGAATTTTGGGAACCGGTTCCCGACCCTATTTTTCAGGTGGGCTGGTCCGAGAACCGGGTATACCCGGTCCGGTTGCACACCCCTAGTTCATGTGCAATCGTAATTTCATAGTTGGTCCTCATAAGTAACATCTCATGCTTTTTTCCACAAAGGAACCAAACTTGAGAGACCTGTGAGAAAACTTTTGCCCATCTTGAAAATTGACAAGTAAGAAGTTCTAGTAGCATACATCGTAATTATTGATTAAAGTATTTTTAAATTATAAATATCATCTCCGGATTTATAATGACAAAATATCCATGCTTAGGACAGATTACAAGCGAACATAAATCTCTCCAGAGCTATAGAAGCTCTGACAAACGGTGAACGTATCGTGATAAATACATCACGCTAAGAGATGACCTTAGATTAGAATTAGCCAATAATAATCTTTTACGTGGATTGTTTTGCCCAACATGCAAAGGAACGACATGTGCGGTTTGTCATTTATTTTTCTGTTCCAGATGTTATCAAAGATCTTTGTATTAGACTCCGCTGGGAGTACATATACTTCACGCCATGAGACTTGACTTATTTTGTTTAATGTAATTATGTTATTTACCCGAGAAAGGGGGAGAAAGTTTTTTTTTTCATCTTCAGTGAATAGGTAGTCATCTTTCTTTTATTCCTTTCTAAACCTCTGTCGTCCATTATCACATCGAAAGTTATCATCAACATGAGAAAATTTCATTCATGTTCTTCACTCCCATAGTATAATGACAATAACATTTTAGCACGCGATGGCAAGTTACTTGGAATAGCATTTGTCGCGACCTTCCCCGAGAAAAGCCAATGAAGTATCAAGTAAGCACAAACGGTTACTATTGAAAAAGATGGTGCATAGCTTATTATGGGCTCTTCCAAGCCTGTACTAATTGCAATTTGGAATTCTCTTTAATGCCACCATTCATGATATTCTTTTTGGAGTAAACACTATTAGTTGGATGAAAGCGATTGTTTAGATTGAAGTAAGCTTTTAGATCAAATTAATGAAATTGATCATTGTATATGATTACGATCAAATCTGAATTACTATATGATTTCTAATGCACCAAATCAAGAATGAAATCAACACTTGAAAGCAAAATAGTACTAAAGTAAAGTACGAGAAAGTTAACCCTATAAGATGTTGGCTAAAAAATATAGATAGCCTTGTTAGTAAGCCCCGGAACATGAGCCACCGTAAGCTAAGATGTCACAATTGTAATGAGACTTAAATGAGACATATTCACTAAAAGGATTCATGTTTTATCACCATCCTAAAACTCAGTAAACTAAAGACGCCCACCATCATCTGCGGACCTAACTATTTATGCAAAGGAAATTACACTAAATAACATTGAAATGACATGAAATGGATCCTTTGCCTATGCCTAAACCGAAGCCACCAACAACGTTCAACACATGTAACCCACAATTCACCCATTCAAATGGAATTCAATCCAACCAAAAGCCTTGGAAATGTATCGCATGCCAATGCATTGATGTGAATCATGAGATTCAACCTCGAATTATCTCCATCAATGCCCATCAGTTTCATGCCTAAACCGAGACCCTCAATTATTTCCAGCATTCGTTGCTTGAAATTGTCATGACAAATGACCTTTAAACACACTCGAAAGGCTATGAAATCAATAATATGTTGAGTCCTGATCACAGGAAAATGAAAGGACAAACAAATTAAGCCAAATGCTTCGAAGCCACACTCAAATTGCAGCCTCCAGCAACATCCAGCCAATGAACTGTGAACGTGTGGTAACTTGATAATATTCTATCTCACATTGGCACTACGTTATGGACAATCGAGAGAAACACCGGAGTAAGCCGAAACCATTTCAATTCACGCCTAATTAATAACATCCAGCAACATTCATAATTGATTCAGTGGCATTCAAGACCAAAATTGGTGATTATTTGATGATAAATTGACATGAAAATTGATGCCGCATCTTCCTGTAAGTGTAAATGAGTTCAAATGATCAAATCAACAACAAATTGACCGGCACCAGATTTTCGCCAATGATTTCAAATTACATTTTTCGAAGAAGATTAATATACATATATTATGATTCGATATATCGGGCCCAACAATTAAAATTTTGAAAAACGGAGGATCGAGAGTTTTGACTCTCGCGGTAAGGCAATTGACTTTTTGGCCGGAGCCGAGCCCAGTAGCATAATTTCACAGTACGCCAACCACCTGGGCCTGGTATAGAATGTAAGAAATATTCAGGCAAGTTGAGGCCCGAAGGCCCGGTTAGGCCCGGCCCACGAAGTCAACACCCTCCTCATCTCACTTGGACACCTCGCCTCGGAATTTCTCTCTCCTCTCTCATCTCCAGCTCCTACCCTCGCCAGCCACCACATCCCTCGCCTTCAACCTCCGGCCACTACATCACCGTCCAACCTACCTCCACTCTCCAGCTCGCTGGTTTCTATCTTCATCTTTTCCTCCTCCATTTTCTCTGCCAATTGTTGTCATAACTTGTAACCGGTCACGGTACATCAGCAATCATACTCCATCTTTGTTCTCGGTCATTACTGTCACTGCTTTACATTCTCATTCACTCTCTCTTCAATGGTTTCAATTCTCGGTGTTGCCACTTCAGAGGTCTCCATAATCATACTCCGTTCATCTCTGTTCTCTGTCACTACTGCCACTGCCTTTAATTCTTTTTCTCTCTCTCCACTAGTTTCAATTCTCAGCGTCTCCGCTTCAGAGGCCTACCCCTGCCGATCCACTCGTCAATCACGTCCAGTCACTGCCCTTACTCAAGGTAAACTCTGGCACTCTGTTTTCGTGAGGCAAAGACTGAGACCCTTCGCCTTAACTGGAGTGAAAACCGGTTGCTGGTGTATACTTCAACTATTGACTTCATTGCTAAATTTGAGTTTGGTCTCAAGTGATTCATGTTATACACTCTTTGCTCATACCGATTGCATACATCCGTGACAATTTTAGGAAGGCCATTAAGCGTGTGATATCGAAGATAAATTGAATCCGTGGTTTGAGGTGTTCGCTGCTTATCACGTTAACATGAAGGTCAGAATCAGTTCTACTTTGAATGAGGATTGTTTGGCCTCGATCTTGAGTCTTCATGGAGTGCATGCACGACTCGCACTTGTTCTTCCTATTATATTCGAACGAAGGATATTATAATAAGAGAAATATTGAATGCTCTCTCTTTTTTTTTCTTTCTAGTACAAACTAAATACAGAAAAAAACTACATTATTGATTGGTATTACAAGAGAATATAACTGCAAGTACAACTCCTTATCGTTCATTGTCTTCTTGATCTGTTCCATCTTTTTGCCATTCTCATGGAGTAGTGTAAGAACCACCTATTCTTCTCATCAATGATCAAGTTCCCTAACACAACGCCGATCAAAAACATGACTCCAACGCCAATTAGCACAAATGTCCAATCCAAGTTGAACCGAGACTCTTCGCCAATTTCTTCCTCAAGAGATGGTGGTAATGATAAGTTATCCTCAACCATTGTGCATTTTTTTTGGCAAAGGACTTCCACATAAGCCCTCATTCATGGAAAATCTTTCGCAAATGTGTTAAATTGACTCCCTCGTGGTATTGGTCCCGGCAATTGATTATGAGAAACATTGAAAAATGAAAGAAATGTAAGTTGGGCTAGCTGTTGAGAGATCCCTCCTGAGAGCTTGTTTTGAGAAAGATCTAGAGATTCAAGCTTTGTCAAATTTGCTAGGGAAGGTGGGATGGAACCGGTGAGAATATTGCTTGAAAGGTTAAGCAAAATAAGTAACTTCAAATCTCCAACAAGATTGGGTATGTGTCTTTCGAATTTGTTATTAGAGAGGTCAATTTGCATAAGTGCAAACGGAACCTTTGAGTATTCCCTTTATGTGCTTTTATTAGTCAATTTCATCCGATAATATAAAAATCTAGCAACTGTAGACAAGGACGAAGGGATCACTTCAAAAGTATTCATATATTCCAATTGATCTTAACTAATTGTTGGAGAAAACTTCCTTATTTGTTTTGAAGCTAACAAAATGTTTCCATCAGTCTAGTCTGAAGACTTGCATACTCTCTCATCAAAGTCTGAAAACCACCAGACTCAAGATTTAAAGTCTGCCCTCATTGATAGTTTCTAGACCGACGAAGAAGACTTATCCAGAATCGAGTATTTCTTTAAGGTTTTGATTCGAGCGACTAAAGAAATTCTCACGGCTGGAGATAGCATCTCAAGATCTATTATTCATTTTGAAATTAATTCGAGTAATTTGGATCCATTGATTAGCGAAGTATTCTTGGAAGGTTATATTTATAGAAACCTAGATCTTGATTGTATGAACGAGCATGATTGGTGGGCTATCAATACATTCTTTAAGTAACTCGAGATCTCCCTAATTGATTATGTCCAACGGGTAGATTGGAAGAATTCCTTTGGAAGGTGCTAGCAGTTATGAAGGTATGGAGGAATATATAAGGAAGACGCTCTAGTTATTCGAGTGTTTGCGTGATAGATAAATTTCAAAGTCTGAAGTTCCTTGTTCTTTGCTGATTTAATTGTTGAGCGTAAATTTGTATTCAAAAGAGAGTCTTGATACTTGTGAGACATTGAGGAAGTGTAGCAAAGTCTCTACACTGTGGAATCAATGATGTAATACTGTAACGACTCTTTTGATTCAGAATGAAATCCAGCCAGTGGGCTGTCAGTGTGGGAGAGTGGATGTAGGCTTGGATTAAGTCGAACCACTATAAACCCCATGTTCTTATTCTCTTCCCTGAACTCTTTTACTTTGATTGTAACTCTATTTATTTGTTAGAGTTTGATTTTCTCTGCAAAGTCTATTGTCAACTAGACTTAAGTTAAAAGTAAAAGTTTTATCCAATATTTTGCAAAATCTGTTTTCGCACCCATTCACTCCCTCTAGGTGCTCGTATTAGCTCTTTTAATTGGTATCAGAGCCTGTGTACTTATTTAAATTGAAGTGTTTTTACTTCAAAGTTAAAGATCCATAACTAGTATGTTGGCTCCAGGTTTGGTTGAAGGGCAAAGCAACACCAGACCGCCTTATTTTGATGAAAAGGAATACAGTATATGGAAAAACAAGATGAAGGCATTCCTAAGATCAAAAGATCATATGGAATGGGATGTGATAGACAAAGGAATCATTCCTAAAGCTATAACAGTCTCAAAAAGGGGAAAAGAAGTTGTAGAGGCTAGCGAGATGACTTAAAAAGAGATAACCAAAAGACAAGCTCTTGATGCAAAGGCAATTTACTCCTTGTATTGTGCATTATCTTCTACTGAATATAATGGAATATCTTATGTGAAACAGCTAAAGAAGTCTGGGATAGGCTACACATCACTTATGAAGGAACCGATCGAGTGAAAGAAACCAAAATCAATATTCTGTTTGGTCAATATGAAGCCTTCAAGATGAAGCCAGGTGAATCTATCATTGACATGTTTAGTCGTTTTACAGAAATCGTGAATGGTCTTGAGTATCAAGGACAACCAATCTCAAGACCCATGAAGGTTAACAAACTATTGCGTGGACTTTCCAAAGATTGGAATCACATAAAGACCTCAATAAAAGAAACACAAATGATCATGCTACTCTCCGTTGACAAATTAATTGGCACTCTTTAGTCTTATGAAATGGAGCAAATCAATGAAGATGAAGATCCCAAACGTAAAAAATCTATTGCTTTAAAATCTAATGATGATTCTGATGTTACAAATTTTGAAAACGATATGGACGATAAAGAGTTTGCCCTCATGATAAGAAGGTTCAGAAAACTGAACAAAAGGGAAGAAGATTCAATTGGAAGAAACAAAGTTCTCAAAAGTTTCAAAATAAATCAGCTGAGTATGATGAATTCAATAAAGATGTGATTTTTTTTTTAAATGTAAGAAAAAGGGACACATCAGACCTAAATGTCCCTTGTTGAAGAAAAAGAAAGGAAAAGCTGAGAAATACATAAAGACACTTAAAGCAGAAACTTGGAGTGATACCGAATGCGAAGAGAGTGATGATGATTATATTAATATTTGTTTGATGGCAAAATCATAATCAGATTCAGACTTTGAGATAGATACAGACTCAGACTCAGATAGTGAATTCGAGTAAGTAATCCTACTAAAGTCTCTAAATATATTGATGAGCTGTGTCTTAGTCTCAAAACCTCTCTCAAGAGGATTTCCGAGCTAAAAGGGGAAAATTCTACACTGAAGCAACATGAGATTATTTGGAAAGAAAAGTTCGAAAATTTAGATAAAAATTTTATTACTTTGAAAGAAAATGTAGACTCTCTTTTAAAAAAAAAAATACACTTTTGAAAAATGATATTTTAAGTATTTCAAAAAGGTTTTTTTTTTTTTTATAGGATTTGAGAAATTGGAAAAGATTCTTTTAACATAAAGACCTTACTTTAACAAATCAAGTTTGGAAATGACTTTTGAAACCATTCCTACAAAGACCTACAAAAGCCTTCTATAAAAATTATTTTCAAAAAGTCTTTGTAAAACCTGCTGGCCGTAGTGCTCTTAAATGTTCTAAGTGCAACAGCTCATAACACTTTGAAAAAGAATGTCCTATGGTTTTGAGACCTATTAAGAAAGATTGGGCAAAGACCGTATATTGCACTAACTCCATTGAACCCAAGAAAGTGTGGGTACTTGGATAGTGGATGCTCAAGACATATGATAGGGGATTCAAGTTGTTTGATAAAGTTTATGCAAGTTAATGGTGGAAAAGTTTCTTTTTGTGGAAATAGCAAATGAAGAATTGTCAGATGCGGAACAGTGAAAATTGAAAGTCTTATAATCAACAACGTCTCCTTAGTAGAATCGCTCAATTACAACTTGTTGAGTATCAACCAACTGTGCGACACAGGTTTCAAAATCAATTTTCAAGAAGGAACATGTTCGGGAACCAGTAAAGACTTCTCTCAGACTTTCACAGGGCGAAGACATGGAAACATCTATCTTTTGGATATCGAACTAGAAAAATCTCAATGTCTAATTTCAATTCAAGAGGAAGCTAATCTCTGGCATCAAAAACTTGGTCACATCAATATGAAGCAAATTGCCAAGATCTCTTCAAAGAAGCTTGTTCGTGGATTACCCAAACTGACATACCAAAAATTTGAATTATGCACACCATGTGTGTTGGAAAAACATGTTAGAAGTTCTTTCAAACCAATAAATCAAGTTTTCACTAATCGTGTGCTACAACTCCTACATATGGACCAACTAGGACTCAGAGCATTGGTGAAAAAAAAATATTGCCTAGTAATAGTAGATAATTATTCACGATTTACTTGGGTATATTTATTGGCAAGTAGATCTGAAATTTTTTCTTATTTTATAAAGTTTACTAAGAAAGTATAGAATGAGAAAGAGTATGTTATTTCAAGTATACGAACAGACCATGGAAGTGAGTTTGAAAATCAAGATTTTACTAAATTCTGTGATGAATCTAACTTTCAGCATATGTTCTCTTCTCCATACACTCCCGAACAAAATGAAATTGTGGAAAGGAAGAACAGATCATTGCAAAAAATTGCTAGAACACTTTTAAATGAAAGCAACATTTCTTCTTGTTTTTAAGCTGAAGCAGTTTCTACAGCAGGTTATATTATTAATAGAGTCTTCTTAAGGTTTATTCTGGAAAAAAAACTCCCTATGAATGTTCAAAGGAAAGAAACCAATTGTTTCCTATTTTCATGTGTTTTGTTGCAAATATTTTATATTGCAAAAGGCAAATGATCGAATTAATAAGTTTGGAGAAAAATCAGACGAATGTATCTTCCTTGGATATTCAACTACCAGCAAAGCTTACAGAGTATATAACAAAAAGACTCAATCTGTGGAAGAATCAATGAATGTCAAATTTCAAGACCTTATACAAAATCAATCGATCTAGACTCAATCTGAAAAATCGAAACTTGCTCCAGACTCTACAAAGTCTAAATCCCCAGAAGTAGCTCAGACTTCAGAAGGTCATCAATGAATGAATGTTGAAGAATCAAATGAAGAAAAAGATTAGCAGTTTGTCAAACCAACCAGCAACTAGAAGCACAAGTCTAGTCATCCCAAAGATCTCATTATTGGTGATATTGATGAAGGGATTCGTACAAGATCCAAAAGGCATGAAGAGTCTAGTGATGTGGCTCTTATTTTTGAAATGGAACTCAAAAGCATAGAAGAATTTTTGACTAATGAAAGTTTGATTGAAGCAATGCAAGAAGAACTCAGGCAGTTCATTATTAACGATGTCTGGGAATTGACTCATAAACCAAAAGGTAAATATGTTATTGGAGTTAAATGGGTTTTCAGGAACAAAATGGACGATAAATGAAAAGTTATAAGGAATAAAGTAAGACTCGTAGCCAAAGGATATATGCAAGAAGAATGGATAGACTATGATGAGACTTACGCACCAGTAGCAAGGTTAGAAGCAATTAGATTATTACTTGCTTTTGCTTGTTATAAGAATTTCAGGTTATTCCAAATGGACGTCAAAAGTATATTTCTAAATGGATTTATCCAAGAGGAAGTCTATGTGGAACAACCTCCCGATTTCGAAGACCCAAGGAAACCAAACTCAGTATTCAGACTGAAAAATGTGCTATATGGTTTAAAGCAAGCACCTCGAGCTTGGTACTATAGGTTAAGTAAGTTTTTAATACAAAATGGCTTTGTTAAAGGTAAAATAGACATTACTCTGTTTATTAAAAGATAAAGTAAAAACTTTATACTTGTTCAAATCTATGTTGATGAAATTATTTTTGGATCAACTAACGAAAATCTGTGCAAGAAATTATCTAAATCTATGCAGGATGAATTCGAGATGAGCATGATGGGTGAACTATCCTTCTTTCTCGGACTACAAGTAAAACAATTGAAGGAACAGACTTTCATTCACCAAGAAAATTATGCTAAAGAACTTGTTAAAAAATTCGGTTTAGAGAATTGCAAAAAGACTGATATACCAATGTCAAGTTCTTCGAAACTGGACAAAGATGAAGGAGGAAAGAAAGTTGACAAGAAGATGTACATGAGTGTCATCAGTTCACTTATTTATTTTACTGCTTCTAGACCTGACATTTTGTTTAGTGTTTGCATTTGTGTCAGATTTCAATCAGATCCCAAAGAATCTAATCTAAGTGCTACGAAATGCATCATCAAATATGTTGCAACAACCTTTAAGTTAGGTCTATGGTATCATAAAGAAGGAGACTTTACTTTCCTTGGATACTCAGATGCAGATCTAGCAGGATGCAGAGTTGATAGAAAGAGCACCTCGAGCACTTGTCAATTGCTTGGTAACAAGATAGTATCTTGGTTTTAAGGGAAGCAAAGTACTGTAGCTCTTTCAACAGTAGAAGCAGAGTATGTGGCTTTTGGAAGTTGTTATTCTCAAATCTTATAGATAAAATGACAATTAAGAGACTTTGGAATCGAAGATTCATTACTAAGATCAAATGTGACAACATCAGCGCGATTAATCTCACAAAGAATCCAATTCTTCATTCAAGAGCAAAGCATATAGAGATTCAACATCATTTTATTAGAGACCATGTTTAAAAAGGAGAAGTATTAATTCAATTTATTGACTTAAAGAATCAGCTGGGGGACATATTTACTAAGCCACTGGAGAAAAGTCAATTTGAGTCTATTCAATCCAGACTTAATATCTTAAAGTCTGAAGAAGTTCAAACTCAGGGATAAAAGTCTAAATATGCTAAGACTCAGAAGATCAAGAATTACGACTGTAAGTTATTTCAAATTTATCGTTTGGTTAAAAACTCGAAAAGGTACAATTGTTTATCTTCAATTGATTGATGTTATCTTCCCAGGTTTTTGTAATCATAGCAATCATTCATTTTCAAAAAAGAAGTTATCTTTTTGAAATGACAGTTATCTATTTTTCAAAAGGCAGTTATTTTTTAAAAATGCATTTTCTATTTTTCCTTTTACGAGGATCCGTATACCCCGTTTCGATTGCCTTATATACTGATCGTCTTCTTCATGAACCCTGGAAGCAAAGAACTCCACTTTCTTACTTTTTTTTCTCTAGTTTAATCCTTAAAGATTTCATCTTTCTCATGAATTGAGTTAGGAAACTCTCTCAAAAACTGTGATAATGTCTTCTCAAAGAAAGTTCTCAAGGATTGCAAGCAAGGGACCACAGCATATGCGTGAGAGTCCTATGCATTTTGACCTAACCGAGGAAGAAAAATCTCCAAGGCATCAGCAGAGTCCACAACATTCTCAACCACGCCATTCTCCTCAGGCTAGACCTCAGAATGTTTAGCAACAATAAGCTAAGGAAGAAATTATTGAGGATGCCGAACTTGTAAGGACTCTTAAGCCCGCTTTTACCTTTAAACTCTACTCTGCCTTAAAGGATGGAGGGTCTCCATTGAATTTTATTGATGAATTTTTGAAATAAAAGGGGTACCAAAATGAAATCCATTTTTTAAGAATGATGGAACGTTTGGGAATCGCTCTTGCAGGCTCGGCAGAAAGAGCTTTTACGAATATTCCAAGTGATGCAAGGTTAGATTTATGCCTTGGAATGCGAATGAAGCCTCTTCAGTTTCTTTGCACAATCAAGTTCAGGCCCTTAATCTTCAAGTTCAAGCAACTGCCAAGGGTGAGGAAGTAGCACAACTGAAGGAGGATCCAAGAAAGCTGGAGGAGACTATCAAGTCGATGGGAGATTTCCAACTTGTTCGTGTTAAAAAACAATCTTAATTTTATCAAAATTTCTTTTTCGTCTCTACCTTTTTAATGCTGACAAAAAGGGAGGAGAAGTTGGTGCATATTTGACTTTTGTTTGACTTTATTTGACTTTACTTTTGTTTGGTTGTGACTGGTTTGGACTGTGTTTTGATCGTTTAATGCTTGCAGTATCTTAAGCATTGTTGGTATTTGGCATTCATGGTAAAGATAGTTGTTTTTACAAGACTAACTCATTTCTTGTGGATGTAAATTCGATACTATCTTTATTCTAATCCATTTATCTTTTATGAGATATTCTTGTTTGTTGGAGTATTGTCTTGCAGATCAAAAGTATCTAAATCTGCAGAAAAGTTTTGTCACCATAAAAAATGGGGAGATTGTTAGAGAAAACTTCATTATTTGTTTTGAAACTGACAAAACGTTTCCATTAGTCTAGTCTGAAGACTTGCAGACTCTCTCGTCAAAGTCTGAAGACCGCCAGACTCAAGATTTAAAGTCTGTCCTCATTGATAGTTTTTAGACCGACGAAGAAGACTTATCCAGAATTGAGTATTTCTTTAAGGTTTTGATTCGAGTAGCTAAAGAAGTTCTCACGGCTGGAGATAGCATCTCAAGATCTATTATTTGTTTTGAAATTAATTCAAGTAATTTGGATCCATTGATTGGCGAAATATACTTGGAAGGTTCTACTTATGAAAACCCAGATCCCGATTGTATGGACGAGCAGGATTGGTGGGCTATCATCACATTCCTTAAGTAACTTGAGATCTCCCTAATTGATTATGTCCAACGAGTAGATTGGAAGAATTCCTTTGGAAGGTGCCAATGGTTATGAAGGCACGGAGGAGTATATAAGGAAAGCGCTCTAGTTATTCGAGTGTGTGCATGATAAATAAATTCCAAAGTCTAAAGTTTCTTGTTCTTTGCTAATTCAATTGTTAAGCGTAAATTTGTATTCAAAAGAGAGTCTTGATACTTGTAAGACATTGATGAAGTGTAGCAGAGTCTCTACACTATGGAATCAAGGACGTGATACTATAACGACTCTTTTGATTCATAGTAAAATCTAGCTAGTGGGCTGTTAATGCAGGAGAGTGGACCTAGGCTTGGATTAAGCCGAATCACTATAAACCTTGTGTTTTTATTTTCTTTCCTGAACTCTTTTACTTTGATTGTAACTCCATTTACTTATTAGAGTTTGATTTTATTTGCAAAGTCTATTGTCAACTAGGCTTAAGTTAAAAGTAAAAGTTTTATCCAATGTTTTGCAAAATTTGTTTTTGCACCCA
The DNA here is from genome assembly GCA_004368105.4 of Eucalyptus melliodora. Lineage (NCBI taxonomy): Eukaryota > Viridiplantae > Streptophyta > Magnoliopsida > Myrtales > Myrtaceae > Eucalyptus > Eucalyptus melliodora. The sequence goes on from CM023406.3 coordinate 44,345,748, forward strand.
TTCACCCCCTTTAGGTGCTCGTACTAGCTCTTTCACTAACAACCACTTCCATGGCATGGAAACTCTTCAACAACTTGGAAGGAAGTTCACCATTGAAACTATTATTGGAAAGGTCCATGATATGTATATTGCTAAAGTTAAATTGGCTTTGATATGTTTCTATTGGACCATGGAACTTATTGGATTTCAAGATAATAGCTTTTAGCTTGGTCAATTCAAATAGCCACGAAGGGAACCCATCAATAATTTGAGTGGCACCATGGATTTACACAAACTCAAGAAATTGAGAATGTTAGATTTGTCCTTCAACAACAAATCTTTTGTCAACAATTTTTACCACATAAAAAAAAAAAAGCAAATCTTTTGTCAGCAAGATTGAGATTAATGCCACTCTTCCAAAACTTTCCACTTTACATTTAGATTCATGCAACTTACATGAGTTCCCCAAGTTTTTAGGCCACCTAAGCAGATTAGAGTGGATAAGCCTTTCAAACAATAAAATCAAAGGGAGTATTCCTATGTGGATGTGGAATGCTAGTAGAGAATCCTTGCAACTTATGGATATTTCCCACAATTTTTTGATTGGCTTTGGAAATAATCAAATCAATCTACCACTACCCAAGTTGACCTATCTTGACCTTAGTTCTAACTGGCTCAAAATAGAACTTCCTAGTCCTCCTCCATTAGTGACTCACTATGATATCTCCTTCAACTTCCTCTTTGGAGAAATTCGATCTATTTGTAGTGGCAGATCCCTCGTCACTCTAGATTTGTCCGACAATAGTTTGAATGGCACAATTCCTTCATGTGTGGGAAATATGGATTATTTGTCAATTTTTAATCTTGGGAATAATAAACTTGTGGACATGATTCCCCTTGCTTACCCAAAAGGTTGTGTGTTGGAGATTATAGACCTCACAGAGAACCGATTGCAAGGGTCTGTTCCAAGATCTTTGGTGAATCATACGAAGCTAGAGTATTTGAACCTTACTCACAATCAAATTCTTGATGGGTTCCCTTTATGGCTATCAATGTTGATTGAGTTGAAAGTTGTTATTTTGAAATCCAATAAGTTTTATGGTTCAATTGATGCATGTCGGAGCTAGTTTAACTTTAGCTATATGCATACTACAGACCTTTCATATAATAGTTTTAGTGGTGAACTTCCTTGCAAGTTGTTATAGAGTTTCCATGCAATGGAAATGATAACTAGGCATAAACAGTTGGAATATATGGAAACTCAAGCACTCCGTGATAATGCAATTATAGAAATTGTGGCTTATGGCATGAAATTGATGAATAAAGGTGTATAAAGGGAATACTTGAAGGTTCCATTTACATTTATGCAAATGGACTTATCCAACAACAAATTTGAAGGACACATACCCACTCTCATTGGAGATTTGAAGTCACTTATTTTACTTAACCTTTCAAGAAACATTTTAACCGATTCCATCCCACCATCCTTAGCAAATTTGACACTTCTAGAATCTATAGATCTTTCTCGAAACAAGTTCTTTGAAGAGATCCCTCAAAAGCTAGCCCAACTTACATTTCTTTAATCTCTCAATGTCTTTGATAATCAATTGTTGGGACCAATACAAGACTTCCAAATTCAAAAGTACTTCTGCACGAGTCTCACTATACTGAAAAATGACTAGGAATTGAGGAAAACCATCAGACACACAGAAGACAATCGAATAAGAGACTAGATGCAAAAGATACAGGGAAGGAGTCACGGCCAGATCAATGTAAAGGCAATGCAACACACTCGAGGTCATCGAGACAGCCTTGGACGCTACCGGTTTTCACTCCGGCGGAGCCAAAGGCTCTCGGTCTCTACCTCACGAAAACAGAGTACGAGGCTTTAACCTAGAGTAAGAGCAGTGACTGGAAGCGGTGATGCAAGAGTGAGTGAGAATCGAAGGCGGCAACAGTAGCGACCGAGAGCAGATATGAACGGAGTATGATTGTGGAGGTGAGGCTCGATGTACCGTGACCGGTTACAGTGAAAATCGGCAGACAGAATGGAGGAGGAAAAAATGAAGATGGAAACCAGAGATGCTGGAGGTTACAGTAGCCGGAGGTTGAAGGTGGGGTAAGTGGTGGCCGGCGAGGTGCACGGGCTGGAGATGAATATGTCAGAGAGGAGAGAGAGGAGAGAGAAATTGTAAGGCGACGTGTCCAAGTGAGATGAGGAGGGTGTCGACTTCGTGGGCCGGGCCGAACCGGGCCTCCAGGTTCGAACTCACCTGAATATTTCCTAGATTCTTTACCAGGCCCAGGTGGCTGGCCTGTCGTGAAATTATGCTTATTGGGCTCGTTTCTTGCTAAAAGTTCAATTGGGCCTTACTGGGGATGTCAAACTGGACTGCGAAAGGTGACCGGCTCTCGACACTTCGTTTTTCAAAATTTTAATTATTGGGCCTGGGATATCAAAATCTTAATGTCTCTGATATGTGCATTAATCTTCTTCAAAAAATGTAATTTGAAATCATTGGCAAAATTCGGATGACGGTCAATTTGTTGTTGATTCGATCATGTGAACTCATATACACTTGCAGGAAGATATGGCATCAATGTTAATATTAATTTATCACCAAATAATCACAAATTTCAGTCTTGAATGCTCCTGAATCAATTCCGAATGTTACTGGGTGTTAGTACCCACGTATCAATTGGAATGGTTTTGGCTTAGTTCAGTAGTTCTATGAATTGTCCAAACGTAGTGCCAATGTGAGATTGATTATCTATCTAGTAACCGCATGTTCGCAGTTCATTGGCATGGGTAATTTGTCGATTTTCAATGTTGGACATTGCTGGAAAATGCAATTTGACTGTGAATTTGAGTGCATTTGGCTTGGTTTGTTTATACTTTCATTCACCAGTGATCAGGGTCTAATGTATTATCCATCTCAGCCTTCTGAGCGTGTTTAAAGGTCACTCGTCCTGAGAATTGCCAGTAATGCATGCTAAAATTTAATGAGGGTCTCGGTTTAGCATGAATTCAAGGAATTTAATTGAGATAATTCGAGGTTAAATTTCATGATTCATGCGAATACATTGGTATGCAATTCATTTCCAAGGCTTTCGGTTAAATCGAATTTCAATTGAATAGGTAAATTGTCGGTTCCATGTGTCGAATGTTGCTGGTGGTTTCGATTTACGCTTTGATCTTGGAAGAGATTGCGGTGATTTAGGGGTTAAGTTGCTAGTTCATGTAGGTACATACGCAAAAGGATCCATTTCATGTCATTTTAATATTGTTTAGTGTAATTTCCTTTGCATAAATAGTTTTTTTTTTTGTCAGAAACAACGCTTAAATTAAGATCGCAGCAAAGCAGTTACATTAAGTTCAGAATACAGAAGATCTTGCAAAAAAGGAGGGGACCGAAGAACCCAATTCGGAGGGAGTAAGAAGGCCCGATTGGGCTTCGATAATCGCCACTTGCACAACTCGATCAGCCTTTGGCTGTTGTTTATCGAAAAGAAAAGCATTACAGGCTTTCCATATGTGCCAAAGGACAGAAGTGATTGTTTCAAGAGTTGGTAAGTCGCCTTTATTGTCAATAATTTGAAGTAGCTAGATTTCTATGCGATTCACAGCCATGATAGGGCTCTTTATAGCTAATTCTGGATGCTCCCAAACATCACATGTCCATGGGCAGAACAAAAATAGGTGTTCTAGGGTCTCAGGTACTTGATTAGCACAAATACAGCAAGCCGTGGTAGTCAAGATGTGTCGTTTATAAAGATTTTCTCTAGTCACCAAAGCATTATTTTAGAGAGACCAAAGAAACAACCTGAGTTTAGGCATAGTGTGTAGCTTCCAGATTGCATTCCATAATCGGTGGGGCAGCTGAAAAGATGAAGAGGCCTGATTAGTGGGTGAATTTAGTTTACTGAGTTTTAGAATGGTAATAAAACAAGAATCCTTTTAGTAAACAGCTCTCTTTAAGTCTCTTTACGATTGTGGTGTCTTTAGCTTATGGTGGCTCATGTTCTGGGCCTTATTAACAATGTCATATATATTTTTTACCCGACATCTTCTGGGGTGTATATTCTTGTATTTTACTTTAATACTATTTTGCTTTGAAGTGTTGATTTTATTGTCTTGATTTGGTGCTTTAGAAATCATATAATAATTCGAATTTGATCATATACTGTGATCAATTTCATTATCTTGATCCAAAAGCTTACTTCAATCTAAACAATTTGTTTCATCCAACTAATTATGTTTACTCCAAAAAGAATCCCATGAATGGTGGCATTAAAGAAGAATACCATGAATGTGAATTCGGTGGAATAGGCGGCATCTCCATAAAAATACTAGAGAGAAGCAAACACAAAGAGAGGGGAACACCGAGAGACGAGTTTAATCAAAAAGTCTTTGGTAATGCATGTCTAGAACAGACCACAACCACTCTCCCCTCATCTATCAACCTCCATCAACAGGTCAAGCCACAGTCGACAAGGTCATATCCGATCGCAATTCTCGTAGCAACCCCAACTGCTCGTGACCTGTTTTGCACATAGGCTGGCAGCTCTGGACGCCACTGGTTCTGTCCTCACATTGTCCGTTAACAACGTCGTTGTCACAGAAGCTTGCGCATCATTTTGGTCCTGACTCAGCGCACAAATAGTCACTTCGTTATCCATCTTTTTCATGGATTCAGACGCCGATCAATAAGCTAAGTCAATCATCTCCTTCTTTTGTTTGATTTTATGGGACTTCACTTACTATGTTCATGTTTTACTCATGCCATTTGGAGTTAGTTTAAGCCTTTGTTATTCTTTATTTGTAGGGGGTGTCATTAGAACCGCTCTGGAAAACTGGTCTCTGAACTAGTCTGTCCGGCATTGTCTCCTTTCACAACCATGGACATTATGCCCCATCCATTGCCATTGGTGTCATGCGCTGAACCCCGAGCGTGTGCCCATCTCTCTCTAGTCGATAAATTTTTGCGATTTCCCAAGACGAGTCGCCGACCCTTTCCATTTTATTGCACATGCAGAAGCGAAAAGAAATCTCCTAACAATAATCATCTTGAGATAGAAAAGCAGGATACGAATTCACAAAACAAACAGACTTTTATATTCACATAATGTCAAGCAAAAGGTCTATGACCAAAAGACTACAAAAGACTAGCCTTCCAAAAGAAGCGGTCCTAATTGACCTATGCTTTCAATCGTCTCCTCTCAGCTCTAGGTCCTCCACTCGACGATCCTGAAAATGTTGTCCCACAACAGGGTGAGATAAAATCTCAGCGAGTCTAAGCTCTAAACCCCAATTAGGAGGGAAATATACCCAGAAGCGTCCTAACCATGCAATCATACAATTAGCATAGATGACTTACCTCACCTCAGTTCCACCCTGCAGGTCAGCACAATTTATATACATTATGTATAGAATTGGTACATCCAACAATTGAATCACATCACTCAACTTGCCAAATTATAGGGCAAAATCATTATGACACGTCCCATACCATGTCACACAATTTTTTCCCATAATCTGGCGCGTCAAACTCAACCATCATACGTTCCAATTGTTAATTACACCCCTAAAGGGTACGGCCAACTCTATTGGCGGTTTTCTAGCATTGCCAGGTGTCGTCTCACCTCCTTTGAGCACGGCGATGTCTCTTAATTAGATGGCTTCCCCAAAGGGTTCGTAGGTCTAGAATCTACTGCGACCTGAGTCCCAATGAATGGGTAACATCCGGCTTAACAACCCATGATGGTTTCTCTTAACCAACACACGACCAATCAATCTTGGCCTAGGACACTGTGCATTGCACTCAAATGCCTCCATTAAAATAGTGATCTTGGCATATTTTCTTCGTATTAAAAACATCTCGAAAATAGTCGTGTGTGGGTATACGGTAAATTTGAACCAAAAGACTGATACCTATCTTTTTCAAACCCCATTATTTGATATAGTACTTAAAATTCATTTTCGGTGTTAAAACCCGACACCTGGGATTTTCTAAATAAATATCAAAATCCACAAATTTTGGAATTAAATACTCAAAATTCCAATCAACACACAATTTGCATAACTAACACTAAATTACAGAAATTAACCACACAATTACAATCAGTACAAAATTCCTGTCACTGGCTATCCTGACCTAAATTCCGGAAAAATAATTAATAAATAATTAATTTTGAAAATTAATTAATTAATTTTGAAAATTAATTAATTAATTCAATTTAATTTATAAAAATACTAACCTTGGCCAAAGTTATTAAATTAAATACCAATACGGACCCAGAAAATTCCCGAATCCTACTAGATAAACAGTACAATTTATTTAGGCCTTAGCTAAACTATGCTAATCACCTAATATGTTCAATTAAATAATTACATTTCTAATTTATTCTAACTAACTACCTAATTCCTAATAAAATAAATCTAAACACCCCTTAAACGTCATTAACCTACTAAGCAGAGTTTAGAGTATAAACTCACCGGTTAATTGCGGAAACCGGTTTACCGCGACGGCGACGCGACGATAATCTGAGATTTGTTTTTGAAACGGGCCGGGCTTGAAGCAGCTGACTTCGCGGGCTTGGGCCTCAATCTGCTGGAGATGGGTTGAAAATCACTGGGCTGAAGAATTCGCTGGATCCATGGGCTTCAAATTACTGGGCTGATCTTGCTTTGAAGAAACTGTTGGGCTGAAGCTTGGGCCAAATTGTGGGATGCTTGCTCACGGGGTGGGCTTCAAGTGGGCTTGTGGCTCGATGAACTCGCTGGGTTGCCGAAAATGTGGACCAAAGAAATGCATTGGGCTGCACTTCATGTGCAAGAGGAGCAGCAAAGTCCACGAGCTAAAGAAGCTAGAATTCACGGCTGGCTTCGTGTGTCGCTGCAAACCTTCGCTGGAAGAGTGGATGGCTCGAAGAAATTGAGGCAGCAACGAAGATGGATGAAGGGCGGTTAGATTTCTTGCCGTGTGGAGAGGGCATCGAACGTGAGGCAGCAAAGGAACAAGCGGAGTCAACAAACCACTTTTGTTGGATGATGGTATTGACTCATTAAGTGGGGCTGCAAGGAATTGTTCGGTCAAAGATGATGAGAAGGCAGCAAATTTCGGTGGAGCAAGAGGGATGGAGCGATGGGCGTTGGTCTTCGTGAGGGAGAGAGGGACGCTTGGTGAGTGGAGATGTGGGTGAGTGATCGCGGTTCGGTCGGTGGGGACAACAAGAGAGGCAACGGGGGCTTGGTGCTTGATGAAAAATAAAGGGAAAATGAAAGCAAGGTAGGAGCCAACGAAGAGGGAGAGAGAAATGGTCGAGCAGGAAGAAGATGATGAAGACCGAAGGGGAAAGGAGCGTATGGGAGAAGCTTGAGGGAGAGGAAGCCAAAATATCCCATTAAATATCTCACATTCATGATTGTTTGGTCCCACTAGGCCTTCAACATTATCTTCATAGTCTCCTAATACTTTCTAGCTCAATTTTCACTAATTAAACCCAAAGGATGCCAAAATGCAGCCCTTCTCTCTTTGATCCGAATTTTACTCTTTGGTCTCTAATTTCTTTAACAATTTTCCCAAATTCAATGTCCAATTTTGATGTAGAAAAAGCCTACAAAATTTCTACAAGTCTCCTTCGTCATATAGCAAGTCGAAAATTTCTTCAATTCGGCCAATCCGAATTTCTGTTATTTTTCCGCGACATCCGAATCGATATTCCATAAAAAACCTCGGAATCTCTTAAAATTCTTCGGAGAATGAGTTAACGTTCCTAAAATATCTTGTGACACCTCAGAACTTTCAATTTTTGAAATCGGGTTCAAATTCGCGGTTATTTTCAATCCAGCGCGCTTCTAACGTGACCTAGTCTACTGGGTAACTTTTAGGAATTTTTGGTGCAATTGACCCGTGATCGATTTATCTCGAGTTACAATGTACATTTCTGACTCATTGACGACTTTCGATTGTCGTGAAAATCTCAAGGTTTCAATTACGAGCATCGGGTATCAAAATGATAGAAAAATCGATCTAGTGTCGATCGACGAGTATTTTGCAATCAAATGGAATCACTCACACTCTAATTACATATCTTAATCGAATCGACCTATCTCCGATCTCTAATCGATTTCTGATAGTGCTATAATGACCCTTGCAGATTAACATGGTCGAGCAGTCAATTCCCAGTCGAATTCTCAAGACTATTGCGTTAAAATCCCTTAATGACTTCCCCAGATAATCTAGTTATCTTGTGAGGGGCCCTCTCAGAGAATAAGGCCATTAGCGCGTCGATGAAAAGCCCGTTTTATCTCATCAAAATCAGACTCGAAAATCAAGATGTCACAATTGGTACATTCGATTTATTCACCGTCCAGTTGCCATCCATCTACATTGCATTAGGGTTTGGGTAAAATTGGGTTGAGTTTATTCATTATTCAGTAGGTTTAAAAAAAAAAAATTGTCTCTTTTAATAGCATCCTATAAAAACATCTTCAAGCATGATCACGGCAAAGAATGGTATATTGCATCTTCTTTAAATTTATAATTAATGAGAAATCTCATGTCATATTTTGCTTTAGGAAATCACATATTATTTTTCTCATTAAAAACTGAATTTATGTTTAAGCATAGTCATTAATTTGCATCATCTGTACATATTTCGAATGTCTAGATATGTTTCATACTCTACTTCCAACATGATAATTGCTATCCTAAAAAAATTAAAAAATTTCATGAATCATTGTTTTCCTGCATATTTCTCATTATTATTTTATTGAAATTTTTGAACTTGAAATCCATGGAACACATATAATAAAATAAAAAAACCAAAAAATCGCATCTTAAATTGTAGAGATTGGGCGAACTCACTTGCATTAATGAAGTAATTTACAATATATATGTCGCGACCTAAATTTTGGGTGTGCCACCTAAAACTAGGTTAATAGATTACTAAGTCTGTAACTTAGCTCGGCCTCTCCCAAGCTCATACCAATTCGCAACTTAAGGTTCAAGTTTTTTAGCATGCAAAAGATTATTAACTAGGAGTTGCCACTAATCAGTTTATGGTAGGTCGATTAAACACCTAAGTAAAATAATGAGAGAATTATTTTACTCCTATGAACCCGAGACTAAAGGTACATGGACTTAGTTACATTAGAATGCTCTAATGCCCTTTCGGTACAAATTCTTTTTAAATTTTCAAAAATGTTTTTTGGAGGTAGCTGATTTATTTTAACCTAAATTACTATAATGTAAATGTGGTGACCACACGGGTGCTCATCCATTATTAAAACATTCAAATAAAAATAATAAATAAATAAATTGCATCACACAAAGCAAGCAATCATTTTTTTGGGTTTTCTTAAAAATTATAATTCTTTTATAAAAATGCATTTTAAAAATAAATGACTTAATCTTATTAATATGCAAATTCTAATTAAATGGGCCTATTATGCAAACTAGTTATTATGCACCTCATGACCTAACTTTGCTAATGAACAAATTCTGATTAAATGATCCTATTATGCAAACTAGTTATTATGCACCTCACGACCTAACTTTGCTAATGAACAAATTCTGATTAAATGATCCTATTATGCAAACTAGTCAACATGCACCTAGTATTTTTGTATTTTTTTATTGAAATTCAGAATTTATGAAAACCTTAATTAATCTATCGAAAAAGGGATAATTTTCTAATTTATTCTAGGGATTAATTTGACTTAAACCCTATCCTATCTTAGTTTTTTTTGGAAAAATGAGATAATTAAAGTACGCAAACATTATCTAAAACCCTAAAAGAAAATTATTTAGGTCCAACCCTAACTTATTTCTAAAAAATGCAACCCTAAAAATGTAATCCTAAGAAAATCCTAATTTACTAAACCTACATGTCTAATTTACTAAACATATATGCTCATGCAGAATTTTGATTTTTTTATTATTTTTTTCAGTTTTTTTAAAAGATAAGTAATTATTAAATAAATATTAAATCTAAACTATCAACAAAATAAAGGATTACAATAATCGAAAAAAAATAACCTGTTGTCTCACATGTCAAATTATTGATTATCTTAACCATAATTATTACGACAAATAGATTAAAATAATTAAAAATATGATCCGAAATCTTATGGATCAAATTAATAATTATAATGATTTAACAGTTAAAATTCTACCAAAAAGCCCAAAAATTAATATAATTAAAAAAATAATCCGATGTCTCTGAGATTAAATTAATAATTATATTAATTCCGGACAAAATCCTAGCGGATGATGTCTACAAAATGCATAAATATTAACATTGGCAAACCATATTCTAACTTAAACAATAATAACAAAATTTAAAATGAATAAATAAATGACAATAAAATAAAAAAATGAAAAATAAACTACCTAGGGGGGAATGCAACAGGGACAGCAACGCGATGGAGTGAGGGTGTCCGGCGTGAGTGCTCCGGTGAGGGGACCGGCGGAGGTGTGGTGTCTGGCGCGGCTGGTGGGGATCACAGCAGCATGGGGGCACGAGGCTGCAGGTGAACAGCGGTGGGCTTCATCGGAGCTCCGACGTTGGGCTGGGTAGCAGCAGGTCGTGGGTGCAGAGGCACAACGGTGGGTGTCGGAGGCGTGCGGCGGCGGTGTCGAGAGGTTGCTACATCGGCAGCAAGGTGCAGCGATGGTGCTTGCGATGGCGCAGCGATGAGCGGGCTTCGGGGGTTCGATCAGTGGTGACAGGCGCAGGCAACGACGTGGGGGGTGGACTAGTAGCAACAGCAAAGGCGAGCTCGTGAAGAAGAAGACCGATTTTCTTCTTTTTCTATTTTTTTCTCTCTCTTCTCACGTCCCATCACGTCTCTCCTCCTGCTACTCTGCTGACTTTTTCTTTCCTCTGTATTTGTTAGAAGAGAAAGGAGAAGCTAGCCCTTTTCGATGACAAGGGGTTTTTTTTTTTTTTTTTCTTGCATGAATTCCCTCTTTGCACCAATTCTCTCAATTTTTATTTTTTTTGAAAATCGCTTCCCCCCGGTTACAAAAAATGAAGCTCTCTTTTATACTGATTTTGAACGACCACTTTGTATGGTATTTTCCGAGTTTCCATCTTATGCCACATTAAATCAAAGCTGCAAATCAGAGCGTGATTTCGCAATCAACTCAATTTTGCTCCGATTTATTCTGTTTTATAAAAATTATTGCCCCTTATACCACCGCCTACGGTGGCCCAATTGGATAATGCTCTCATGATCCTTTGCGAGGAGGAGATGAGTTTGAATCCCGCTGGCCACATGGGATCTTAAGTGTGACGTTGGGGTGGTGGGTCCTCCGCTAGCGTCACCTCGGGTTTACCTTGCCGGCTGCCGGCTATACGGGGGTTCCTAGGTCATCCAAAAAAAAAAAAAAAATTCTTGCCCCTTATTCACTTGATTTTTAAATTGCTTCTGCATTTAACAAAATCTGAATATCCATCAGAATTCCAATTTTCCATGTATAATCACTCAAATCAATTTCCCCCATTTTTTTTTTCATTTTTTTTCCATTTTATTTGTTCCAATGCAATTTTTATTTTCTTTATTTTCCTAGATTTACAAAAAATTAGATGTCAACAATATACATGGGGTTTAGGGCTAAAAAAATACAATGACAATTATGTCCTTTAGTATAAACCCAATTTGCCAATAGTCCCCCTCAAGTTGGGGAATGTAAGCATGTCAACAACTTGTTCTTAAAATTACCAAATAAATCACGTGCGACTGGTTTCGTGAACAAGTCTGCGAGTTGGGAGTGACTGAGAACATAAAGAATACGCAAAGTGCCATCTTGAATTTTTTCACGAACCAAGTGACAGTCAATCTCGATATGTTTGGTTTGTTTGTGGAAGATAGGATTAGTGGCGATGTGGATAGCTACTTTATTATCACAAAAAATATTGGCTATGGTAATGTTGACATGGAGATCCGAGAGAAGCATGTGAAGCCATGTGATTTCGCATGCAGCAGATGCCATAGCACGATATTCGGCTTCTGCTGAGGAACGGGCAACAATGGTTTATTTTTTTGGAACGCCATGAGATAAGACAAGAACCGAGAAACATGCAGTAGCCAAAAATAGATTGTCGGGATGTAGAACATGATGCCCAATCAGAATTTGTATAACCATTAAGTTGGAGAGTTGAATCAGATAGGAAAAATAAACTAGTGCCGAGATCATGCTTGAGATACCGCACAATGCGAACGGCAGCATTCCAATGGTCTTCATGAGGAGAGTGCATAAATTGACTAAGATGTTGCACTGCAAAGAGTAGATCTTGATGAGTTACTATAAAATATAATAATCTACCAATAAGTCGTCGATATGAACCTGGATCCTTAAGAGTTAGAGAGGACTTCGAAAATTGTATATTGGGTTCCATCGGTGTATCAATAGGACATCCACCAAGAAGACCAATGTCTGACAAAATATCAAGAGCGTATTTCCTTTGTGACAGGAAAATCCCAGACTTGGAATGAGAAACTTCAATGCCCAAGAAATATTTGAGAGTGCCCAAGTCCTTAATACGAAATTGTGTGTCGAGAAATCGTTTGAGAAGTTGAATCATAACTTCATCATCACCCGTTATAACCAAATCATCAACATAAACAAGGACAATGGTCAGGAGAGAGCCACGGACTAATGTAAAAAGTGAATAGTCCACTTCTGACTATTGAAAACCAACATCAAGTAGTGCAGAAGAGAATTTAGCAAACCATTGCCTCGATGCCTATTTAAGGCCATAGAGTGATTTCTTAAGTTGACAAACTAAAATCTCCCCCTTAGTATGAAAACCTGGTGGAAACCTCATGTAGACCTCTTCGTCAAGATCAGCATGCAGAAAAACGTTATTCACATCTAATTGATCGGTAGAGAGGCCAATAACGAATTGAAGCAAGAGCTAATAAGGTGCAAACAGTTACCATTTTAGCAATAGGCGCAAATGTGTCATGGTAATCAATCCCCTCTATTTGAGTGTAACCCTTTGCAACGAGCTAAGCCTTGTAATGCTCAATCGTGCCATCGGAATTATATTTGATGCGGTAAACCCATTAACATCCAATGGGATGTTTGTTAGGAGGAAGATGAACAATTTCCCAAGCACCATTTTGTTCAAGAGTCTGTATCTTAGAAAACATTGCCACCCACCACTTGGGAGATTGACACGCAGCGTCATAAGTCTCAGGTTCCTGTTAAGAGGATATGGAGGCTAAAAAGGCACGATGAGTGGGTGAAAAACGTGAGTATGATAAACAGTTGGATAAAGGGTAAAGAATACCTGATTCAGCTACCTGAGAGTCCGAAGAGGATTGGTCATAGGCCACAATAACGCAATAGTAGTCCCGAAGATATCCGGGTGGATGGCGTTGCCGAGATGGCCGAGGCATGGCTTTAGGTTCAGTTGGTGATGGTGCAATCATAGGTGCAGAGACTGGGGTTGAGGGAGGTGGATACGTTTCACCAAGGTCAGGTATGGGTAATGGAACAACTGAGGTCTGTTTGATTGTGGTATGTTTGATGGTTTGACGGAAAGAAAAATCTTGTTCATAGAAAATGACGTCACGACTAGTAAAAATTGTTTGGTCTTGAAGGTCATAAAGATAGTAACCTTTGTGGTTTGTGGGATAACCAATTAGAACACATCAGCGAGATTAGGGACCAAATTTATCGGAGTGAAGATGACTGATGGAAGCATAGCATAATGAGCCAAAGACACGAAGATGGGAATAGGAAGGTGGTTTGCCATAAAGAAGTTCATATGGGGTTTTATTGTGTAGGAGAGGACTAGGTAATCTATTAATGAGATGAGTAGCAGTTAAGACACAATCCCCCCAAAAGTGAAGAGGTATGCTAGAATGAAAACGTAATGCACGAGCAACATTGAGCAAGTGACGATGTTTACACTCAACAACTCCATTTTGTTGAGGAGTGTGAGGGCAACTATGTTGGTGGTGAACACCGTGTGTGCGAAAAAACTCTTGTAAGCAAGAGGAAAGGAATTCAATCTTGTTATCAGATTGAACATTTTGGACTTTGGTTTGATATTGAGTCTCAATGAAAGTAAAGAAGCGAATCATAGAGTCAATTGCATCAGACTAAAAAGTAAGCAAAAAAGTCCAAGTATATCGCGAATAGTCATCAACAATAGATAAAAAATAATGACATGTCATATGTGTAAAATGGGAATAAGGTCCCAAATGTCAACATGAATAAGCTCAAAAGGACGTGAAGTAGTGATGGTGCTAGACGCAAAAGATAGATGCGTTTGCTTGGATAAATGACAAGCATCACATGGACTGGATTGTTTTGCTGGATTAAAACATAAAGTTTGTTGCAAAGTAGATAAAACTGACTCAGATGGATGTTCTAAGCGGGCGTGCCAAAGATGAGATGAAGAGATTGTAGTAGAAAGCACAGCAAGTTCGGTAGGAATCTCCAAATAATAGAGACCACCACGCTCATGGCCCCAACCAATGATCTTCTTCGTCAAGAGGTCCTTAAAAAGACAGTAGGTAGGAAAAAAAATGACTGAGTAGTTTAAAGTTTGTGTGAGTTTGGAGATTGACAATAAGTTGTATTTGAAAGAGGGAGTGCAAAGGACATTATCAAGGGAGATAGTTGAGGTAAGGTGGGCTAAACCGTGTGATGTCACGGAGACACCAACACCATTCGGAATGCCAACAGTGGGATGTGGAGAGGAATAGTATGTCGGGTTTGTAAGGTAATGGGTAGGGGTGAGCGGTTCCAAGTTTCAATTTCCAAGTTCCGGTTCGGTTCCGTTTGAAACTTGGAACCTATCATCGGGTATAGGTTCTTCATTTTTTGGCCTGGAACCTACCTATCAGAACCGAGAACCTAGAACCTACCTTGTCACAGGTTCTAGGGTCGGTTCCAGGTTCCAACGGGTTTTTTTTTTTTTTGGTTATTTTATATTTGAACTATAACGTATGCGCATACTCTATGATAACTTCCCTCATCTTAGCAAACATACCAATGCCAACTGTCAAAAATTTGGACATACATAATCAAAACTAATAAGAAGTTTCCAAAGAGGAAAGGAGATGATTGATTAACTATAATTATTGTGCCCATATATGTCAATATATGTACACTAAAGCTTAAATTATGCACAATTATTCTGTGAGAATAACGGCACTTGCACTAGTCTATAACAAATCATGTATCAGTTTCTACCATCACCCACATCATAAAAAAGAGGAATCTACTCATGAAGTGCTTAACCTATGTGAGATAGGCAGTAAGGCAACAAACCATATGATGGGTAGCAAACTCCAATTTAATAGTGTTCGATTAGTAAACTCTGGGCATGGTCAGATTAATTCAACTAGCCCACTTGGGTAGATAAAGAAACTGGATTCTAGGGAGTTAAAGCCAAGGCAGATGTTACACCTACAAGTTTTAATAAGATAATGAGCAATCATACTGGATCGCATAATCAATTGTGGGTGTAACAATGAAGATGCAACTGTTTGAAGCTAATTCTCTGAACCTGTTCAAAAAACAAGAATTTGAATTAAGAATGAACTAACTTGATATATAATTTGCATAACATATCCCCAAAATCCAGCTCTTTGCAAAATCTCCTCTTCCGTGTAGCGGCTTCTCAATTTACTAACCCTAGTTTCCACTACTTTTACCCCGTAATTGTCGGTAGCTGATATTCGATTATCTTCTAAATCTCCCTCCAAAAGCTGATTCGTCGTCAACCCATTTCCAGTGGAAGGTTGTCTTGAATACACCCAACATCCATAGGCGGAAACCACAGTACCCAGCTACATCAAAAGGTCTTTGCATTAGTAGGAGCTACTTCAAATAAGCAATTCAATAGACTCAATACACATGCTAGACGCCCGACATGTCATTTTGGTTTTCTAATTTTGCAGTTGCATATTTACATGGAAGTTGCTCATTATAAGTACATTTACTCCCTTAACAAAAACTTCTCAAGGGGAATTTTATCAAAAAGTGAAGAAATAAGGATTTGGAAGATTATCTACATACTGCAAAGTAGACCATGACAAGTGCGAAAGTCCACCTGCACAATTCCAGTGGAGATTGGTGAGTGATTGCTGCTACAGTTACATTCAAAATGTGAGAAAACATGAAAATTCCTAACACTTATACGCGAAAGGTGTCAAATTCTAGTAAAGTCTGCAAATAGTTCATCACATCACAAGCAAGCTTGCATCTTGGACAATTTGACAACTTTTTTCAGTTGCCGTCCAAGACAATGCAAAAGCTTATTGAAATGAAAACTTATTGACAGAGAAGACATTGCCAAGGAAGGCACTCTCGTACGCTAGAGAAGCTTTTCATGATCACGGTCGATTTGGTTGGGATTTAAAGAATTATTGTTTTACATTGGCCCTGTGTTTACTAATGCCAAAATGGCTAGATGAAGACACATAAGAGCTGCTCTACATGTGTCAACCACAAAATCTTTTTAAGTAATATGAAGGAAGCCCGGCAAGATCATATCAGCATAGGCAAGATAAAGAAAATCAAATAGCCGGAAGGCTAGCATCAGAGGAGAGTTCAGCACGTAACATTGGAACAAAAGACCATATAAGACAGAGATTTACCCATATTTCGACAGACATATCTTGACATATGCAAGATCAAGCAAACATATCTAGATAATCCATTCTAAGCAAAAACCTGCCGTCAATGAAGCTATGGGTTTGAAGAGCCACAAAGTAGGGTGGATATGAGACGATGAGAAGCTAAACACGAACAAAAAGTAAAGCTTAATTGTGCCCACATATTGTTATTCTCACGGATGTTGCATCGTCGGGGCTTCTGAGGTGAGCAGCGGCAGTGGGTCGCAAGCGGAGACATCAGAATTGGCGTCCTCGGGGCTTCTGCAAGCAGAGGCGGTGGGTCGCGAGCAGAGATAGCAGATTTGGCATCGTCAGGGCTTCTGGCATGAGCAGCAGTGGTGGGTCGCAAGCAGAGACGAACTCGGCTCAGATCTGCCTGCGTCGAGTAGTCGGCGACGGGTGTCGAGCCAGAGCACAGCAGCGAAGGGCGTCGAGCGGCGAGGGTTCGCGCGAGTGACGTCGGCGACTGGCATCCAGCGGCGTCCGGCGGCAATGGCCTTGAGGGCAAGCCACATTCGGCGAGACTCTAAAAAACTGAAAGTGAAAGGGTTAGGTGTCACGCCCCGATCCTCAGGAACGCACACATCCGTCTCACTTGGTCGATTTTATAATGCGATATCCCAGGACAATGTATCGCCGACCCTTTCATTTTTAAGCACATGCGGAAGCAGTTAAAATCCCCAAACAATAAAACGATGGGATAGAAAAGCAAGGCCATATTTTTCATATTGAAATTTATAACCAAACTTTTATACAAACCACAATTCACTTCATAACTATACACATCAAAACGGAGATTTCAAAAGAAGACAGAAACTTAGACGAACTGGGCCGAACTCAAGGCCCCTCTCAGGATTATCTTCTTCTTCCAAAAATCATTCTCTTCAGATTTCACCTCCGAGTTCTCCTTCTCGGATTCCTCCTCCTCAGCTCTTCAGCGGGGTCCTGAAATGGTTTTCCCCAAACTGGGATGAGACTACGTCTCAGCGAGTTTTACCCCATTAAGCCCGATTAGAAAACCATTATACTAAAGGCTGCCTAAGCACGCACAAGGCAGAGGACTTACCTTGGCCTCTGATCCTACCTTCAAGTCAGTACAATTCACAATAGGCACTCATTCACTTCGAACAAATCGAACCAGTCGATTACATGTCATACAATTCAATCCCCACTGTGGGATATTTAAAAGCTAGGCCACGTGTATTCTCCAGGATGACCTTCCAAGTCTCCGAGTTCACGTGCCTCGAACCTTGGGCCCACGTGCATTCTCTCAGGCGACCTTTCCGCCAAAGTGATGCATCAAGTCACCGAGCCCACGTGCCCTTTTAGATGCCCGGGCCCACGTGCATTCTCTTAGGTGCATCTCACCAAAGCGATGCATCAATTCGCCGAGACCACTTGCCCTTTTAGATGCCGGCCTCTGTCATCGAGCCACGTGCATTCTCTAGGACGACATACCGAGTCTCCGAGCCACGTGCATTCTCTCAGGCGACCTTTTCGCCAAGGTGACATATTCAACCACTGAACTCACGTGCATTCTCCAGGTGATATTCCAATTCACCGGGCCCACGTGTCCTCTTTCAAGTGGTCGCCAATCTACTTTCAACACCAATAACCAATGCCCAACGATTTCTCAATCAAATAATTAAATCAGCTCAACAAAGCATTAAAATACTGAATAACATACTTGGCCATTTACCAATCAACCATTCAATCACAATCAATTCCAATCAATTTAGGGTAAATCCCTAAAATATCACAATTTAATTAATTCCATATAACGTGGAGCTCAAATAAATAAACGGACTGCGCCACGACGATCAGCACGAGATTTCGGTCGTCGGCCATCAAAATCTAAATTTCCGAAAATAAATAATTTATTTATTTATTTCGAAAATTGAATTATTATTATTAAAAATTCAATTTAGTTCAAAATAAAGCCCGATTAAATAAACGGACTTCACCATGCTCATCAGCATAATTTTCCGATTCCAGGCCATCTCAGTTGATTTTTCGGAAAATAAATAATTATTTAATTTAATTCCGAAAATTAATATTTAAATACAAAAAAATCCACTTAGGCCCGAAAAGCCTAATTGGAGCCCACTAAGGGTCGGGAAAAATCCCGAGGCACTTCCAATAATTAGTAAACCGCGTCTACTTGCTAATTACACATTCAATTTATCTAATTCGCATCACAATTGGCTAATAAATGCTAATTTAATCTAATCTAACAACCTAAACATAATTAATTAAATCTAAACCAATCTTAAGCATAAATTAGCCACTAATCCTGGATTAGTGAGATTACTCACCAAATCGCGCGCAAATCGGATCAATCCGACGGCGGCGACGCGAGGAACGATTGTTCCCAAAGCGACTCGCAGATCCGGGGCCCGGAAATGGCCCAAAAGTGGGCCTGAAGTTGCTGAAACCCACTCCGTGGGTCTGCTGGTCGTGGCTGAACGGAGCCGTTCCGGCGGCTTGGGCGGCGGGGGAAGACCGGCGGAGGGTGAGGGGGTCGCGGGGGTGGTCCGGCGGGGTTGGGCAGTGGCCGGAGATGGCCGAAGATGGGCTGGTCGGTGCTGGAACAGAGAAGGAACAGAGCTGGGCCAAGCTGGATCGCGCGGCCTGGGCGTGCGCGGACGGCGGCAGGCGCACGAGCGCGGGCGGCGGTGCGGCGGTGCGGCTAGCGGGAAAATCGTCGTGCGGATGAGGGGGGTGCTGCAGCTTCTGGTTCGCTCGGCGTGAAGAAAAGAAGGAGAAGAAGAAAGAAGAAAAGGGGGTTCGGTCGAGCGTGCAGAGAAAGAAAGAAGAGAGAGGAGAGAGAAGAGAGAGAGAGAAAAGAGAGAGATAAGGGTGTGGGGTCTTGACTAGTCAAAGAAGAGAGAAAGAAAGTGGGCGGTGGGGGGCAATTCGCACGAGGGGGAGGGAAAGGGAAAAAGGGGAGAGGAGAGAGGAGAGAGAAAGAAAAGAGAGAAAAAAGAAAGAAAAGAAAAGAGAGGGCGAGAAAAAGAAAATGGGAGAGAGAGAGAAAAAGAAAAATAAAATGCATACTTCCATTATGCAAATTTTTCTTTTCTCTTTCTATTTTAATTTGGTCTTCAATTTTCTTCCGATAATTTCTTTATTGAAATTTCGGACCCGTCAATAAATTGACGAGCGATGAGACAGGATCCTAAAAATAAGAATTATGATGCGCTTAAAATTCGATTCCCGAAATCGAGTTCAATTTCGTGGTTAAAAATCGATCAGACGTGATTTTAGCTTAATCCAACCAATTAAGTAGCTTTTAGGGATTTTACAGCTGATACATCCCTTAACGGCTTTACCCAATAGGTTAGTTAACTTATGAGTGATCAGCTCAGAGAAAAAGGCCATAGGCACGCCGACGAAATGCCCATTTCACTTTATCGAAACGGGGTCGAATTTCAAGATGTCACAACTCTTCCCCTCTTATAAAAATTTCGTCCTCGAAATTTAAACCATTACACTTTGTTCAAAAAGGCGGGGGTACAACTGTCTCATCGATTCTTCAATCTCCCAAGTCGCTCCTTTAGTGCCGTGGTGTTGCCAGACCACTTTGACCAACGGAATGGTCTTTGTACGCAGAACTTGCTCTTTACGATCGACAATCTGAATTGGGCTTTCAACGTATGACACACGGTCATCCACGTCAAATTCCTCGAAATTGAGCACGTGGGTCGAGTTAGGCTCGTACTTCCTTAACATCGACACGTGAAAGACGTCATGCACTTGCGCCAATCTTGGCGGCAACGCAAGACAATACGCTAGGTTTCCGATTCTTTCAAGAATCTCAAATGGACCTACGTACCTCGGACTCAACTTGCCTTTCTTACCAAAGCGCGAAGTTCCCCTCATTGGTGACACTTTCAGAAAAACATGATCACCAACTTGGAATTCCAAAGACCTTCGACGCTTATCTGCATAACTTTTCTGCCTGCTCTGCGCTGTCTTTAATCTGTCTCTGATCACTGCCACGGCATCTACTGATTGCTGAACCAACTCTGGGCCTGTTATCTTCCTTTCTCCGACTTCATCCCAACACATTGGAGTTCTGCATGCTCTGCCATACAACGCTTCAAATGGAGCCATCTTGATGCTCTGTTGATAACTGTTGTTGTAGGCGAATTCCACCAGATGAAGCTGATCTTCCCAACTTCCTTTGAAGTCTATTACACACGCTCTCAGCATGTCTTCAAGAGTTTGAATTGTCCTTTCAGACTGGCCATCCGTCTGAGGATGATATGCCGTACTATACTGAAGCTTTGTACCTAAAGCACTCTGCAAGCTCTTCCAAAAAGCAGCAGTAAACCTTGGGTCTCTATCGGATGTTATCGTAACCGGCACTCCATGCATACGAACCACCTGACGCACATACAAGTCTGCGTGTCTATCCAGACTCAGGTCCTTTCGAACTGCAATGAAGTGAGCCGACTTTGTCAGCCTGTCGACTACTACCCAAATTGAATCATTTCCTCTTTGACTCCTTGGTAGTCCAGTCACGAAATCCATCGTGATATGCTCCCATTTCCACTCTGGGATCGCGAGAGGTTGCAGAAATCCTCCCGGCTTGCAATGCTGGGCTTTTACTTGCTGACAAGTCAAACACTTGGCCACATGCTTGGCGATGTCCGCCTTCATACCTGACCACCAATAGTGTTGACGCAAATTCTGATACATCTTAGTGCTTCCAGGATGAACGCTGTAATTGCTACGATGTGCTTCAGATAAGATCTCTTCTCTAAGCTCTATATCGTCAGGTACAACCAAACGTCCACGAAGCCTCAGTACCCCATCATCAGAAACTTGAAAATCAGCCTTTCTTTTATCGGTATCCTCTTGAAGAATTTTCTGTATGTCTGGATCTGTCGGTTGGAGTTGCTTGATTCTAACTTGGACATCCGGCTCAATTCTGAGGGTGGCCATAAAACTTGAGAGGTGGCTTACCTCAAATTTGAATTCCGAATCTCGAGCTCTCTCGATTAAGTTCCACTCCTTAACCAAGATCCGTGCCACTGAAGACTTCCGACTCAATGCATCGGCGACCTTATTCGCCTTTCCCGGGTGATATAAAATATCACAGTCGTAGTCTTTCAGCAATTCCATCCATTGCCGTTGTCTCATGTTCAACTCCTTCTAAGAGAATAAATACTTGAGACTCTGATGGTTCGTGAAGATCTGAAACTTTTCCCCACACAAGTAATGCCTCCAAATCTTTAACGCAAATATGATGGCTGCGAGTTCCAAGTCATGCGTCGGATAATTCAATTCATGAGGTCTCAACTGCCGGGAAGCGTATGCAACAACTCTGCCATGTTGCATCAGCACGCAACCCAATCCCCTAAATGACGCATCACTATAGATCTCGAATCCTCCAGGACCAGATGGAATCGTCAGCACAGGTGCGGTAGTCAGCTTTTCCTTCAGCTCTTGAAAACTACGCTCGCACTTGTCTGACCATATGAACTTCTCATTTTTCTTTGTGAGCTTTGTCAGAGGCGACGCTATCGATGAAAACCCTTCCACAAACCGTCTGTAATAACCTGCTAACCCCAGAAAACTTCTGATCTCTGTCACTGATGTCGGTCTCGGCCACTTGATCACGGCTTCTATCTTGCTCGGGTCGACGGAGATTCCTTCTCTAGAAATCACATGACCTAAGAACGCAACACGAGTCAGCCAAAACTCGCATTTGCTAAACTTAGCATATAACTGATGTGTTCTTAAGGTCTGAAGCACTAATCTTAGATGATTCTCGTGCTCTTCATTACTTCTCGAATAGACTAGGATATCATCTATGAACACGATTACAAACTAATCTAAGTATTCCTTGAACACTCTGTTCATCAAATCCATAAATGCAGCCGGGGCATTCGTCAATCCGAACGGCATCACTGTAAACTCATAATGACCATATCGGGTACGAAATGCTGACTTAGGAATATCTTCTTTCCGAATCCTCAGCTGATGATATCCTGTCCTCAAATCGATCTTCGAGAATATTGACGCTCCTTGCAGTTGATCAAACAAGTCATCTATCCTCGGCAATGGATACTTGTTCTTGATCGTTACCTGATTGAGTTGCCGATAGTCGATGCACAAACGCAACGAACCATCTTTCTTTTTAACAAACAGAACTGCTGCTCCCCAAGGCGATGCACTAGGACGAATAAATCCTTTATCCAGTAACTCTTGCATCTGCACCTTCAGTTCCTTCAACTCAGATAACGCCATTCGGTACGGTGCCTTTGAGATCGGTTTTGTCCCTGGTGCTAGCTCGATTACAAATTCAATCTCTCTTTCTGGCGGTAACCCTGGCAATTCTTTTGGAAAGACATCTGAAAACTCCCGTACCACTGCAATATCTTCCATTTTCAACTCTTAAACTGTCGTATCCACGACAGTCGCTAAGTACCCTCGGCAACCCTCGTCTAACAAACGAGCTGTTTCTGACGATGAGATTAAGGAAATCGAAGGTCCTCCTCGATTCCCGACAAATTCGAAGCTCTTACCCCCTAATGGGTCAAACTGAATCGCCTTGCGATAGCAGTCCATTTTAGCTCGTTGATTGGTGAGCCAGTCCATGCCAATTATCAAATCAAAATCATACATGGCTAGGACTAACAAGTCAATTTTCCCCACTCGCTCACCAATCTCTAACTTGCACCCCGAACATCCCAAAGCAGTAATAATTTTATCTGTCAAGGGCGTAGATATGCTAATCGCCGATTCCAACAATACAGGATTCAATCCTAGCATCCTAACATATTGCTCGGCAATGAAGGAATGGGTTGCTCCCGAATCAAACAAAGCATAAGCAGGTTGGTCGTTGAGCGAGACCGTACCTGTAATCACGCCAGGCGCAGCTTCTGCCTGACCTTGGGTAATCGCATACACAGTGCCCTGAGCTGGAGGTCTCTGCTGTCCTCCTTGCGGTGCATTCTGAGGGGCATACCCTCCTATCTGTCTCATCGGCGGCGGCGGCAGCGGCAACAGAGGTTGTCCTCTTTGCTTCTTAGGACAAAATCTGGCCATGTGGCCCTGTTGGCCACATTCAAAGCATGCACCCGTCCTAGTTGGGCACGGTCCTGCCCCATGTCTTCTCCCACAGAAGTGACACTCCTTAGTCCTAATAGGTCCTGACCTATTAAATCCACTCTTCTTGCTGGGCGGACTTTGGAATCTATTTCCAAACATCGGCCTCTTCCCTTGGCGGATGTTGTCTCTGTGCGAGCTAAACCTCGATCCAGATGAGGCTGCTTGCTCCGATATACCTCTCTCTATCATTTGAGCCCGACGGTAGACTTCACGATAATCTACCAATTCTAATGGTAATAGAGGTTGTTTCAGTTCTGTACGAAGACCATTCCTAAATCTCCGAGCTTTCTCCTCGGGGTCCTCGATCAATCTCGGGGCATACTGAGATAGTTCAGCGAACTTAACCCCATACTGATCGACAGTCATCGATCCTTGGCGAAGGCGTTGGAACTCCTCCATCTTCAACTCTCGGGCAGTACTCGAAAAATATTGATCATTAAAAGCTCTAAGGAAGGTGTTCCACACCTTCGGTACTCCTTCCGGGAACACAGCATCCTTGGTGGCTCTCCACCAAATGTTAGCATTATCTTGAAGTTGATACACAGCTAGTATCACCTTTTCTTCTTCATTACACATCAAGACTGCGAATGCTTTCTCCATATCTTGTACCCACTGTGATGCAGCCTCAGGGTCTCCAGTACCCCTAAACCTTGGTGGATCTAGCCTTCAAAAGTGCCCCACTAACTTACTTACTGGTTTTTCTGCAACCACTATTCCTGGCTGACCTTCAACGTTCACTACAGGAGGAACTATGGTAGGTGCGACTGCGGGGGCGGCGGCAGGAGCGGCCTGAGCAGCGGCGGCAGCTACGGCATTAGCGGTGGCTTGAGCGGCGGCTTCAACTGTAGCGGCTTGCTGATCCATTCTATTACCCAATATTTCCAAAACACGCAAAATCCCATCCACCCTGGGATCATTAGGGGCTACTACCCTGACATCTACGACAGGTGGATTCACTCCACTCGCGCTAGCCTGTGCTGGCGCTCGACCACGTCCACCTCGGGTTCCGACACGAGTCGGAGCTCTACCCCGAATAACGGCCCTACTGGTCCTCTTTACAGGAGTTCTCGGCTCCTGATCGCTCATGGTGTAGCTTTACTCAACTAACACCTGTTTCCAATTCAACACCGAATTAGAAACAGAGCGATCCAAACAACAAACAATTTTAGCACTCAGCTAACACAGACATGCACCAGCATGAATTTAAAGGCCATCCTACTAACTATCCCATTAACCATCGCTCCTTATCACTCCAATCTTCAACCTCGCTCTGATACCACTTAAACCGGATGTCACGCCCCGATCCTCAGGCACGCACACATCCGTCTCACTTGGTCGATTTTATAATGCGATATCTCAGGACAATGTATCGCCGACCCTTTCATTTTTAAGCACATGCGGAAGCAGTTAAAATCCCCAGACAATAAAACGATGGGATAGAAAAGCAAGGCCATATTTTTCATATTGAAATTTATAACCAAACTTTTATACAAACCACAATTCACTTCATAACTATACACATCAAAACGGAGATTTCAAAAGAAGACAGAAACTTAGACGAATCGGGCCGAACTCAAGGCCCCTCTCGGATTATCTTCTTCTTCCAAAAATCATTCTCTTCAGATTTCACCTCCGAGTTCTCCTTCTCGGATTCCTCCTCCTCAGATCTTCAGCGGGGTCCTGAAATGGTTTTCCCCAAACTGGGATGAGACTACGTCTCAGCGAGTTCTACCCCACTAAGCCCGATTAGCAAACCATTATACTAAAGGCTGCCTAAGCACGCACAAGGCAGAGGACTTACCTTGGCCTCTGATCCCACCTGCAAGTCAGTACAATTCACAATAGGCACTCATTCACTTCGAACAAATCGAACCAGTCGATTACATGTCATACAATTCAATCCCCACTGTGGGATATTTAAAAGCTAGGCCACGTGTATTCTCCAGGATGACCTTCCAAGTCTCCGAGTTCACGTGCCTCGAACCTTGGGCCCACGTGCATTCTCTCAGGTGACCTTTTCGCCAAAGTGATGCATCAAGTCACCGAGCCCACGTGCCCTTTTAGATGCCCGGGCCCACGTGCATTCTCTTAGGTGCATCTCACCAAAGCGATGCATCAATTCGCCGAGACCACGTGCCCTTTTAGATGCTAGCCTCTGTCACCGAGCCACGTGCATTCTCTTAGGTGCATCTCACCAAAGCGATGCATCAATTCGCCGAGACCACGTGCCCTTTTAGATGCCAGCCTCTGTCACCGAGCCACGTGCATTCTCTAGGACGACATACCGAGTCTCCGAGCCACGTGCATTCTCTCAGGCGACCTTTTCGCCAAGGTGACATATTCAACCACTGAACTCACGTGCATTCTCCAGGTGATATTCGAATTCACTGGGCCCACGTGTCCTCTTTCAAGTGGTCACCAATCTACTTTCAACACCAATAACCAATGCCCAACGATTTCTCAATCAAATAATTAAATCAGCTCAACAAAGCATTAAAATACTGAATAACATACTTGGCCATTTACCAATCAACCATTCAATCACAATCAATTCCAATCAATTTAGGGTAAATCCCTAAAATATCACAATTTAATTAATTCCATACAACGTGGAGCTCAAATAAATAAACGGACTGCGCCACGACGATCAGCACGAGATTTCGGTCGTCGGCCATCAAAATCTTAATTTCCGAAAATAAATAATTAATTTATTAATTTCGAAAATTAAATTATTATTATTAAAAATTCAATTTAGTTCAAAATAAAGCCCGATTAAATAAACGGACTTCACCATGCTCATCAGCATAATTTTCCGATTCCAGGCCATCTCAGTTGATTTTTCGGAAAATAAATAATTATTTAATTTAATTCCGAAAATTAATATTTAAATACAAAAAAATCCACTTAGGCCCGAAAAGCCTAATTGGAGCCCACTAAGGGTCGGGAAAAATCCCGAGGCACTTCCAATAATTAGTAGACCGCGTCTACTTGCTAATTACACATTCAATTTATCTAATTCGCATCACAATTGGCTAATAAATGCTAATTTAATCTAATCTAACAACCTAAACATAATTAATTAAATCTAAACCAACCTTAAGCATAAATTAGCCACTAATCCTGGATTAGTGAGATTACTCACCAAATCGCGCGCAAATCGGATCAATCCGACGGCGGCGACGCGAGGAACGATTGTTCCCAAAGCGACTCGCGGATTCGGGGCTCGGAAACGGCCCAAAAGCGGGCCCGAAGTTGCTGAAACCCACTCCGTGGGTCTGCTGGTCGCGGCTGAACGGAGCCGTTCCGGCGGCTAGGGCGGCGGGGGAAGACCGGCGGAGGGTGAGGGGGTCGCGGGGGTGGTCCGGCGGGGTTGGGCGGTGGCCGGAGATGGCCGAAGATGGGCTGGTCGGTGCTGGAACAGAGAAGGAACAGAGCTGGGCCGAGCTGGATCGCGCGGCCTGGGCGTGCGCGGACGGCAGCGGGCGCACGAGCGCGGGCGGCGGTGCGGCGAGCGGGACAAGCGGCGAGCGGCTGAGGGGCGAGCTGCAGCTTCTGGTTCGCTCGGCGTGAAGAAAAGAATGAGAAGAAGAAAGAAGAAAAGGGGGTTCAGTCGAGCATGCAGAGAAAGAAAGAAGAGAGAGGAGAGAGAAGAGAGAGAGAGAGAAAAGAGAGAGATAAGGGTGTGGGGTCTTGACTAGTCAAAGAAGAGAGAAAGAAAGTGGGCGGTGGGCGGCAATTCGCACGAGGGGGAGGGAAAGGGAAAAAGGGGAGAGGAGAGAGGAGAGAGAAAGAAAAGAGAGAAAAAAGAAAGAAAAGAAAAGAGAGGGGGAGAAAAAGAAAATGGGAGAGAGAGAGAAAAAGAAAAATAAAATGCATACTTCCATTATGCAAATTTTCCTTTTCTCTTTCTATTTTAATTTGGTCTTCAAATTTCTTCCAATAATTTCTTTATTGAAATTTCGGACCCGTCAATAAATTGACGAGCGATGAGACAGGATCCTAACAATAAGAATTATGACGCGCTTAAAATTCGATTCCCGAAATCGAGTTCAATTTCGTGGTTAAAAATCGATCAGACGTGATTTTAGCTCAATCCAACCAATTAAATAGCTTTTAGGGATTTTACAGCTGATACATCCCTTAACGGCTTTACCCAATAGGTTAGTTAACTCATGAGTGATCAGCTCAGAGAAAAAGGCCATAGGCACGCCGACGAAATGCCCATTTCACTTTATCGAAACGGGGTCGAATTTCAGGATGTCACATTAGGAGTCTTGGGGGAGAGTGGTTCTGCGACCGGTTCCCAGAAAAATGGAATTGGGAATCGAAACCGGTCCTTTAAGAACCGGGAACCAAACCGGAACCTCGGTTTGGATCTCCGGTTCCCGGTTCTACCAGGGAACTATGCTCACCCCTAGTAATGGGGTTCCAATGTGATGTGATTGTTGGCGCCAGTGTCAATGACCCAAGTATTGGAATTAAATGAATTCAAAGTTAAGCTGAGAACATTACCTGAGAGGTTGGCTTTCGGGATGTTTACCTCTTGCAACAAGCACATAAATTGTTTATATTGATCATTTGTGAATGGTGGAGGTGCTACAACAGAAGTATGACTGACTTGTTATCTACGAGCCGGGATGAAGTAGATGGCTGTCCACGGCATTGCTTGTGGTTAGAAGGGAAGCCATAAAGTCGATAACATACATCCCGCGTATGTCCCGGGATGCCATAGTGGGGACATTTTTCTTGGCTGCGAGATGTGTTCGTCAGTTTAGCTAGGTTAGCGGACGGAGCTAAGGCACCAAGAGAGCTGGGCTGTCCATGGTATGAGGAATTCGTGCACGACTGTGAAGCATTATTTCCGTGAGTGCTAAGCAAAGTGCTGGTTTGACCGGATAGTGGGCGGTCCAATTGGATATGGCGATGTGACTCATCTTGAAGAACTAGTGCATATGCATGTGCAACACTAGGTAATGGATTCATTAGTAAAATCTAACTAATAACATTAGCGTACCTCGGATTGAGACCCATGAGAAATTGAAACAAGCATCGATTCTCTTGTTGGGTGGTGATGATAGAATGAGCCGAACAAGAGCATTGTAGTAGCAGATCCAAATTATTCAATTCATCCTAGTAGCTTCGCAAATTATTGTAGTACTTAGTCACGGCATCGTCACATTGAGCAAGGGTGCATATCTTTTGCTCGAGATGAAAAATCCTAGGACCATTAGATGGCGAAAAACGTTCACGAAGATCGGCCCAGACATCCACAACTGACTCTGTGTAGAGAACTGTTGGCACCAAATCTGGATGGATGGAATTAAGGATCCAAGATAAAATCATATTGTTCACATTAATCCAAGAAGTATAGACAGGATCTGTTGCAACTGGCTTTTTTATTTCTCCAGTAACAAACACCATCTTGTTCTTGGCGGAAAGGGCGATCTCCATGGCACGAGACCAATTGTTGTAATTGTCACCTGTAAGGATCATGCCAACGAGATTAGATCTTAGGTTATCCGAATGATGCAAAAACTAAGGGCTGCCTACCCACTCTTGTGCAAAAACAGTGGCTAAAGAATTTTGAGACTGGGTTGCCATGATTATTTGCGGCCAAAAAAGGGGCTGTTGGTTTGAGGCGTGTTGACCAGACAGTGAGGAACGGCCACGGATCGGTGGGAAAAAAACCAGGCAACAGAGATGGGTATCAGTCACAATCAAGCACTCAGCCACTTATGTCCATCTCCACTTATGTCTTCGATGGATGCCCTCTGTGGGGATCAAAAAATGGCTACCAAATCAGGATCTCTCTTGCAGGGATTTGAGTTGAGAGAGGGAGAGAGCAAACGCAAAAGAGATCTCTTGCAAAGAGCCGCCAAAGGAGTAGCCTTGGAGAGAATTCTTCCGAGAGCCTCCTGATTGCAATGTATTGTCGAAAAACGCAGCTAAAAGAAACCCTAGTGCTCGATCGGAGCCATTCTGTTGGAGCATGGCATCAATGATTGCAAGCGAGAAGGTCAAAGAGAGAATTGAGAGACGGGCTCCAAGAATCGTCGCTATGATATCATGTAGAGATTGGGCGAACTCACTTGCATTAATGATGTAATTTAAAATATATACATGCGGTTTAGGGCTAAAATAATACAATGAAATGTATGCCCTTTAGTATAAACCCAATTTGCCAATATAAATGATTGGTAATATTAGATTGCAATGTGCATTGCATATTTCGTTTGGTCAGGCCTTTGAGCCTACAGGTCGGATCGGATCTTCAACCATGTCTCATGCATTGCACATGGTTTATAAAATATAATATATGATTTCATGACATGATTATCCAAATAAAAAATGCATGTTTCTAACTATGAAAAATAGTATATCGTTAATAAATATTAAGGATCTATATATATTAATATGCATTAAATCCAGGATTTACATTGTATTCTTGCGGGTTTCCTAATTTAGAATGTCATATATTGATGCATTGGAAATCATATAGCAATTACCGACCCAAAAAACTATGGCACCCCTTGACGGCCCCCGATCCGTTAGGGTCAACACAGTTCGCTTACCTTTCACTTTCCCTATTAACATGTCACTCTGATACCATTTTAATTGCAGTAGATCCATACAACCATGGGGGTTTACACTTTTTTTTTTTGATAGGTTCCTTGCGCAATTCATATACGGAAGCACATCCAACAAACTCCATTCCCTATATTCAGAAAACAATGTACACCTACTAAACATCTTATATAAGTTAAAGCCGAACACATTTATTTACTTAAACCAGATGGACATCATTCATCGGTACATCAAAATGCCACAGTCTCCTTTACTTGGCTATACTTCAAAAGATGACCGACATCTCCTCCCACAATTGTATGCTTAAGGTCCATCAACCAGTGCCGACATCCTAAAGTTCCCTCCTTAGCTATTCTTCTCCTCGCAATCATATCCAACCACTTGATTCATCTACTAGTAGCAGTGGCAGCATAGGCATCTTATCTAGTCTGAAATGTTGGTCCCCGAAGGAGTGAGTACAGCCACTCAGCAGATAAAGGACCAATAAACCACTCAACACATCATACCAAGCAATCATCACAATCATAGCATCACATGTCATACAAGCACCCATGCACAACATACCATGGCATCATGCACACGTCATTGTACCTCAAGTACCATCATCATCATATAGACATCACCATCATATCATACACTTACCATCATCACGTCACATACAGCATCATCCTTACCATGCATCCATGCGTATAACATCATCATCATATCACCATATCACATGTACCATCATCATTACTATGCATCCATGCACATCTCATCATCATATCATGCATATATCATCATGCATAATTCAATTTCAATTTCATTTTGGACCGCCACATTTTTCTTTCCCGGGACCAATGTTTGCATCCCACATTCATCACTTGTGCCCAAATTGGCATTGCGAGGAACCTCCGGGCATGTATCTAAGATACAACTGGGCATCCGGCACCCCCACATTCCGGGCATCTCGCATCCGAACTAGCATCACAAGGCATCCCCTCGGGCAAAAACCTCCAAGGCTTCCGGCGTTTACACTCCCTGGTCGGGCATCTCGCATCCCAACTAGCATCGCGAGGCATCCCCCCGGGCACAAACCTCCGGGGTTTCCGGAATTACGTACTGACATACCACTAGGATCCCCCCCTCCTCTAGAATTACGTACTGTATACCACCGGGCATCTCGAAACTCCTGAGGAAATCTCCGGGGCTCGCCATGAAAATGGTTTCCCCTACCCTCCGGAATTACGTACCAACATACCACCAGGCCTCCCCTGGAATTACGTACCGTATACCACCGGGCATCCCGACACTCCCGGGGCATCATTGGCTCATACCTCCGACGGTTTTCTCATCACCATGATGCATGTTCTTATACATCTCATTTTCAATTTCACATTCACAATTATGGCTCAATTTCAACATGGCATGCGATGTGATGGCAACCAAGATCATATTCATCATTGAATTCATACATGCATCTCAAATCATTATTGTACATGCAGCAAGACACCATCATCCATAACAATACACTTCATGGAGTCCATGCAATTTAAAATGGTCCATATTTCATGCCTTTTTGAAGTTTACAAAATTCCAACATATACTATTTTAGAAAATATTTAAATTAAATATCCACATGCTTCCCAAAAATTATAAAATCAAGGCATGAGATAGGCAAGACAATAAGATAATAATTTCATGAAAAATACATGCCCAATAGAGTTTCACACAAAAGATATGATTTACACCAACACAGCATGCAATTTCGGATAGAAACAGAATGTGCAGTTCTCGAAATAATTTGATTAAAATACCCGAACGACCTCCGAAAATTATGAAATGTTACCAGGTTATAGTTAAGATACTAAAGTATATTTTTCATGAATACATCTAGGCTAAATTCGCTCTAGATAATTTCTATAGACGTACGAAGCTTCTGATTCTAGCACCGAAACGTCCAGTATAGTTATCTCCGAAATATCGAGTTTTTACCCACTTATTCTTCTTCGTTTCCTCTGAAATTTGGATATGTTTTACTTCAAGAGGTCCCCTACAACTTTCATTAAGGGATCTAAGTCAAATTTCCAGAGTATAGTCATCATATGGGTCCATGAAGTCTCGGGTGTCCTGTACCGCGTCTCCAGATTTACCGTCTTCAAGAGTAAGTCGATTCACTAGGCTACACTTGTTCATTTTACCTAAAATTGGATTATGTTAGTCTTTAGGATGTTCTCTACAAGTTTCATGACGAAGTCGAAGAGAGATTCTTGATAAAAATTGACATGCAACCAACAAATCTACCAAAGGTCAGCAAAACAGTTCCAGATCTAGTGTCTTTGTAGGATGAGGGTTTGACCCCTTAAATCTCCACCATTTTCCACCAAATTTTAGTATGTTGTATTTTAAGATGTTGGATAGAACTTTGATCAAGGAATAAAAGTCAAAATAGAACTCAAAACGTGCATGCAAGATCTCACAAGATTCTGGTTCAGGTGGTTCATACGAAAACAGCATGCAAACTCAAGAACAAGTCACATTCTAGCTTCGGTTTTGCCTATCCTATGATCCGAAACCTACCACCAACAGATCACACATGCAAGGCACACATGCAGGAGCGGAAATCAGTCCCAACTTGCCTCTAGACTCAAGAGAACGACGGTACACGGCAGACGAACAGGCTGCAACGGCTCCTTCTTCTCCTCTCTCGGTTCCTCTCTTCTCTCTCGCAACCCTCTCTCTCTCTCTCTCTCACTTGGACAACAGCCCCTCCATCAGCCAGCCTCTCTCCCTTTTGTTCTTTGATTTAACAATTTATCTCTATTTTTGCATGTAAGGGACAAGTGGAAGATGCATGGACAAGTGGTGAGTAGCCTTTTGCATGTTAGGAACACATGGAGAATCCCTCATGCCACTTGTCAACCTCCATGCAAGGGTGATGGCCCTCAATGGGCCGGGCTTGGGCCTTCATGGGCTGGTCGAATAGGGGGCTGGTGTGGGCTGGTTGGATGGGCTTTGGGCCTAAAAATCAGCCCACCCCCTCCTATTCCTATTGCATTTAATCCCCAATGAAATAAACACCTATTTTCAACTTGTAAGCCCACAAAACTCTATAATTTAAATCAATAAAATTTTACTTATAAAGTGCACTACCAAGAATAAGATTTTCTATATCAATTTGCACTTTAATGATTCCTTGGGTCACTTGAAGACACACCTCCATCCAAACAATCATCCTTTACAAAGCTTGGCCTCATAATTTTTGGCCCACTAACCTTTTAATAATCTATTAACATTTTCCACTTAAACAAATACCTAACTTGCAAAAGTAATAAGGCCATAAAACTTGTAGTCACAAATCTATAAATTCCAATTTATAATACACATGGCCAATGATAGAATTTTCTTTCCTCTCACATAATTATCCATTAAAAGCTTGGCGATAAATCTTATTGCAAATTATGGATTAAATGGTCATAACTTGATGATACTTCCATTACCTATTCATAGACTTTAATGTAACTAGAGGTCATTATGAATTTTGGGATGCCACAAAAACAATAAGAAATCATATAGTAATTTAAGAAATCGTGATGTTTAGCTCGTGCATGACTAGGATTTAATGCACGTTATCTCCTAGTTAATTTAGGTCATCATTATAGATTTAGGAGAATTTCCTATCTCTAATTCACCAAGAAAATTCCAAAAGTATTTCATCTAGATTGCATTTAGGTGCAGAATTAATTCATAATTAGTTTTATAATGAACATGTTACATATCGTACGTCATATAGAGATTGCGTGCTTTCATTTAAATAGCATTAATTAATTAGTGCATCTTATCGCACGTAGTTCATCATTAAAAATAAGCACCATAAAGAATTAATTGGCATGGCATTTTATGTACTAATCTATATTATCTCATATAGCTTTAATTATACTTATGCGCTTTTAATTTATCATCATTATCATTAAATAATAAGAAAAAGAAAATGATAGTCTAGCTCGCATTTTGCTTTTGCATCATCGCAAATCATCAAACTTGCATAGTCATATTCGCTTTAGAAATCATATTTTGGACATGCACACATCATTGTTTGCCTGTTCAGTAAATACTTACAGAACCCATGTTTCAATGCGCGATAAATAAAGATTCGCTTTTGCTTGCTCATGCGTTACGGATTCTTAAATCTTTTCAGTAATTTATTTATTATTTTTCTGAAAAAAAATTATTATTTTAATTATGGAGTGTTACATTAATATTTGTGCACCAACGTGATCACTTCTCATGTGTTAATGACATAGGATGAAACTAACAAATACTGCATGCAAAAACATAATTTAATAAAGAAAAAGGAATTTAAATGGCATTAAATTAATCTAGCGTACAAGTAAGACATACTCTCGTATCTTACTTGGGTGTCTAATGGACTTATAATTGATTAGTGGTAGCTCCAAAAGTAATTTTAAATTACATGATTAAATTAAGGACCCAAGTTACGATTAGTGTGGGCTTGAGCGAGATCGTGCTAGACAATGACACCATCTCTTTCGAGAACAACCAATCGTGTTTGTTTAGTAATCCATTAGTTTTCCTCAGGGAAGGGGGTGACTGGTGCAATTTCATGTAATCCATCATCATGGGTGCTAAAATGATAGTGTCATTATTCAATGGGAGTGATGAACAGGAATAAAATTTTCATGCATTTATATTAAGTTTTGAAAGCTATGGCATCACAATCTCCTCTGGTTCTTCTATGACATGCGTGCTCTAGTATCATGTCACCGTCCTTTAGTGTAAATGTTTTATACTTGGATCAATTTTATATCGGTGTTTCATAGATGCTTTGCTAATCCAATGTGTCGCATCCACAAGAGCTCAGCCATAACACAATTTAAGAGGAATCTCATGATCGGCCGAACATATTCTCGTTCCTTTTATCCTAAACATGGTTGTCACTTGTCACTCGGTGGAAATGGAGAATAGTGCTTGTGGGAGGGTATAGAGGGGGACGAATTCAACAGTCACATGGATGTGTGACCATTTTTTTCCTTTTGAGAACTAATGCCTATTTGCTTATAGCTTTTAACATTGCTTTAGGAAATAGAAAAAAGAAAAAGCAGGAAGACTTAAGCAATATGTTGAAATTGCAAAACATCTATGGCAAGACATACATAAATAGTATGATTGATCTTAATCATCACTTCATCAGTAAGGTTTCCCATATCGATCTTTAATTTATTCATAAGAAGCTATGGGAATGTACATCTATAAAAGAGTCTAGCAACTAGACTAATTGAAGGTGCCTGTTATTTTTACCCAAGATATCTAGATTTTTCAGTTGTTTGCATTATGCAATGTCTGAGTCAGATTTCTTATCCAGAGTATAATTGCCTTTTTCATCTGATGGGAGGTAGGTCATTGCTACTGAAACTGAAGAATTCTTAAGTATTTTCTAGGCATTAGAAGTTGTGAAAAAAACAAAAACACCTAGTTATTGGAATTTTATCCTCACATTTCTGGTCTTCCCCACCTTAATTGATTTCTCTTCACACCAGACTAGATAATTAAAAAAAAAAAAAAAAAAGGGGAAAAGGTTATGCTACTATTGTCGAGGCCAACAATGCAAGTATCAAACACCAAGATTAAAATGACCCAAGTATAAAGCATACACACTAATGAAGGTGACTTTATATTGTCCTTTATTTGTTATTTTATTTTTATTTTCATGTTTGTTATTAGAGCATGTAGGTCATAGAAGAGCCGAAGGAGATGGTGAGGCAACAGCGCCGTGTTTCTGCCACAATATGTTCGTCATTTGTTGGAACTTCCATAGTTCTTGAGAGATTTATACTCACTCATGATTTGTCATAATCATATATATTTGTCATTATAAATTTGGAGATGATGTATAAAGCTAAAAATATTTTCAATTGATAATTATAATTTTTTAATTTTGTGATTCTGGGACTATGTATACTATTGTAAAACTTCTTATTTGTCAATCTAAAAGATGGAGAAAAGTCTTCTAACGGGTCTCTCAAGTTTGGTCATTATGTGGAAAAAAATATGAGATGTCATTTATGAGGACCAATTGTGAAATGTGATTGCACATGAACCACCAATCACAACATGTGTGAATACGACCTAATTTGTAACTTGTTGATGCGTGACAATTTTTTCTCTTTTGAAAAAAAAAATGAGTATTTTCTTACAACTCCTAACATTAATAAAAAAAAAATTTGCAGGGGGCGTAGGCAATATATTAAAATTGCACAACATCTACGGCCAAACATATATACATCATACATAGAATTAAGCGATATCTCATAATTGAGCCGGATATTCAAGTCAGAATCAAGCAACTTCAACCGACAGATCCAGACGTATAAAGAATTCTTCAAGAGGATACCGATAAAAGAAAGGCTGATTTTCAAGTTTTTGATGATGGGGTACTGAGGCTTCGCGGACGTTTGGTTGTACCTGACGATGTAGAGCTTAGAGAAATTTTTTTATCTAAAGCACATCGTAGCAGTTATAGCGTTCATCCTGGAAGCACTAAGATGTATTAGAATTTGCGTCAACACTACTGGTGGTCAGGTATGAAGGCGGACATCGCCAAGCATGTGGCTAAGTGTTTGACTTGTTAGCAAGTAAAAGCCGAGCATTACAAGCCGGGAGGATTTCTGCAACCTCTCGCGATCCCAGAGTGGAAATGGGAGCATATCACAATGGACTTCGTGATTGGACTACTAAGGAGTCAGAGGGGGAATGATTCGATTTGGGTAGTAGTCGACAGGCTGACAAAATCAGCTCACTTCATTGTACTTCGAAAGGACCTGAGTCTTGATAGGCACACAGACTTGTATGTGCGTTAGGTGGTTCGTATGCATGGAGTGCCGGTTACGATAATATCTTATAGAGACCCGAGGTTTACTGCTGCTTTTTGGAAGGGCTTGCAGAGTGCTTTAGGTACAAAGCTTCAGTACAATACAGTGTATCATCCTCAGACGGATGGCCAGTCTGAAAGGACAATTTAGACTCTTGAAGATATGCTGAGAGTGTGTGTAATAGACTTCAAAGGAAGTTGGGAGGATCAGCTTCATCTGGTGGAATTCGCCTACAACAACAATAATCAGAAGAGCATCAAGGTGGCTCCTTTTGAAGCGTTGTATGGCAGAGCGTGCAGAACTCCAGTGTGTTGAGATGAAATCGGAGAAAGGAAGATAACAGGCCCGGAGTTGATTTAGCAATCAGTAGATGCCGTGGCAGTGATCAGAGACAGATTGAAGACCATGCAGAGCAGGCAGAAAAGTTATGAAGATAAGCGTCGAAGGTCTTTGGAATTCCAAGTTGGTGATCACGTTTTTCTGAAAGTGTCACCAATGAGGGGAACTTCGCGCTTTGGTAAGAAAGGCAAGTTGAGTCCGAGATACGTAGGTCCGTTTGAGATTCTTGAAAGAATCAGAAACCTAGCGTATCGTCTTGCGTTGCCGCCAAGATTGGCGTAAGTGCATGACATCTTTCACGTGTCGATGTTAAGGAAGTACGAGCCTGACCCGACCCACGTGCTCAATTTTAAGGAATTGGATGTGGATGACCGTGTGTCATACGTCGAAAGCCTAGTCCAGATTGTCGATCGTAAAGAGCAAGTTCTGTGTACAAAAACCATTCCGTTGCTCAAAGTGGTCTGGCAACACCACAGTACTAAAGGAGCGACTTGGGAGATTGAAGAATTGATGAGACAATTAAACCCCCGCCTTTTTTTTTTATCAAAGTGTAATGGTTTAAATTTCGAGGACGAAATTTTTATAAGAGGGGAAGAGTTGTGACATCCTGAAATTCGACCCCGTTTCGATAAAGTGAAATGGACATTTCATCGACGTGCCTATAGCCCTTTTTCTATAAGCTGATCACTCACGAGTTAACTAACCTATTAGGTGAAGCCGTTAAGGAATGTACCTGCAGTAAAATCCCTAAAAGCTACCTAATTGTTGGATTTGGCTAAAATCACGTTTGATCGATTTTTAACTATGAAATTTAATTTGGTTTCGGGAATCGAATATTCGGGCGTGTCACAATTCATTTTTAGGATCCTGTCTCATCGTCCGTCAAATTATTGACGAGTCCGAAATTTCAATAAAGAAACTATCGGAGGAAAAATTGAAGACCAAAAGAAAACAGAAAGGGAAAGAGGAAAGAAAAGAAAAAAATAAGACCATGTGGTGTTATATTATTTTATTTCTTTGCTCTTCCTCTCTCTTATGTTCTCTCTTTTCTCTCTCCTTCCCTCTTTTCCCTCGTGCGAATTGCCCCCTCCCCACGCCCACACTCTCTCCTTTTTTCCTTGCCGTTTTCTATTTTGCTTTCTCCTCCCCCTTTTGACTAGTCAAAGTTTTCTCTCTTATCTCTTCTTCTCTCTCCTCTCTCTTCTCCCCCACTCCCCCTCATGACCGAAAAACCTTTGTTCTTCCTTCTTCTTCGTGAAAACCAAAAGCTGAAGAAGAACGGACAATAGCGGCTCGCCGAAGACTGTCGCCACCCGTCCCGCCGCCACATCGGAGCCAGACCGCCCGTGATGCCCGCTCGCGCAACACCACGCGTCCAGCCACCCATCCCTTACACCAGGCGTCCTCCTCCGTGCAATCCAACCACTGCCTAGCCTCCATTCAGCCCCCGTTCGGCCACCTCCGACCACCGTTCGACCCCGTTGGACCTCCCCAGCGTTCCCCTCGCCCTCCGCCGGACTCCCCTCGCCGCCCTAGCCGTCAAAGTAGCTCTGGCCAGCCCAACTCAGCAAGTTGCCGAGTGGGTATCCAGCTTGTTCGTGGGCCGTTTTGGGCCGTTTCCGGGCCCCGAACCCGAGCCGTGCTTTTGGAAGAATCGTTCCTCGCGTCGCCCCCATCGGATTGATCCGATTTGCGCGCGATTTGGTGAGTAATCTCACTAATCTCGTATTAGTTGGCTAATTATGCTTAAGGTTGGTTTAGTTTTAATTAATTAGGTTTATGTGGTTATATTAGAATAAATTAGCAATTATTAGTCAATTGTGATGCCATTTAGATAAATTGATTGTGTAATTAGCATGTAGACGTGGTCTACTAATTATTGGAAGTGCCTCGGGATTTTTCCCAACCCTTAGTGGGCTTCAATTAGGCTTTTCGGGCCTAAGTAGAATTTTTAGAATTTAAATATTAATTTTCGGAATTTAATTAAATAATTATTTATTTTCCGAAAATTCAACTGAGATGGCTCAGGACCAGAATATTATGCTGATGACCGTGGTGAAGTCTGTTTATTTAACTGATTTCCAATTTGAGCTAAATTGGATTTATTATAATTAATTATTAATTCTCGAAATTGATTAATTAATTAATTAATTTTTGGAAATTCAACTCGGATGGCCCGTGACCAAATTTTTATGCTTATTTTGAGCTAAATTGAATTTTTAATATTAATTATATAATTTTCGAAATTATTTATTTATTTATTTATTTATTTATTTATTTATTTATTTTTCGAAAATTAAGATTGAGATGTCCGACGACCGAAATCTCATGCTAATTGTTGTGGCGTAGTCCATTTATTTAATTGAGCTCTACGTTGCATGGAATTAAATAAATTGTGATATTTTAGGGATTTTGTGGCATCCCGGAAATTCAAAGCCGAGCCTTAAGGTGTGTTAAATGTCTTTAATTAGGTGATAGAATTTTATGGCTTATGCTTTGGCCAATTTGTCTTTTAATTTGATGAATTTTGCTTGTGTTGTGGAAATTTAAATTTAAATGCTTGGCCATATGATTTAAATTTCAATAATTAAAATATCCCAAGACTTTGGCCAAGATGAAATTTGAATTTAGAAATATTAATTAAAAAGGAATTCAAAAAAAGAAGAAGAGAAAATAGGGTTATTTTCGAAATGGGCCTTGGGCCCATTAGCCTAAAGCTTGGTGGGCCAAGCTAGTCGGCCCATTGGGCCCAAGAGGGGAGTTCGACCAGCCCAAGAAGGAGTGGCCGGTTGGGCCTAAGCCCAAGCCCATTAACCCAAATCAAATTTCAAAAATAGAAATGACAAGTGGCAAGACAAGTCCTCATGCATTGGCCATGGTTGAGGTGGATTAATCATTGCAATTGAGGGAGTATAAGAGGGATTAGGAGAGAGAGTGGCCGGTTGCTTCTTCATTTCCGTCCAAGAGAGGTGTGCGAGAGAGAGAGAGGGCTTGAGAGAAAGGGAGAAACCGAGAGAGAGGAGGTGGAGCCGAGAGTTGCCGCCGCCCGTCCGCCGTCGCCGCCTTGTCCGACCGTCCTACGCCGCCTTGTGCTTGCTGTTCGTTCATTTTGGAGGCAAGTGGGTGGTCCTTAACTTCTCTTGCATGTTGTTTTGATGGTTGCATGTTCGGTTTTAGGGGTGATTTGGGCGAAATACCGAAGTAAGGGTTGAATGTGTTCATGTTATGTGGCTGTTTCCGTTCGGTTGGTGGTAGACAGTATCTTATTCGAGCTTGCATGTGTACTTGGAGTGCGATTTTGGCTTCGGTGTCTTCATGGAAGTTGAAGCTAACATCTTGTAGTATGACATACTCAAATTTCATGGAAAACGATGGTAATATGTAGGGTCAAAAGCTCTGTTATACGGAGACTTAGATCTACGAAATTGTCACTGACCTTTTGTTGATTTCTTGGTTGCATGTTGATTTCTGTTGGAGATCTCACCTTGTTGTCTTCTTGAAAGTTGTAGGAAACACCTTAAGCTACAAAATACTCGAATATGAGGCAAAAAGAACAAGTATAACTTGGTGAATCTGTTAGATCTTGGAGATGGTTGATTCTGGTGAGGTGTACCGAGACACCCGAGACTTCATGGGTTAAAATGGTGACCATAATCTGGTTATTTGACCTAGATCCCTTCATGAAAATTGTAAAGAACCAACTGTTACATAACATACTCGAATTTCAGAAGAAACGAAAGAGATTTGATGGGTCAAACCTAAGTTTTTCGGTGATGTACGTTCTGGACGAAACGGTAGAGGTTCCAGAAGCCTCGTGGAGTTATATAAATTAATCTATAAAGAATTTTGCTTAGATTTCTTCATGAAAAATGAACGAAAATGTGTTGGCTATCATCCTGTAAAATCTGGGAATTTTCGGAGGTCATATAGGTATTTTAATTGAATTAATTCGAAAACTGTGCAATCTGGCCATGATCCGAATGTTGTGTGTATTTTGTGGAAATTTGGGAAATTATCTAAAATGCAAATTAGCCATGGATTTTATGTGA
This sequence comes from Eucalyptus melliodora, assembly GCA_004368105.4. Classification (NCBI taxonomy): domain Eukaryota; kingdom Viridiplantae; phylum Streptophyta; class Magnoliopsida; order Myrtales; family Myrtaceae; genus Eucalyptus; species Eucalyptus melliodora. The sequence continues at coordinate 44,387,339 of CM023406.3, forward strand.
AATTTGATTCTAATTGTTTGTTTAATGATTGATTGAAGATTATGATTTTTGGAAAATCATAAATATTAAATATAATATTTATTTATGAAAATAAATAAATATAATAATATAATAATATAATAATATAATAAAATAATAATAAAATAATAAAATAATAATAAAATAAGAGGTGGATTATTTTATTGGCCATGAGTCCTATGGAATTATGATGCATTGCTATATGACATTGATGCATGTATGATCATTAATTATGATGTATTGTTATATGGCACTGATGTATGAATGATTATGAATTATGATGCATTGCTATATGACATTGATGCATGTATGATCATTAATTATGATGTATTTTTATATGGCATTGATGTATGAATGATCATGAATTATGATGCATGTATGTAAATCATATGCCATGAAATAACAAGATGAAAAGGATGATAAAAAAAGTGGAAAATGGTATGTGAGTAAGAGGTTGTGGCGGAGGATGATATCTGGTGGCCGAGTGGCATAATTCCAGAGATTCCCTGGGAGTTTCAGGATGCCCGGAATGTGGGGGGCCGGAAGTCCGGTTGTATCTTGGATACATGCCCAGAGATGCCTCGCGACACCAGGATTGGGGTGCGGGATGCCCGGCTAGAAAGGTAAAGGCCGGAAGTCTGGTTGTATCTTGGATACATGCCCGGAGGTTCCTCGTGATGCTAGATGAGATGCGAGATGCCCGGAATGTGGGGGGGGGGGGGCGGGATGCCCGGTTGTATCTTGGATACATGCCCGGAGGTTTTTCTCGCATGAGATGCGAGTGTAAAATATGAGATAAAATTGATGAATCGAGGAAGGGTGATGTGGTGATCAAATTTAAAGATAAAGATGAAAATTAACTCATGGCATGATATGGTATGATATGCATGATGATATGCATGATGATGGTGATGATATGTGATGTGATATGATGATCACCCATGGTATGATATGCATGATGATATGCATGATGATATGCATGATGATGGTGATGATATGTGATGTGAAATAACAATGATCACCCATGATAATATGATATGCATGATGATATGCATGATGATATGCAAGATGATGATGATGACGATATGCATGATGATCATGATATGATATGCATGATGATATACATGATAATGATGATGATATGACATGCATGATGATATGCATGGTGATGATAATGATGATGATATATGATATGACATGTGTAATGTGATGATGTCATGATGGTGATGACATGTATGATACGACGATGATACACATGTATGTGTTATAAACTGTTATGATGATGCATGATAGTATGCGCATGGCTTCAAGGTGAGTAATGCCTGCAATGCATGTATGATTTGCTGGATGCATTGAGTTGTTACTGGATTTCCCTATCTGCTGAGTGGTTGTACTCACCCCTTTTGGGGACCAACATTTCAGATTAGGAGATGGTTTGAACGGTTGGATATAACCGTGAGGAGGAGGATAGCAAGCGAAGGAGCTTTTAGACGCCGACACTGATCGATAGACTTTAAGTGTATGATTGTTGGAGGAAATGTCGGTCATCTTTTGGGAGTGTAGCCGAATATAGAAGACTACGGCATTTTGATGTACCGATGAACAATGTCCATCTGGTTTAAGTAAATAAAAGGTGTATGGCTTTTACTTATAAATATTTAGTAGGTGTGCATCGTTTTCTGAATGTAGGGAAGGGAATTGTTGGATATGCTTTCGTTATATAAATTGCGCAAGGGACCTATCGATAAAAAAAAAAATGTAAACCCCCAAGTTGTATGGACCCGCTGCAACTAAAAATGGTATAAGAGTGACTTGTTAATAAGGAAAAATAAAAGGTAAGCGAACTGTGGTGACTCTAGCGGATCGGGGGCCGTCGAGGGGTGCCACAGATTTACCCTAAATTGATTGAAATTGAGTGAAATTGAATTATTGATTGGTAGATGGCCGAGTATGGCTAGTTAGCATTTGTAATGCCTTGTTGAGCTGTAAGTGGAGAGAGTGGTGAGAGCTAACTAAGAATTCTATTGGATGAGACCGATCAAGTACGAAGTATAGATAGGCGTGGTTCGGTGATAAAGTACATCACTGTGCGAAAACGACGCCTTAAAGAACGCACGTAGACTGTCTATGACTTATGGTAGGCGTGGTTCGGTGATTAAGGATATCACTGTGTGAAAACGGCACCTTAAAGAACGTACGTAGACTACCTATGAATTGTGACAGGCGTGGTTCGGTGATGAAAGACATCACTGTGCGAAAATGGCGCCTTAAAGAACGCACGTAGACTGTTAGTGATTTGTGTGGCATCCCAAATTTAATGACAAGCCGTAAGGTGAGTTGAAGTTCCTAATTAGGTGATAGAATTTCTTTTGGCTTATGCCTTAGCCAATTTGTCTTTTAATTTGATGATTTGTGTATTTAAATTCATAGATTAATAATTGGCCATGAGATTATAAATTTAAATCTTAATAAACAAAGTGTCCCAAGACTTTGGCCAAGATGAAATTTGAATTTAGAAATATTTATAAAAAGGAATTCAAAAAAAAAAAAAGAAAGAAAAAGGGGATTAATTTTCGAAATGGGCCTTGGGCCCATTAGCCTAAAGCTTGGTGGGCCAAGCTAGTCGGCCCATTAGGGCCCAAGAAGGGAGCTCGACCAGCGCAAAGAGAGTGGCCGGATGGGCCTAAGCCCAAGCCCATTCAAATTCAAAAATAAAAATTACATGTGGCACAAAGGAGAGCATGCATTGGTTGGACATGAGGTGAATCAATCATTACTAATCATGGGCTTTAAGGGGATATAAAAGGGGTGAGGAGAGAGAGTGGCCGGACTTCTTGCTTCATTTTCGTCCAAAGAGAGAGGTGTGCGAGAGAGAGAGAGCTCGAGCGGAAGAGAGAGACCGAGAGGGAGAGAGAGGAGGCGGAGCCGAGAGGGAGGTGCCGCCGTGTGCTTGCCGTTCGACCGCCTTATCCGACCACCGTACGCCGTCGTTCATCGCCGTTTGTTCACCTTTAAGGCAAGTGGAGTCCATAACTTCTCTTGCATGTTTGTTGTGGTGTTTGCATGTTAGATTTTAGGTATGATTCGTGCGAAAAACCGAGGTAGGAGTTGTTTGTTTGCAAACCGTGTGACTGTTCTTGTTCGGTTTGTTGGAGTCAGTAGCTTGTTCGAGTTTGCATGTGGGTTTGGAGTTCTATTTTGGCTTCGGTTTCTTCATGAAAGTTGAAGCTAACGTCTTGTACTATGACATACTAAAAATTCGCAGAAAACGATGGAGATTTGAGGGGTCAAAAGTTCTATTGTACGGAGACTTCAGATCTGCAAAATTTTCACTGACCTCTTGTTGATTGCTTGGTTGCATGTTGATTTCTGTTGGAGATATCACTTTGTTGTCTTCTTGAAAGTTGTAGGAAACAAATTAAGCTACAACATACTCAAATTTGAAGAGAAATGAATGAGTGTAGCCTAGTAAATCGGCTAGATCTCAGAGATGATTGATTCTGATGAAGTGCACCGAGACACCCGAGACTTCATGGACTAAAATGGTGACCATAATCTGGTTATTTGACCTAGATCTCTTCATAAAACTTGTAAAGAACACCTTGGTACATAACATACTCAAATTTCAGAAGAAACTAAAGAGAATTGATGGGTGAAAACTAAGAAATTCGGAGAAGTTTGTTCTGGACGTCGCGGTCGTGGTTCCAGAAGCTTCGTAGGGTTGTAGAAATTAATAAAAAAATAATTTGGCTTAGAGTTCTGAATGAAAAAGGTACGAAAATGTGTTGGCTATCACCCTGTAAAATTTCGTAATTTTTTAAGGCCATATGAGTATTTTAATCAAATTTATTTGGAAACTGTCCAAGTCTGGCCATTATCCGAATATAAGGTGCTATTATGTCAAAATTGTGAAATTATAAGAAATTCAATTTGGCCACAAATTTTGTATGAAATTGTGATTCTATTTGTTTGCTTAATGATTTTTGAGTATCATGATTTTGGGAAAAATCATAGATATTAAATTTAATATTTATGGAAATAAATAATAATATAATAAAAAAAATAAAAAAATAAAAATAAAAAATAGATTTTTATTTGGCCATGGATTCAATTCCATTTGTGTGGCACTTGTGTGATGAGGTCTTTGTACATGTATTAAGTTGAAATGCATTTGTGATTAAGCTTTGGCATGTGTATGACATGTGAATTGAAATGCAAGTGTGATTTGTTTGATGCCATGCCAATTGCCATTTTAAATTGAGATAAAAGGATAAATGTGGATGAGAATGAGGTTGTGGTGGAGGATGTTGTCTGGTGGCCTGGTGGCGTAATTCCAGAGATTCCCTGGGAGTTTCAGGATGCCCGAAATGTGGGGGGTTGGAAGCCCTGTCGGAGGTTTCTGCCCGAAAGGAATGCCTCGCGACACCAGGATTTGGGTGCGGGATGCCTGGCTAGAAGGGTAAAGGCCGGAAGCCCTGTCGAAGGTTTCTGCCCGAAGGGAATGCCTCGTGATGCTAGTTGAGATGCGAGATGCCCGGAATGTGGGGGGCCGGAAACCCGGTGGCCATGGGATGGCTGAGTTTGCTGGGAACCCTGTCGGAGGTTTCTGCCCGAAGGGTTGATGATGAGATTGATGATTTGAGAAATGGATGATGTGGTGATCAAAATTGAAAGATAAAGATGATAATTAACTCATGACATGATGATGCATGATGATATATGATATGATATGATGATCACCCATGATATATGATATGCATGATGATATGCATGATGATGTGATGATAACGATATATGATATGATATGATGATCATCCATGATATATGATATGCATGATGATATGCATGGTGACGATGATGATGATAATGATGCGTGATGTGATATGATGATCATCCATGATATATGATATGCATGATGAAATGCATGATGGTGATAATGATATATGAGATGCCATGATGATGACATGTATGATATGATGATGCATGAATGCGCATGACATCAAAGGTAAGCAATGCCTGCAATGTATGTGAAATTGCATGATGCATTAGGATGTTATTGGATTTTCCTATCTGCTGAGTAGTTGTACTCACCCCTTTTGGGGATAACATTTCAGATTAGAAAGATGCCGCTTCCTACCGTCACGCGAGGCACCTTCTATGGTATTCCGTCAGATGTAGAAGTAGATTGTACGGAGATCGACTGCGTCACTATCCCTAGACTGACATTTGTGCGAGTGCGTGTGCTGGTCATGTACGACGTGGGCCTGGCTGAGGGCCCAGTCATCCAGGAGTTTTTGTCTGTTCATGTCCGCCGAGACGGAGTGTTTAGGGGGATGTTGCCGCCACCACCACCCGATGCACCTGGATGGGTGTGATGGTTGCGTGAAGGGTAGAGAGCTGGTGTCATCTTTTTGGGAGTAGCCGCCACTGTTGGATGGGGGGATGTCATGTGATTTTCTTAGGGGTCGTAGTATCCTTTTGGGATGAGGCCGAGTGTGGTTGAAAATCTTGGTCTCCTTTTGTTGTATTGACCCGTGAAAAACCCATCACGACAATATGTAGATAAAAGTGGCATGGCTTATCTTTTAAATTTTGATGATTAGTGGTGTGTATTTGTATCATGGATTGGTAGCGGGATAGATGGTGATGTTTAATTTGCTTCCGCTAAGAGTCGCACTGGGACCGCTTTTTAAAAAAAAAAAATGCCTGTGATTAATGACGCTTGTTCAAGTACAAGATAGTAGAAGGAAATCAAGTGTAACACCGGCGCTGGTGACGACCTGCGAAGGGTTCGGGGTGTCACAATTTGTGACCTATGACGGGCGTGGTTCGGTGATGAAGAATATCACTGTGCGAAAACGGCACCTTAAAGAACGCACGTAGACCGTCTGTTACTTATGTCACCTTGGCAAAAATAGCGCCCAAGAGCATTGATGGAGCTCTGTGACTAAGTGTACTATTGGAGATTTTGTGCGATGAAGTGAATGACCTAGAAATGATTCAACTGACTTATAATCGACTAGGTCGATTGATCGATGATTAGATCTGAGTGTGATTCAATGTGATTGATTGTTGTCTTGATTTGATGTTGTAAATTGATTGACTGAATGGAAATGATCGTGAGTGGTCTTATTGACTTGTAATCGACTAAGTCGATTTGATCGATGCTTCGATTGGTGATATGATTGCTTGAGTGCCTATTGTGAATTGTACTAACTTGCAGGTGGGATCTGAGGCCAAGGTACATCTTCTGTTTTATGTGTGTATAGGCAGCCTATAGTATAATGGTTTACTAATCGGGCTTAATGGGGTAGAACTTGCTGAGACGTAGTCTCATCCCAGTTTGGGGAAAACATTTCAGAACCCCGTTGAAGAGCTGAGGAGGAATCTAAGAAGGAGTACTCTGCGACGAAACTTAAGGAGAAAGATTTTTGGGAGAAGAAGATAATCCCGAGAAGGGCCTTGAGTACGGCCCGGATGGCTGAGAGTTTATCTTCTTTTGAGATCTCCTTTTTGATGTGATTAAAGTTTAGAGTAAAAAGTTGTAGAGTGCTCTAGTTTGTGTTTTGTATAAAAGTTTGGTTATAAAATTCAATATGAAAAATATGGCCTTACTTTTCTATCCCATCGTTTTATTGTTTGGGGATTTTAACTGCTTTCGCATGTGCTTAATAAATAGAAAGGGTCGGCGATACATAGTCCTGGGATCTCGCATTATAAAATCGACCAAGGGTGAAGGATGTGTGCGTGCCCGAGGATCGGGGCGTGACACCCCTAATCCTTCAATCGAAGTTTAATGTGGTGGTCTCACCCCTTTGTTTTCCATTTTTTCTTTTTTCTATTTTGCAAGTAAACGTAATTAAACATGTCACATGTTTTGGATTTTAACGTATTAAAGAAAAGTGTATTCTTGGATATTCTTATAATGTTTTATGTGTTTCTGCGTAAAATTATCTCACTAATAGTAAAGAAAAATGACATTCTTTGATATAATATAAAAATGAAAAGTCTCTTCTTCATCATTGATCTTACAACGACTTATCCATTTTTGTACCTCTTATTTTGAAAGCTCACTTTCTTGGTGAACTTTTCATTAAGTTCATTAGTATCAAGTCTCTTTATCTACTAGATCAAAGAATTTATCTTTTTTCCTTATTATATTGATGGATAATTTTATACAGAGCATGTTAGAAGTGAGAGGAATATTTAGGAATACACTAAAAACATTATGCACAATGAGATATCTTGAATTTTTCTTTTCATAAACAAGTCATAGATTACATTACTTTTTGTCAATCCAAAATAATGATATTTCACTGGCATTTTCAAAAGGAAAGTATTACTTTATCCATAAATTTCATCTACTTAACAATTTATCCATAAATTTGATTGACAACATTGAAAAGAATTAGATTTCCTGGAAATTTTCTCTTTTTGACAAAACAAATTTTTATGGGACTAATATCTAACCATAAAAAAAAAAAAAAAACATAGTGTCTTTAAAATACATGAAAAATTCTCGATAAACGAAAACTAAATATATATGAAATTCTTAATAGTGGCAAGTAGATTCTACATATGTATATATATATATATATATAATCTAATATAATATAATAAAAAAGGAAAGTAAATAAATTTGAGACCACCAATTTGAATCACAGTTGAAGACAGAGGGCAATTTTGTCTTTTTATGAAAATTGAGTAGAATTAGTTATATAGGGGTGGAAATAGTGTCACCCTTTCAAAATTGTCTTCTTTTCTATTTTAGAAATGAATAATTATTGCATTTTCTCATATTTTTTAACCTTCATATGTTTGAAAGAACTTGTATGAGTTGATTTGAGCGGGCACATTACGAGGCCATATTACGAGGCACAACAATTCAACTTAATTTATGCTTTTAGGTTCAATGTGTTCCCATATTATCTATTATCATAAATTATTGTGTTTCAAAATTATTTAGTATGTTTATTCATATAAAATTTGCGTTTTTTTTTCATGATACATGACTATTCGTGCAAATAGTATTTTTCAATAAATTTTGAACTAATAATTATGAGAAAGTCTATGGTTGCAATAAACTGCCCTCGATGGTGAGTACAAGAATTTGCGCGATCTTTGCATCTTTTTGTTTCCCTTGTGTTAACTTGTTGTCTTAAATATATTTGCTATTAATATCTCTTTTTGTAATGAGTTTTTCCCACTTCTTGCTAAAGAGAGTTAGTGCTTTCACATATTATTATTATTTTTTGGATAGAAAGAAAATAACTATTAACTGGAAAAGATATTACAACTTGTAGCTAATGTGTTTGAAAGAAGAAGATCAAAGAGAGGAGGGGGCAAATTCGGCCCAATTAGGTAGAAGATAGCCCTTACTATTGGCTTTTGCGGCCCAATCTACCGCGAAATTGGTTTGTCTCTTGCAAAACCTAAACCGGAGATGAGAAAAGCGGCGAAAGAGAGCGGCAACTTCAGTGATTAGGGAGCGTATCTCCCATGGAGAATCTAGCTTGTTGTTGATGGAGTCAACCAAGAGAAGACAATTTGAATCAATCTGAAGATGCGCTTCAGTGTTGCCTTGCCGCAATAAGTGATGTAGGGTGATGATCAGAGCTTGTATTTCGATTTGCAAGGCTGAAGAAGCAGGTACAATCCTAGTAAACCCTTCTCACATTTTCCCAAAGTGGTCCTAGCATATAACTGCCACAGATCCTTTTATATTGTCCATGATATGAGCCCCATCAATATTGATCTTCAATATACCCTAATTAAGGGCTTGCCAAAAATTGTTGCGATCGGAAGGGTTGCAACGTGGCCCGTTCGAGAGATGGAGGAGGTTCTGAGCCGTTTTAACTTGAGCAAGAGCGGCTTCAACAACAAGGATTGGATCTAGTCGTTGTCTGCAAAAACCAAATCTATTCCGAGCTTTCCAGATATGCTAGAAAACCGCAGCAATAGTTTCCATATCAGGTGAGTTTTTTTTCTCTAAATGATATGGTCTGCTATCCACTCTTCCACTCTGTGTATTGCTGTTGTAACGATGTGAATGCGCATACTAGGGTGAGCCCAGATTCTAGGAGTCCATGGGCATAGAAGGAGATGTTCAATCATTTCGAGTAGTTGTTGATGGCATAATGTGCAAACCAGATCAGTACTGATCCGTCGCCGGAATAGGTTGTCTTTGGTTGGCAATGCATTATGACAGATAGACCAGAGAAAAATTCTTACTTTGGGTGTGAGTTTAATCTGCCAAATGTTTTTCCAAAGGATTGAAAGAGCTTGATAAGAAGATGAGGATTGATGATTGGTTGTGATTGGTACTATTTTCTTGATAGATATATAACCACTTTTAATTGCGTACTCCCCCTGGGTGGTGGCTGTCCAGACTAGATGGTTTGAGGCAAAATTTGCTCTAATTAGGATTCTCAGTATCTCATGAACTATTGGTGCATCATAGAATTGATTTAGCATAGGGACATTCCAATTGTTTGTGTCATGCTCCAATAAGTCAGCTACAAACATAGGTTCCTCTCTTGCTACTGGGCCACCTATTCTCCTGCTTGGTAGCCACTGGTATTCACGTGTTTTGATCTGAGTTCCATCGCCGATCGACCGTTGGAGGTTAGGTAAGATCGCCTCCCTTCCTGACAATAGGCTTTACCAACCCCAGGAAGGGCAGGCTCCTCTGTTCGCCTTAAGAAAGTCTTTGGAAGGGAAATACAGTGCCTTAAACAGTTTACTCCAAAGGCAGGAAGGCTGTTGTAATGATCGCCATGCCTGTTTCCCAAGTATTGCCTTATTGAACACAACTAAATCTTTGAAGCCCATTCCTCTCGTAGCCTTTGTACATTTTAAAACCTCCCAACATTTCCAATGAACCCTTGACTTCCAACAATCATTCTACCACAAGAATCAAGCAACCTTCTATTCAATAGATTTGCAAATGGATATAAGAATTTTAAAGATAGACATGGAATACTGAGGTATAGCCTACACAATTGTCTTAATTAGGATTCCCTTTCCACCATTGGAAATAAGACTCTCATTCCAACCATCCAGCTTGTTATTTACTCTACCCAAAAGCCAGGCAAACATATCTCTTTTGGATCTACCCCAATCAAAAGGAATGTCTAGGTATTTACTTGTTTTTTCAAGCATATGGACTCTTATTTCACTAGCTAGGTTTTCCTTAAGGCATATAGGGCAATCCTTACTAAAGAAAATACCTGACTTATTCCTATTAATTTTCTATCTTGTGGCTAGGCAGTATTGGTTCAGTATGTTAGCTAGGTTCTAACTTTCCTTAATTGTGCCATCTAAAAAGAAAATGGCATCGTCAGCGAAAAACAAGTGAAAAAGAGTAGGGCATGACCTGTTAAGTTTGATGCCCCTCATATTCTCGATATCGATGGCTTGATGGATGAGGGTTGATAGGAGATTTGTTAGCAAGATAGACAGATAAAGGGACAAAGGTTTGCCTTGACGTAGACCTTGGGTCAGGTGAAAATACTCTAACTACTCGCCATTGAAATTGATGCTGATAGACATTGATGAGATACACTGCGAAACCCACTGAACCTAGGTAGGATGGAAGCCTAGTTTAAGTAGATAAGCCGTTAGAAAATCCCATTCAACTCTATCGTATGCCATATTCATGTCCATTTTTAAGATTGCTGGGAAATTCCTTCTTCCTTTCCGAGTCTTTAGCTGATGAAGAATCTCTTGGACCATGAGGATGTTGTCCTGGATTTGACGTCTAGAAACAAAGGCAGTTTGTTCCGTAGGAATCAGGTTAGGTAGTAAGGGCTTCAGGCGATTAGCAAGGATTTTGGATATGATTTTATAGGCGTAATTGCATAGGTTAATGGGACGGTAATGGTCCAGACTTTTGGGTAGTGGTATCTTTGGTATCAGAGTTATAGAAGTCTTGTTAAGGTCCGGTGGCAGCGCACCTGACTGAAAAAAATTATGAACTGAAATGAATATCTCATCTTGAAGTGTGTCCCAGTTAGATTGGTAAAACAATCCATTCAAACCATCCGGGCCTGGGCTTTTGTACTGTCCAATTGAAACATTGCAAGGCGAACCTCCTCTTTAGTTACCGTAGCTGTAAAAATGGAATTCATATCAGCGTTAACTATACTTGAGCATTGGGCCGGAATGGGGTCATAGTCACGGTAGCCCACTGTTGTCTAGAGGTTAGAGTAGAAATCCTGTGTCATTTCCTTCAAAGTTTCCTCATCTCTCACCCATATGTGGTTAGTGTCCAACATCATTCGTATTTTATTCCTTTGTCTTCTTTGGATGGTAGTTGCATGGAAAAATCTTGTGTTTTTGTCACCACATTTCAGCCAATTAATCCTTGACCTCATAGCCCAATATTGCTCCTCTTGTTGCCAAAGTTTTTGAAGTTCTGTCTTGATTTTGGTTGCTGTCGATTTATCAAATTGAGTATCATTTTGGTTTGTGATTTGTTATAGCTGAAATTGCAATTCTGATATTCTATTTTTGGCCTTGGAGAACTTTTCATGACTCCATCGGACAAGTTAGGAACCAACAAACTTTAATTTATGTGGTAGGTCAGAACTGGAGCTGGTTGCAATGTGCCATGCGTTAGCAATAATCATCCTATAATCCAGATCTTATAACCATAACAATTCAAAGATAAATGGCCTCCGTCTCCTTCGCAGAAGGGCTTCAATATTTAAAACTAAAGGACTATGGTCCGACCCCACTGTTGGTAAAGCAAACACCTCGGCTTCTGGGAAGGCGAGTTGCCAATCCAAGTTGCAGAGAACCCTGTCTAGTCTCTCCTTAACAATCTCATCACTTAAATGGTTATTTGTCTAGGTGAATGCGAATTCCTTACTCTCCATGTCTATTAAAGAACAGTCATGTAGTACCTCTCGAAAAGAGTTCATGCGTTGGAAATTTGCTAACCTCTTACCTACCTTCTCCCAGTGATAGGTTATTTCGTTGAAATCACCAGCACAGATCCAAAGTAAACAGTTAGAGTTTGCAATTCGACGGAGGTCAATCCAAAGCTGTTGTCGAAGCCGCAACATAGATGGTGCATGGACGCAAGTCATGCGAATAAGTATGTTGTTCCTTGATTATGTGCACATAAAGTCTATGAGGTCTTGATGTGAATGAAGCACGTTGAGAGAGATGTGTGCTTGCTAGAAAATGGCCAGACCTCCTACTGAGCCAATAGGATTAACCAAATAGGAATTTGTGAACTTGAGCCACCTCTAAATATTTGTGAGCATCTCTGATCTATTTTTGGTTTCCATCAAAAAAACTAGGTCAGGTCTTTCTTTGGCCACTAGGGCCTTAAGGGCTTGAACTGTTAAGGAAGACCCCAGACTCTGATAGTTCCAACTAACGAGCTTCATTTTGCTGTGGGTGGCTTTTGAGGGCAAGCCACCTCAGCCCATCTATTATTCTCTTCAACAATGAGGATCAGAGTGTCCACAAGTTGGGTTTCATCAAAATCCTCTACAATATGAGCTCTAGACTCATATGGATTATACCTCTTTACCTTCTTGGAAGTTCCTGCTCTAGTTGGTAGTCTTGACTGCTTTAATTTTTTGGGAGTTGGGACAACCGCGTGCTGATCCTAAATGCCTTTTAACTTTACAGGTACATAAATTAGAGCCTCCTTGGAAGAACCCAAGTTAGGTTGTGGCAAATGTTGTTCACCTAGCTGTTCACCTAGCTGTTCACCTTGCGGATGCTGTTCACCCATTCGGTCTAACTAAGGTAATGCTGATAGTTGCCTAATCCCCTCAATCTGCTCTTTATCAGACTAATGAAAGACTTGTATGCCCTTCTGTTTAGATAAGGCAATGGCCATTTGCCCAGTGGATGATTGCCCTGATGTCTGTCCATCACTGCCACTAAGTATGATGTGATTTTCAGTAGGAGGGGGTACTAGGGCCATACTAATAAAAAAAAAGAGGGGTCTCGGGTATCACATCCACTATCTTTACCGATCGATCCTGATCACCATAAAAGGTAAGCTAGTAAGAACTATGTTCTTTGACTTCTGCACATAACCACTGGCTAAAAGCCATTTTTTCCTTGCCTTCCATTTTTGCTTCGGTAAAAGCGAATTTCTTGACAGTACGTGGCATAGTGGCCAAGTTGACCACATGAGTAGCAAAAATGTGGGAGGCGCTCATATGAAAAGTCCAGCCATATATTTCTTCCTTCGATACGAATTAAGTGCCCTGTTTTTAAAGGCCGCGATAGGTTTATTTCCACCCTAGCTCTACTTGCCCTGATATTGTAACCTTCCTTTGTGTCTACTTTAGTTGCAATCACACCCCCAACATGCCTTACTGCTTTACTTAGCATTTGTTCCGAGCACCATTCTAGGGGTAAGCCGAATATTTGAACCCAAAAGGCACATGTTGAGAAATCATAACAATGCAAAGGTGTATTAGGAAGCCATGGCTTTAATATAATAAGATGGCTAGCGAAACACCATGGACATCCCTCTAGAATTCTTTGTTTCTCCTCTACAGATCTAAATTTTGCAACGTATAAGCCAGTATTGTGTTGTGTGAATTCTAGATGTTCTGTACGCCATGTTCGTTTAAGAGTATTTTGTAATGCTTGGAGGTTTACCGAAGGGTTTGACAGAATTTTACCAACTAAGATAAGCTTGCATTCCTCAATCTTCTCTAGCGGCAACAGGTCATCCCAAACTTCAATTTCATGAGAAGCACAAAGTCAGCCCAACCTGTTGCAAAGGGCGGCAAGGTGGGAATCTTCCTCCAAATCCTTCTCATCCATGAAATTGAGGTTTTGAGCAATATTGGGAGAAGTCGCGATGGCAACAGATGTGGCATGCAATGAGACAAGGGAGTAGAGGTTTTGTAAGGATAAGTAGAGATGAGTCAATGGCGATGAAACGAGGGATGAGAGGGTTTGAGTGGGGGTGAAATTCGAGTAAGACGAAAAGGAAATACGAACACTACGAGTCCCTAGACCGGAGTGCGGAAATCCATGAAGAAAGTCATTCACGAGCAGATGGATGAAATTTTGAGGGAGTGAAGGGGCAATGGGTTATGGAGAAACATCTTCCAATAGGGGTTGATTAGGGCAAACTACCTTGATGGTAGAAGGTGAGCTCTGCATGTCGAGAGAGTAACAAATCACAAAAAATAGTGCTTTCACAGATTGACTTGATAGATAATCAACAATCGTGTTTTGTATGAAGATGCCATCTTTTCTTCTTTTCATTGTCCTTTGGGAAATTTTCAAATAAGGGCTTAAAATGTCTTCATTTTCTCGAATAAGAGCCTAAAGTGGATTTTATTTCAAACAAAAGCTTGAAGTAAATCTTGTTTCAAATAAAGACTCGACTTTCTTGCTGGTCAATGGCATTTTACTCCTTTATCCTCCTTTTTTTTAAAATCCTTTTTTCTTCATTTTTTTCCCCCATTTTTTGGTTTTTCTTTCTTCATCACCATTGGTGGTTGCTAGCCACCAACGATATCGGAAAGGGTTGGGTGAGGGGCACCCTCACCCAATTCGACGAGGGCCACCCTCGCCAACCGCTTGTAAGGATTAGCAAAGGCTACGCCAACCTTGCTAGCCTCGTTTGGGGCTAGCGAGGGCTTGGCAACCCACACCGGTCACTAGTGAGGGGGACAGCCTTGCTTGGGCAAGGCAACCTTTGCCTTGGGGGAGACCACCCTTGTGGCTATCGATAAGATCGGCTCTCGCCAAATTTGGGTAAGGTTGCCTTGTCAGCAGTCAACGAGGGATAGCCTTGCCTAGGCAAGATGACCCTCGCCCCAAGTGGGTTCGTCCTCATGAGCAGTCGACAAGGCTCGTCAAGCCCTCGTTGGTCCTAGGCAAGGCCGACCTTTGCCAGATTTGGTGAAGATGGCCTCGTTGGTGGCTAGTGAGGGCTAGAAGGCCCTTGCTCACCCTTATTAGCGGTTGGTGAGGTTGGCAGAGCCATCAGCCCTTACCACTTGCTAATGAAGGTGATCGAGCCATCATTAACTCTTACCAACAATTGACGAAGAGTACTGAGTCCTCGTCAACAACCAGTGGCTCTTGTCCCAAAAAAAAAAAGTGAACAAAAGAAAGAAAAGAAAAGAATAAAATAATTTAAAGTTACAATTGTAATTGGATGAAAATGCCCTTGACCAGTCAAAATATTAAGCTAGCTAGTGACCAGCAAGATTAGACTATTATTTGAAACAACCAAGACCACTTTAGGCCCCTATTTGAAACAATCATGTTCACCTTGGGCTCTTATTTGACACAAAATTCACTTTAGGCCCTTATTTGAGAAAATGAGTTCACTTTAAACCCTTTTTAAAAAAAAAAAAATTTCCCTTGTCCTTTCCTTAATTAAAGAAGTGCCATATATTTAATAACCCTTACAATTAAATAAAGCTCTCAAAACACGTTTAATAATGCATTTTGAAGAAAATATATCGTTTTATCACGCACAACACAGTCGTTGGCATGTAGTTCATATTCCCATAAATTGTGCAAAGATAACATCCCTGTGACATTAAAGGGCTTTTATAATTTGATTTCATATAATTTGGATTTTGGCTAAATGTACATATCTTTCTCTTGTAATTCGAGGGATGTAACATAAGGCTGCAATATGCTAATTATAGTGAAATTCTTAGCTGAACGTAATCTTAGTTTAAAGGTGAACCAAGATAAAACATTGCATCTCAAATTCTCTTTCCTACTTTTACTCCTAATTTTTTTTTGGGATTGTTTGGTGAATCATAACAATAGTGTCCATTTATTACTCTACATAAATTTGCTACTTGTTTAGCGAAGTTATAAAAAAATATAAGGAAAAAGTAACCAAAAATCCAAAATTATGCTAGTTATGACACAATTATCCCAAAACCTTTTTTGTAACATAGAAAAATCCAAAATTATAGTCATGTGACACATTTACTTCATTTTTTTTTTTTTTGGTGATCTAAATCCCTAAACTTGTATCCATGCACCACATTTACCTAAAAAATTTGAGATAAATATGTCATGTAAGTACAAGTTTGGAGTTTTCATGTCATAAAAAAATAAATTTAGATAAATGTGTCACACAGATATAACTTTGGATTTGTGATAAACGTGTCACAATGTGGCTCTTTCTATAAAAAAAAGAAACAAGAAAGATAATATGATGATTCTACAAGTACTATATGGTATCAAACATGTGCTTTATATTTTGAGGAAGCCTCCAAGGCATCCGATGTAATTGACCTCATCATCATGGATTTGAGTCCCATCACACTAACTTTCTAGAAGCCCCCCTTAAGCCATCTGATACAATTGACCGTCTGCTGTAAGAGGGGGACTGTGATTTGATGAGATCAGATGTTGGGTGTCTCGAAAGTCTCTCATACCCAATGCTATATATTAATTGAATCGTTTTCCTAGCTGACATATTTTAGTTTTTTTTACCTAATTTAAACTTCTGATATTTTCACAACACTTTATACTAATATTTAAATTCATAAATTAATCTGTTCAAATTCTTCTAAAATTTGACTAAAATCTAAATTTTGGCAGGTGAGTGTTCAAAAGTCTATTAAATTCAAACAAACAAGCAATTACACGTATTTGTATGTGGGGAATTTATTTATTTTTTTGGTCGAATGTAAGTGGGAATTAGGAGGCAAGAAAAATGGTACTAAAAGCATAATCGCGTTTGGATGAAGGGAAACAAACGGAGGTTAAAGATTAAAAGAATTAAGAGATATTAGGAAGAATTGGTTTGGTTATAAATATATTCTCTAAATCTATTCAAATCTATTCAAATATGGAGCAATTCGAAAGGATTCGGAGGGATTTCTCTATTAATAAACACAATTATTCTTCTTTCTCACTTAAACCCTTATTTACATCTATTGATAAGTAAGTAAAAGAAGCATTTGTGCCATAATACATTCTTTTCCTCTATTTTTTTTCTCACGAGCATCCAAATAACTCAATAACTCAATCCCTTGAAATCCTTTCTCCTCTTTTCTCTCTTAATTATATTATTTTTCGTTACTAACCACTACATCCACGCTGAGTGTCAGTCTTTTGTGCGATGAGTGAGTATCAATGTTCACGTGGTACTTCCTTACTAAAGCTATAAACAAGTTACGATAAATATATATGATGCTAAACAATCCCACAACATTTATTTATGGGGTTTATATGATGTTTAAATACTTATAATCTCCCTTTAACTGAAAGAATTGATTAAAAAAAAATCCTAACCTTATTATATGGTGGTTATTTTAGTCCTTAACCTATCAATTATGCCATTAGGCCTTAACCTTTCCACAATTTATCAATTTAATTATAAATCTTTTAATTTTGTTAATTCATCCCTAAACATTTTATAAATTTGTGACTTTAATCTTAAACCATTTAATGAATTACTAATCTAGTACTTCCAGCTAATCTTAGTTGGAAATAGTTGATGTGAAGATCCATTTAGTGTCAACTATTGTATGTGGCACTGTTGGCGCTAGCATGAATTTTTTTTAATTTTAAAAAATTAAAATTTTTATTAATTTCTCTTCTTTCATTTTTATTTTCTTTCCTTTTTTTTTCCTTCACAGTGGCAAGTGAGGTTGCAAACCATTGGTTGAGGGTTGGCAATCATTGCCAGCCCAAGGTCAAGGATTGTAAAGCCCTGGCCGATCACAAGCAAAGGTTGTGGTCCCCATCAAATCTAGTGAGGGCTTGTGAGCCTTGCTATGGTCGGCAAGGGTGCCAAGACACTCGCCCAAGTCTCACCAACCATAGCAAGGGTGAGCAAGGGCCACAGAGCCCTTGCTTAAATCCAATGAGAGTAGCATCCCTAGCTCACAATCGGTGAGGACTTCCTGACCCTTGCCCAGGGGTTAGCAAGGGTTGGTAAACCTCGACCAATTGCCTTGCCTACCTTGTGAAGGAAAAAAAGAAATTTAATAAATTAATTTAAAAATTGAAATTTTTAAAAAAATGGTGAAAATTTGTCAACATCAGTGCACCACGTCTCATTGGACAATAGACACTGAATGGACCGCCGCATCAGTGATTTCCAATTTAAAATTATCAGAAAAATTACATTATTAATTCATTAAAAAAATTTAGACATACTACAAAACCTTCTGCTCTATACAAAAATTGCAGCAAACCAAAAACACACTTTACTTATAAATAATCCAATACAACTGTATATTCCACATCTTTGACTATGGTAGACATACAAACTTCTTCTCATTACTCACTTCACATTTGAATAGACTACACAAGAGAATAACCACAAAATTAACGCTCGATAAAAGTTTCTTTCAATTTTCAGCCTCAAAACCTCCCTCTTCAAATGGTCAACTAAAGATGTTAAACCCTTCATTTGAGCTTGGATTGAGTCAACATCCTCCAAGTCGTCTATTAATGTAGGTGGAGATTGATGTTGGCCTTCAAGTAACTCCAAGGTCACCTCTGTCGATCGATCAGAGAATTTCCTATTAACCCATTTGAAATATTTGTACTTCGAACCTTCTCTATATTTGCCGCACCCATGGAATCTTATCCTGGGATTCAATCGAGTCCAACATGTTATTCTCGTACTTAGTGACCCACAATAACAGTAACACTGACCATCTAATTCGCTTTTTTTTTGTAGGAATGTGAGACACTGCTAAAGCTTCTGCCCTTCATTTCCAAGAGCAAGCTGATAATTTTGAGAGAAAATTGAAGCATGCACTCAAATTGGGGATTTAAGGTTTTGAATTTCTAGTTCTCTCCCAATTTGGGGATTTATGATTCTTACTTGGGGGAAACGACGTCATTTAGCGTTGTTTTGTTGTTTGTATGCTGATTGTACTCTCCAAGGATCCATGTAAACTTAAAAAATTAATAAAAAACTGCCACTTTGGATTTCCGGCCAACCAAATCGGCGCTGACACTAAAGTGATCGTTTTTCAAAAGTTTTGACACTAAAGTGATCCAAAATAAAGTTTTTGCACCAAAGTGAATGTTGTACATAAGTTTTAACACTGATAGTGTACTTACCCCATATTTATTATATAGTTTATTTTTTAATAAAATATTTACTAAAGAATGATGGAATGGGATATAAAAGAAATAAAAAGAGAGGAAAAAATAATTAAAAATATAAGTAAATAAAATTGAAATAGAAGAATGAATAATTTTGAACTTGAAATGGATTTTCCCAAATTCTCTTCGTCTCTTTCTCATATGTATCTCTAATGAAGCTTCACAACTCCTTTATAGCTAGCTCTCTGAGTCATGTCAAAAGTCCACAAAAGCAGCAAAAAAGTTGAAATTCTTCTTTTCTACAACTTTGTGATTCATGTTGACGTTTCATGAAAATATCAAAAGAGTCAAAACACTATACTTTTCGGAATGGGAAATGTAAAATATCACGTTTTCTCTCTTTTACTAGATGAACCGTTTGCAGTAATCCACCACACTGATTTTGCTATAACCCATTGACATTGCTCGTCATAGTCGTGGCTTTGGAATGCTACAACGAGCCTATTTTCAATCTGAGACATAGGTTGTACAATAACTATGAATTGATTTATGGAGATTATCTTCATTTGTACCTTTATGATTTCTTTACTAGTAAACTATGAGAAATTTTTACTAACAAAATTTAAGATTTGGTTAAATTGCTTGACGGTGCAAAGGCCATTGGTTATAAATGGGTCTTGAAAACTAAGAAAGATTCATTGGGCAACATTGAAAGATATAAAGCTAGATTTGTTGCTAAATGATTCACTTAAAAGGAAAGAATCGATTATATATAAAAAATTTCTCCTATTTCTAAGAAAAATTATATTCGTATTGTTTTGGCATTGGTTGTCCATTTTATATGGAATTACATCAAATGGACGTGAAAACGGCATTCTTTAATGGGAAACTAGAGGGGGAGGTTTACATGAAACAACCTAAAAGATTCTCCTCTAGTAAAAGTGAGCATTTTGTGTGCAAACTTAAGAAATCTATATATGGCTTAAAACAAGCATCCTGCCAATGATACTTAAGATTTCATGAGGTCATCTCTTCATTCAGGTTTGTAGTGAATATCATGTATCAATGTATATGTCAGAAAGTCAGCGAGAGCAAAATTTGTTTCCTTGTGCTATATGTGAATAATATTCTACTTGCGACCAATGATAGGGGGCTGCTACATAAGGTGAACTAATTTATCTCTAAGAGTTTTGACATGAAGGATATGGGTGAAGTATCTTATGTCACTAACATTAAGATCCATAAAGATAGAACTTGAGAAATTTTAAGACCATCTCAAGAAATTTATATTAATAAGGTCCTAGAGAGACTTTGGATGAAAGATTATTCGCCAAGTATAGTACCCCTTATGAAGGGTGGCATGTTTAATTTGAACTAGTGCCCAAAAAATGATTTAGAAAGGGAACAAATGAATAACATTCCAAATGTTTCTGTTGTCGGAAGCTTGATGTATACTTAGGTTTGTACTCGACCCGACATTGCCTTTGCTATGAGAATGTTGGGAAGATATCAGAATAATTCAAGTATGGACCACTAGAGAGTTGTAAAGAAAGTGATGAGATTCCTTCAAGGTACCAAAAGCTACATTTTTATGTATAGACGGATTGACAACCTAGAAGTAATTGTTTATTATGACGTGGACTTTGCGAGTTGCATTGATTCTTAAAAATCAACATCTAGATATATTTTTACGTTAGCTAGTAGAGTTGTATCATGGAGGAGTGCAAAGTAGACTTTGACTACTACTTCCATTATGGAGGCTGAGTTTGTTTCTTATTTTGAGGCTACCTCACGTGGTGTATGGTTGAAGAGTTTCATTTTTGGGCTCAGAATTGTTTATTTTATTTCTAAGCCATTAAGAATATAATGCGACAATTTAGCTACCGTTTTTATGGTTAAAAATGTCAAAAATGGCAATCAAAGTAAGCATATCGATATCAAGTATTTAGTCTTAAGGGAACATATTAAGGAGAATAAAATGATCATATAACATATAAGTACTAAATGGATGATAGTAGATCCTTTAACTAAATGCATGCCACCAATAAAGTATAAGGATCATGTAACTAGTATGAGAATAAGTCTCATCATGTGATTTACTGTCATATGAACGATTTGGTGTTGTATGAAACTCTTATTCTATTGCAATGTTGATTCTCAATTTTTGATATACACATTTTGTTGTTTTCGAGAATAACATTTATCTTGGTTCTGGAATGAATATATGGTTTATTCATTAAGATCCGTCGTCACGTATAGGCTGGCATTAAAGAAATACGATGCATTGTGATATGTGGAAGATATTACTTGTTTTTAGAGAACATGTCGTCATGATTCATGTGTTTTGCTTCTTTTCTTTTTCATAAATTTTTTAGTGGATTTGGTCGAATAATCTGTATGATGAAAATATTGGAATCAAGTGGGAGAATGTTATATATATATACTCACATTCTCTCTTTAAGTAGTGATTATTCCACATGCAGTTTATCCATACTTCGTATCTTTTCATGACAACTGCCCATTTGATAATCACTTCAATGAGAGACGGTATATAAAATGAATGATTGTTCATTTCTAAAGGGTAATCACAAGATATAATGCAAATCCTCTAATTTAGAATACACCAACATCAGTACACAAGGGGATTGGGTTAGTAGAGTATACCCGTAATTTCGCCGAATTTCCGTGAATTTCCTACAAACAACTGCTAGAGGTTTATTTACTTTTGATCCTGTTTTTTCCGTATATAATTTTTACCTCTAATAGAGAAACCATATTGCTAAAGTGATGATTAAGATTGATCATATTATCTGTGTTTGTCTTGCCATAGATAATTTGCAATTTCAATATATTGCCTAAGTCCGCATGTTTTTCCCCCTAAAGTAATGTCAAAAGTTATAAGCAAATATAGGCATAAATTTTTCAAAAGATAAAAAAATGGTCACACATCCACAAGGGACAAATGAGGTCAGGTTTTTATGGATGTCATGAATAATCATCCATGCTCTGTCAAAATTGCGTAGTCGATACTCTTCAATAGCTTCTCATGTTTTTTTTTTCTAAGAAAAGACCAAACTTGAGAGGCCAGCCAACGGTCCTTTACCCCCTCTTTCACGTTGGCGTGCACGAGTCGTTCTCCATTCCTAGCCCTTGAATCACAAGAAAAAAAAATCGTAATCATCAATTAAAAATATTTCAAATTTTATATAATATTACGATAGATTAGCTTCTCATTTCCCGTATATTTATTCCACAGTCTAAAATACTTTCCAAAGTCATTTCAAGTTAGCTTCCCCGGCATCCTATATATACCTCCTACACTAGAGAAACGATAAACGGAAAAAAATCTGAAGCTCTCGATCATGGACGCAAGAGCATCTTTTTTCCTCCTACTGCCTTTCCTAGTCCTCCTCGCAAGTAAGCACATTGTCATCATAATCTATCTATTTTCAACTATTACAAATTTCTACATTAACATTACCTTCTTCCGAAACTAGAAAATAAGATCCTAAGTGTAATTTTTCTGTTTTTTGGGATTCGGAAGTTAAAGTCCTATGTTCAAATTTCCATCTCTGTTATGGGGATTCCTGCGCTGATAAACCCCAGGAGGAAAAATAATTAATCCGCGTACATCAATTTTATGGCTTGCATGCATGCTTGCAGGAGGAGCCGGCGCAGCCACACTCACCTTCACCCCTACACAGTCTGGCCCGGGACGCTCACCGGTGGGGCCAGCGGGCAGCTATCCTCAACCGGGTTCGAGCTTGCCACGGGTGCAACCTTCTCGATCAATGACGTCCCAGAAACGTGGTCCAGTGGCCGGGTGTGGGGCCGAACAGGCTGCACCACTGATGCCTCCGGCAAATTCGTATGCGCCACCGCTGACTGTGGGTCTGGCCAGGTGAGCTGCAATGGTGCAGGGGCGATCCCGCCGGCCTCCTTGGCGGAGTTCACTCTCCAGGCACCGGGGCTCTGGCAAGAACGACATCTACGACATCAGCCTCGTGGACGGCTTCAACCTGCCCCTCTCTGCAACCCCACAGGGTAGCGGCAGTGGGTGCAGCACGACCAGCTGCGCAGGCAACGTCAACTCTGTGTGCCCGTCAGAGCTGGCGGTGAAGGGGTCGGACGGGAGCATCGTGGCGTGCAAGAGCGCGTGCCTGGCGTTAAACCAGCCGCAGTACTGCTGCACTGGGGCGTACAACACGTCGGAGACATGCCCGCCGACGAATTACTCGAAGATTTTCAAGGACCAGTGCCCTCAAGCTTACAGCTACGCTTACGACGACAAGAGCAGCACTTTTAGTTGCGCGGGTGGGGCTAGTTACCTCATTACATTCTGTCCGTGACATATTCCCTCTTCTTACGAACTTGAATGGACCATTTTCCCATACAAGGTGAAAATTTGAGGTCCACAGTTTGTCTCGGTTGGCCTAAAAACTATTTGTATCCTCGTCTCTGGATTGAGCGATCATGCAAGTAGTTTCATTTTCCACTAGGAAAATTACATGTAATCTGCCGAGAGAATAATGGATTATACAAATAAATGTATTCCATAATATATTTAAGTATTAAATCACGTTTTCATCTAAGAGCATAAACTTTTATAGCAGTTGGCAGTAATTTCATCAAATCTCATATAGTATCAAAACTAGATCTCCTGAGTTCAAAATTGTTAAGGCCTCATTTGTTTTCCCAATTAAATGCCCACTGCTTAGTTCTAGGTAAATAAATATCATACTAAACGTGAGAGAGATTGATAGAATATTCAAATATTAAACCATGCTCTTATCTAAAAGTTTAAGCTCTTTAGACAGTTGACATTGATTTTACCTCTGTAATCCTATATTAAATGATTCACACGTGCCTAAAGCATAATCTTTCACTTAACTTTCATGCTTGCTTGTCTATTCGAATTGATTAGTAAGTGATTGATACAAGGACAAAGCATAAATCAAAAGCTAATCCAATTGTTTTTTTGGAATTGTTGTAATCAGCGTCGTAGCGGAAGTGGATCGTAAATTTTGCAATTATGTTGGGAGCTATAGAAATCAATAGAAATAAAACGAGGATCAATAGAAGGATACCGGAAATTTACGTGGTTCGGTTTGAATGTTGGAACCTACGTCCACAGGGAGAGCCAACAAAATAATCCACTATAAATCGGAGAATTATAGAATTACAATCACACATACACTCAAGTGTTTCCCAACCCTACTATACACCCAATATCCACGGTGTTTAACAACTCAACTCAATGGACTCGACTACGCACAAACTTCTCTGAGCTCACGCCTCTCACTCTCTCTGGAGCTCTTTCTTTTCGCTGCTCTTTCGAGCTCTTTTCTTTGCTGCTACTTCGTCCTCCGAAGCTCTCTCTCCTTTTTATCGGTGGCGGGGGAGAAAACAAAACAATATTGTACTCCAGAATTGTCAGAACGGTGCCGATCTTCAAAGTATGCGCCTCCATGCAATCAATGAGAGTGTGCGCGTATGACCATGCAGAAGGAGAATAGCTTCTGCCTTCCCTCTTTCTTTATTAATAATAAAACAAGAGAACCCACAAAAGATGATCAAGAAGAGAGGGAATTCGGCGCCTACATGATAGGCCATGTGCATGCATTTAATGACGTAGAAGAAATTCGGACGATCAACTCTTCAGAAATGATGCTGACAAGTGAGAAGGGCCACAAAAGTCGACACATGGATTTTGTGGCCTTCATTTCCAACGTGAAGGGCTAGATCATTTTCAGCTCCTATAGCGCGCTCTTTATTTTTAATTAAATGCTCTGCGGACGTGCTTCCTTGTTTCAGCATGTGAATGCTTTGCACGTATCGAGTATTATATATGAACTCAAACTCGAGATATGATTAAACAATTTTTTACTTTGACTCAACATTTGAAGCCAAGTTATAATGCTTATATTCCATACTCGGCTCTCCTAATGCCCCGATGGGCGCTCATACTCTACAGATGCCAATTGAGCTCATACAAAGCTTGAGCTTTGCTGAAGGAACAGGCTTCATCATCGTATCTGCTGGGTTCTCCATTGTTGATATTTTCTTCACAACAATTTTACTCTTCACTATGACATATCGGATGAAATGGTACCTGATGTCAATATGTTTTGTTCGCTAGTGATATACTGGATTATAAGCCAAATATATCGCACATTGATTGTCACAGTGTATGGTGACACTTTTCTGCTCCAATCTAAGGTCCAATAGCAAACCCCTTAGCCATATCAACTCATTTGCAACAAAGGTTAATGCCATGTACTCCGCCTTAGTCGAAGACAATGTAACATCATCTTGTAAAGATGCTTTCCAACTTATTGCATCACCTGCTAGCGTAAACACGTATCCTGCTAATGATCTATGATCATCCAAGTTACTGGCATGATCTAAATCCACATACCCTGTGGTCTCATTGCCATTGACGTTCCTTCGATACATAATGCCAACGTCTACTGTCCCTTTAGATATCTGAGGATCCATTTCACTACTTCCCAATGAGCTTTACCTGGGTGCTTCATGTAACGGCTGACAACACTTACAGCTTGTGAAATGTCGGGTCTAGTACATACCATAGCATACATGATACTACCCACTGCACTAGAATAAGGAACACGGGACATATATTCCTCCTCCTCAATTTGTGGTGATAACTTGCCAAAAAAAATTAAAATGTGCAGCTAAAGGAGTACTTATAGATTTTGCTGACTGCATATCAAAACATGCCATGATTTTCTCAATATATTTCTTTTGAGACAAACGCAACATTCCTGTAGCCTTGTCACGCAAAATTTCCATACCCAATATTTTTTTAGCAGCACTTAATTCTTTCATTTCAAACTTAACACTCAATTGCCACTTCAACACATCAATATTAGACATATCTTTAGCTGCTATTAACATATCGTCAACATATAATAGCAAATAAATCAAAGACTGATCCTCCAATCTCCTAAAATAAAAACACTATCAAACTAACTTTTCGAATAATTTTGATTAGTCATGAAAGTATCAAAACACTTATACCACTGTCTAGGAGATTGTTTCAGTCCCTATAAAGATTTCTTTAATAAGCAAACACAGTATTCCTTACCTAGAATAGCAAATCCCTTAGGTTGCTTCATGTAAATTCGTTCCTCCAATTCACCATGAAGAAATGCCGTTTTCACATCTAGTTACTCCAGCTCAAGATCTTGTGTAGCAACTAAGGCAAGTAATACACGAATAGAGGTATACCTTACCACAGGAGAGAACACTTCATTGTAGTCGATGCCCTTTCATTGAGTACATCCCCTCACAATAAGTCTTGCCTTGAACCTAGCTGCCTCTACACTGGGAATGCCTTCTTTCCATTTGTAGACCCATTTGCATTCGACAATTTTCTGACTTTTGAGTACTTTGACCAACTTCCATGTCTGATTTCGATAGAGTGATTTTATTTCTTCACTCATAACCTCTAGCCACTATGATGACTCAACACTATCCATTGCCTCAAAATAGGATGAAGGCTCATCAATCTTTACCTCATCACCTACAGTTAATGCATAGGCAATATCAGAATAACCATAACGTACTGGTGGTTTAATTTTCCTCCTTTGTGTTACCGTGGCTATGTTATGCTGCGGCTTTGCTAGTTGTTCAATATCACCATCTTCAGAAATTGTGGCCTCATCCGTAATCTCTTCCTCTATTACCTTTGAGGTCTTTGGAGACTCTGCTTGAATCTCCACCTCACTTCTGACACCATGATTCGTTTGCTCTGTTGGTTGAGTCTTAAGACTCCTCTTTTGAAGCATTGTAGTCTTGTCAAAGATCACATTTCTGTTGATTAGAAAACCGGGTGATATGGGATCAGTGCACCACAGCCGGTAGCCTTTCACCTCTTGTGCATAACCCAGAAATATGCACTTCTTCGCCCTCGGCTCAAGCTTACCATCTCTCGCATAAACATACACAGGACATCCAAATATTCATAATCTGGAGTAATCAATAGGTTTCCCTAACCACACTTCCTCAAGAGTCTTCTACTCAATAGCAGAAGATGGAGGTCGATTAACCAAGTAACATGCCATATTAATTGCTTTGGCCCAAAATTCCTTGCCCAGTCTTGCATGTGAAAGCGTGCACCAAGCTCGCTCAAGTAGAGTTATGTTCTTCCATTCTGCTATGACATTCTGCTATGGTGTCCCAGGAATTGTGTGTTGTCTCACAATCCCTTCCTTTTGGTAGAACTCGATAAAGTCTTTGCCACATAACTCCATGCCATTATCAGTTCTCAGGCACTTGATTTGTTTACTTGACTGCTTCTCAATCAATGCTTTAAAATTCTTGAATTGATCAAATACCTCGGATTTGTGCTTTAGGAAATACACCCATACCTACCTTGAGTAATCGTCGATGAATGTCAGCATATATTTGGCATCTCCTTTCGATGGAATTGGAGATGGCCCCCAAACATTTGAATGAATGTACTCGACTGGTTGCTTAGTTGAATGTAGAGCTGTACCAAATTTAACACGGCGTTGCTTCTCGAAGATGTAGTGCTCACACAGTTTCAACTTTCCTGTCTTCTAACCTTTCAGCAATCCCTTTTCACTCAACATTGTCATACCTACCTCACTCATGTGTCCTAATCGCATATGCTATAACTGGGTCAAATTTAAGTTTGACTCACCTGATGAAATTGCAGCAACTCTGATCATGGTTTTTCCTAGTAAATGATAGAGAGAATTCACCTTCTTCCCTTTCATCATTGTCAAGGCACCCCAAGAGATCTTCAGTACTCCAACTTTAGCTGTGTATTTGCACCCAAGGTCATCGAGTGTACCGAGAGAAATAAAGCTCTTCTTAAGCTTCGGTACATGCCTTACGTCTGTCAATTTGGATTCGAACTATTCCTATCCCTACAACCTCGTAAGCTGCATTATTCCCCAAAAGAACTCTACCACCATTTGCAGTCTGGTAGGTAGTAAAGCAGTTCTTGTGAGGAGTCATTTGATAGGAACATCCAGAATCTAGCACCCATTCATCTCCTAATGAACCCGTAGATACACATAGGACAACCTCGGCATCACTAGTACTCTCCTCGGCAACATTTGCCACACTGCTTGTGGCATTTTGCCAAATGCCTTTATTTCTTAACTTTGGAGAATCTCTCCTTATGTGACCCACCTTGTGACATTCAAAGCACTTCACACGACCTTTTGATTTTCTATGTCACGACTTCAACTTGCTTTTGCTTTTGCTTCTGTTGCTAGGCCTTCGATGTTGGTCTCTACCTCGAATCACCAATCCACGCGCTACATCTTGTGCTAGATTGTCATCACGCAACTTTCTCTGCCACTCCTTTGAGAAAATGGCAGATTTTACCTCATTTGAGGTAATCGTAGTACGCTCCTATAACAAAGAGTCGGTAAAGTGCTCCCATGTCTCCGGTAGAGACGCCAACAACATCATGCCTTGTTCTTCATCATCTAAAATCTTGCCAACATTATTCAAGTCCATCATGAGTTTATTAAACTCATCTAAGTGGGATCTAATGGACGTACTTTCAGTGTATCGAAATTGGAACATTCTCTTTAGTATATATAACCGATTGTTCAAACCCTTTGTTACATAAGAGGGCCTGAAGTTTAGCCCATAACATTGCGGCATTCTCCTCCTTGGCCACCTCTATTAGCACTTCATCCAATAAGTTCAACAGAATGATGCTCATGGCCTTCTCCATTGGCTCGTCGTTTATGGCATCTCACATTGTTTCGGGCAACTAAGCCTTGCCCTCCAATGCCTTGGCTAATCCTTGAGTTGTTAATAGCGCCATCATCTTGACACTCCACAACCCGAAGTTGTTCCTCCTGTTAAATTTCTCAATTTCTACTTTTGCTCCAGACATAATTGCAAAGTCTTAGCTCTGATACCAAATTGTTGTAATCGGCATCGCAGCGGAAGTGGATCGTAAATTTTGCAATTATGTCAGGAGCTATAGAAATTGTTAAAAATAAACTGAGGAACAATAAAAGGACACCGAAAATTTACGTGATTTGGTCC
Organism: Eucalyptus melliodora; assembly: GCA_004368105.4. Lineage (NCBI taxonomy): Eukaryota > Viridiplantae > Streptophyta > Magnoliopsida > Myrtales > Myrtaceae > Eucalyptus > Eucalyptus melliodora. Next base: position 44,416,457 of record CM023406.3, read on the forward strand.
GAATGTTGGAACTTACGTCCATGGAGAGAGCCAGCAAAACAATCTACTATAAATCGGAGAATTATAGGATTACAATTATACATACACTCAAATATTTTTCAGCCCTACTATACACCAAATACCAATAGTGTTTAACAACTCAACTCAATGAATTCGTTTACGCACAAACCTCTCTGAGCTCACACCTCTCACTCTCTCCAGAGCTCTTTCTTTTTGCTGCTCTTTCGAGCTCTTTTCTTCACTGCTACTTCGTCCACCGAAGCTCTCTCTCCTTTTTATCGATGGCAGGGGAGAATACAAAACAAAATTGTACTCCAGAATTGTCAGAACGGTGCCGATCTTCAAAGCATGCGTCTCCATGCAATTAATGAGTGTGCACGTATGACAATGCAGAAGGAGAATAGCTTCTGCCTTCTTTCTTTATTAATAATAAAACAAGAGAAGCCCACAAAAGATGACCAAGAAGAGAGGGAATTCGGCGCCTACATGATAGGCCATGTGCATGCATTTAATGACGTAGAAGAAATTCGGACGATCAACTCTTCAGAAATGATGCTGACAAGTGAGAAGGGCCACAAAAGTCAACACATGGATTTTGCGGCCTTCATTTCCAACGGGAAGGGCTGGATCTTTTTCGGCTACTATCGTGCGCTCTTTATTTTTAACTAAATGCTCCGCGGACGTGCTCCCTCGTTTCAGCATGTGAATGTTTTGCACATATCGAGTATTATATATATGAACTCAAACTCGAGACATAATTTAACAAGAATTATCATCATTCTTTAACTCAACTTTCATGCTTATTTCTCAATTCGAATTGATTTTGGTAAGTTTGTAAAGGAAAGAGATTAGAAAAATCACACTCAAAGTCAATCGGATTTAAGGAATTTTCTTTTTCCTTTTTTCCCTTTGCTCCTATGAGAATCTTCTCCCCTAAGAGAAAACTTTAGTTCTAATTCCTAATATTTACTTAAGTACCATAATAGCCGTTACCATAGAAATTTTTCTGTGTTTATCAAGAATGCCATATACATTTGAAGAACCCAACAAAAAGAATTAGTTGCGCGTTAATGATTTGGCTAGAACCAGGAAAAAGGCATACCCTATATAATTCAACTCAAGCACTCTACATACATACATACATACATACATACATATATATCCATCATCTAAGATACATTCATGATTAATTTCAACTTAGCTTCCCCGGCATCCTTCATATATCTCCTCGAATTTGAGAGACAACAGCTAACAAAACAAATCTCAAGCTTTCGATCATGGATGCGAGATAATCTTATATTGTCTAGCAGCAAAATTCTATTTTGACTTTGATATGTTCTTTTAGTATCAATACAAGTAGTCACTACAACTTAAAACTTTAAGTCATTTATTTTCTAATTGGCAAAGCATGTATAGAACACCAAGATAAAAGATGATCCATGTATGAAGCATGAACACTAATGAAGGTGACATGATATTGACTTGGCTGTGCTATGACCTACGTGCTCTAATAACGACCACGAAAATAAAAATACAAAAACAAATAAAGGTGCTCTAATAACGACCACGAAAATAAAAATACAAAAACAAATAAAGGACAATATCACGCCATTTTCATTAGTGTATAAGCTTTCTACTTGGGTCGTTTTGATCTCGGTGTTTCGTACACACGTTGTCCGCCTCGACCTTAGTAGCATAACTTCTTCTGGTTTTTTTTTTATCTAATCTGGTGTGAAGAGAAATCAATTAAGGTGGGGAAGACGAGAAATGTGAGGATGAAATTCCAAAATCTAGTTTTTTTTTTTTTTTTTACAACTTCTAATGAAATATACAGTTTTAGTGTCAATGACCTACCTCCAATCAGATCAAAGAGGCAAATGCATTATGTACACGACTTGAGATATCACCTAATACAAACAACCAAAAAAAAAAAAATCTAAATATCTTATGTAAAAATAACAGGTACCTTCTATTGGTCCAGCCGCTCAACTCCTAAATAGCTCAACGTTCTCATAGCTTCATATAAATAAATCAACAACCAACATGGGAAACCTTACTATTTGTGCATGTCTCGCCATAGATATTTTACAATTCAACATGTTGCTTAAGTCTCTCGGATTTTTTTTTCCTTCTTTTTACATAAAGTAATGTTAAAAGTTATAAGCAAATAGGCATCAGTTTTCAAAAGTAGATTAAAAAGACTAGTGGTACTAGAGAGATAAATGCTACCGAGGTCTAGGCCAATGATGCATCCGCTGAATCCGTCACTTGAGCACTACTAATCTCCATTTCCACCCAACGACGAGCATGACATGAGTAGTTTAGGATAAACGCAAGAAGAATATGCTTGATTGATTCCGAGAGACTCATCTTAAATCATTTCAAGGCTGAGCTCTCATTAGCACGTGGATTAGCAAAGCATGTATGAAATGCTGAGATAAGGAGACGCCAACTGAGAGCTCAAGTTTGAGCCTAAATATATATTCAATTAAATCCATCTTCACCCAAAAACTTAAGCCAATTAGTTATGGGTCAATTAGAATATACAAATTACTCTCCACTACATCAATTTTCCGATGTGGGATTTCTCTAACACAACTTATTCACACGTGTATTCTAACAATTTCTCCCTCATCTATGAGCTCAATGTTAGGTCCATTCTCCCTTAATTTAGGGCATCAACTTTAGGCCCGCATGGCCACACCATAATGTCCACCTATCTAGAACTCACAACCTAGCTCCGATACCATTTGTTGGGAGTGTGTAGAAAAAAAAGCCAATACCTTCACTCAGGGAGATTGCCAAGGGAGAACCCAAATCCAAGCCTGTTAATATTCACTTTCACTAAAAAGTTTAAGTCAATGAGTTATGGGTCAATCATTATATATTAACTATTTTACATCACATTAATTCTTTCTGATGTTGGATTTATCTACTACAACTCACTCATGCATGCATTTGCCAAATGTAAAGAAACATGGACAGTTAATTTGACTACCGATTGAATCTCAACATTTTGTTTTCTTTTTACTTTATTTTATTTTATATGAGGAACCTTATTGGATGAAACAATACCTGAAAAATCCAAGTAGGTAAGTTTTGCCAAGTTGATGAGCCAATGCCAAATACCACTGCTGACATTATTGGAATGGAGATATAGAGTTGACAGATGGGCAAGATTAGCAAACGAAGCGGGGATATGACCTTGGAATTTATTAACTGATATATCCATAAAAGTAAGCTAAGAAAGATTACTTAGTGAAGTGGGAAGTGAACCTGAGAAATGACAATCCCAAATTGATAATTCATTCAAGAAAATGAGGTTTCCAATCGAAATGGGTATTTCACCTGAAAAATTCATGCCATGAAGAGACAAAGATTTCAAGTGACTACCCCAATGTTGTTCTGGAATAAAACCATAAAGGTGGGCATTATCACCGATGTCAAGGACTTCCAAATTTGGTAAATGAAAGATGCTTATCGGAAATTCTCCATGCAATTGACAAGATAAAAGTTTAAGTGACTTTAAAGAGGAGAAGTTTGCAACTACTTTTGGGAATGGCGATGTTATGTTTGTATAAGAGAGATCAAGTTCCCTAAGCATTGTTAAGTTATGAACAAAGTTGTTTTTGTTGGGTAGAGACACCCACGCAAAAGACAAATAAAGGGAAACTAATCTCGAGAGCTGTGAGATATTCGATGGGATTTTCCCTGAAAAGTATGAACCAGAGAGGTTAAGGTAGTGTAACCTAGAAAGATTGATGAAGCCGTGTGGGATTAAGGTAGAGTTGAAGTCATTCCAAGCAAGATTGAGCGATTCCAAGTGGTGGAGGCGAAAGAGGCTAGTGTTGGAAGTTATGATACCAAAGAGACAACTATTACTAAGGTCAAGGCCTGTCACATGACCATTGGCCTTGTCGCACTCGACACCATCCCATAAGCATCAATCTCCATGTCCATCTAGTGACCATGATTCAATCTTCGGATAAACATAACCAGAATAAAGCCCAAGCTGTGTTGAAGATGAACCTTCTTTGCTGTTTTGAAAACTTCTCTTGAATTCCATCAAGGCAAAGCTCTCATCTGCATGACATAAGGCATTAGCAAATGGAGTAGGAAGCTCAGCGAGGAAGAAAATCAAAGTACAAAACATGTAGAATAATGAGGGTGCCATATTTTAGTGGTGTTTTTCTTCTTTTTGGTGGAGTTAGTTTTCATTGGAGAAGCTTTTATAAGCAGCGATAAGCAATTTGATGGTGGAAATTTCATGTTGCTTTGACCATTCATGCACTATACGAATCTGAAAAGACATTTGGGTTTGATTGAGGAAAAAGAGGCGCTCTAAGAAATGGAAAAAGCCTGTAGGCCTTAGCCATTCACAAATAAAGTCTTAGGATGTGGATTAAAAGGAAATAATCATTCTAAAAGTATATTTGATCTGTTGATCATGATGAGTAAAAAATTTTGTGCAAATGACTTCAGAATTATACTATAAAGGTGAAATTTCCATCGCTTGTATTTGAAGATGTCAAATGGTTGTACCTTCTTGATAGTATGTTGATTAACACATTCTCAATCATATTTCCAAGTATTCATTACTAGTATTCGAAGAGTGAAGTTTTCACTCCAACATTTGTAAATTTTGCTTACCTAAAGAGAGAACTTGGTAAATTTTTTATTATCTTTTTGTGACCACAGCACCAAACGTACCATTTTGTTCTTCTAAATCCATATTAGAAATCTCTTCATGAAATAAATTGATGATTAAGGATAACGAGCTATCCCCTTGTTACTGTCATTCTAAATGACTTTTGTATTAATCTTCTCGGTCTCTACTAGCTTCCGGAACAAGATTTTGGAACTAGTACATCTCTAAACTTAGAATCTCTATAATAGCCAAGGCGTCAAAATGAGTGTCCCTCAGCACCTGATCACAACAAGCATTAATATGCATGCATTGCCGATATAAATGCTCCGTTACATGATGATATGACATGATTTTTTAGGGGAGAAAAAACAATTAGAAAGATAGACTATCGAACAAGAAAATAGCATCTACTCAATAGCCAATGGAAACACGAGTTGACATAAGTAAACATGGGTAAGAATCTTAATTACCATTTTTAGTTCAAACCAGATACACAGCATAACATAACTAATCAGTGTCACATATGTACATGTTTATAAAAGTCGTATATTCAGTCAAATACTTATGTGACACTATGAGTAACATAACCTTTTGTGCGATTAGTTTGTACTTGAAATAGGAAAAATAGAGCATACAATATTCCTCTTATTGTATTATCAGTCATTTGAATTTAAAAATTGTCTTCTTTTCTATCTATCTATTCTCATGCTCTTCTACCTTTATATTTTTTAAATAACTTAAAAGAATTGATTCAACTAGCCATAAATTTTAATATCATGTATTTTCAATTTTTTCTTATTTTTTTCTTACCATCTATACAAGTATCATATTACGAGGTTTACACTTTGTCTGCTATATGTATTGTTGTATTTTCTTTTGCCATAATCACTGTGTTTCAAAATTAATTAGTAGAGTGGTGTCTTCTGGTCAAGAGTTGCCTCTATTACTTAATTAGTATGTCTATTCACATAAGAGTTGCAGTATTTTCATTATACATGACTATACATGCAAATAGAATAATTATGAGAAAATCTATCATTTCAATAAAATTCCCTCTATGGTTAGTGTCACACCCCAAATGCACGAACATCCCACGACAGTCGACCTAATTGCAACGTCCTAAGATGCGTCACCAACCCAATCTTTTATTTTTCGATTAGATGGAAGCATAAGCATAATATGAAGAACACCTAGTCAATCATCACGATAGGGATAGTAAAACATAGCAAATATTTCCAAAGGCACAACCTTTATTTATTAACTTGTTAACCCTAGGAAGTTTAATAATTACAAGCCCATTCCAAATGGCAACTTCCTACCAACTAACTCAAAAACCCTCTGGGGTCAGAATTAACCTAAACTTCATGTGACGTCCCAAGGTGTCAAGTACTAAGCGCAAGCGGAAATATAATTATTATTATCTTCTTGCCTAACTTGTAATCTCCTTTAGATAATCTATAGTGTTTACCATTGAAGGTTAGCATGTATAACATGGATTATTTAAAATCTCAAGTTTATATTATGAGGTTATCCTGCAAACACTCTACCCTCAGTTTTAAGTATTGGCCAAATCATTCATGCACATAAACAAGATCACGAGAAGCTTCATTTCTTCTTATCATCATCAGGGCTTACAAAATTTATCAACCTGGACTCTTTCCATGTTCATCACCTATATATACAACATATACATAACAAAAGTAAGGCGTAACAAAAGCCAGGGATAAAGGGTGAGGGTGTCTACTCCACGAGTTCCCACACTAGCCCACGTTTAACATAAAATAAAAGTCAGATAGCTTCTACATGATCAAAGGCATCTAGGCGCCGTCCATCCCCGCTCTAGGTCCTCCTACTCCAAAGGGTAAAGGTCAGAATATCTCCCCTTCATGGTTGATAAACCATGCAACGAACGTCATCGGTATCAAGTCAGCTCTACCGTCATCCATCCATAAAGTAGCCTCGTACTTGGAGAAAGTCATGTCAATGTCAGGATCATACACTTCATGAAGAGAAACATCAAGACGCACTACCGCCTCGTATCGAGCTATTGGCGGTACATCCATGCTATCAATCTAAAAATGTAAGGTATGAGCAAACAACCTTGTCCAGTAAAGAATAATAAAACTCTAATTTAAACAATCCACAGCCATCAAGATTACAAGAGAATCATCAAACAATTTAGGATGCTAAAGGAAGTATATCACAAGTATAAACAATTGGATATTAACACATCATGTATATAATCACCTTATGTGCATCCATTTCTATACTTACCTTTCTCAAGCTTAATCTTATATCAAGATGCAATGCAACAATAGTAAATGGAATCACTCGCCAAGTAGAATTATAGTTAGTATGCATATGATCCACCCTCGATCAGTCACTAATCGGAACTCTACCGGCCTGATCAAGTCACTTCCGGAATTTACCTTATCCGGACTTCCACAATATTTCTATTATGGGCATCTCACTTCGAGGTATCTCAATATCACACAACCAAGGCATCCTTGATCACATACAAGAGCATCTCACTCCGAGGCATCTCAGTATCACACAACCAAGGCATCCTTGATCACACACAAGGGCATCTCACTCAAAGGCATCTTAGTATCTCTCTACCAAGGCATCCAAGACCACTCAGCAAGGGCATCCCAAACTTCCGGGGGCATCACCGGTATCTCTCTACCGATGGGTTCATTCACTCTCTTAAGCACACGTCTCACACCACCACACCTTTGATTAATGCATTTATCGTATGCAAAAGAAAAGACTCCAAAGTATCTAACTATATATCTTACTCTCATGAACCCAGCACACGTGCATGTCCAAATTATAAGAAAAAACCCATTACGTCATGTCCCATTCCATGGCAAACAGATATTTACCCTGTCACGCCCCGATCCTCGGGCACGCACACATCCTTCTCACTTGGTTGATTTTAAAATGCGATATCCCAGGACAAAGTATCACCGACCCTTTCATTTATTCAGCACATGCGGAAGTAGTTAAAATCCCCAGATAATAAAATGATGGGATAGAAAAGCAGGGCCATATTTTTCATATTGAAATTTATAACCAAACTTTTATACAAAACACAAACCAATTCATAACTATTCACTTCAAAAGAAATTCTCAAAAGAAGATAGACTCTCAGCCCATCCAGGCCATACTCAAGGCCCCTCTCAGGATTATCTTCTTCTTCCAAAAATCCTTCTCTTTAAGTTTCACCTCCGAGTTCTCCTTCTTAGACTCCTCCTCAGCTCCTCATCGGGGTCCTGAAATGTTTTTCCCCAAACTGGGATGAGACTACGTCTCAGCGAGTTCTACCCCACTAAGCCCAATTAGTAAACTATTATACTATAGGCTGCCTATACACGCATAGGGCAGAAGACGTACCTTGGCCTCATATCCCACCTACAAGTCAGTACAATTCATAATAGGCACCCAAGCAATCATATCACTGATCGAAGCATCAATCAAATCGACCTAGTCGATTAAATGCCAACAAGATCACTCACGGTCATTTTCAATCAGTCAATCAATTCACGACGTCAAATCAAATCAATGATCAATCGACCTAGTCGATTACATATCGGCCTGACTATTTCCCGATCATTCAAGCTATTGCTATTCAAAGTCCCACTCGACAACATTCAACATTTAATGGCTTTACGGTCCCACTTGACCACTTTCGATATTTAATGACTTTACGGTCCCACTCGACCACTTTTGATATTCAATGGTTTTACGGTCCCACTCGACCACTTTCGATATTCAATGGCTTTACGGTCCCACTCGACCACATGCTCTTCAAAAATGTCATTTTGAATCAGCGAGCCCACGTGCATTCTCCAAGGCGATGCATCAAGTCACCGAGCCCACGTGAATCTTCAAGATGCTAAATGTACTCATTGGGACCACGTGCATTCTCCGAGGTAATGCATCAAATTACCGAGCCCACGTGTCCTTTTAGATGCCACACTTAATCACCAAGCCACATGCATTCTCCAAGGCGACATACTTCGTCACCGAGCCATGTGCATTCTCTGAGGTGATATATCTAATCATCAAGGCCCGTGCCTTTCATGATGATTCATCCCATTTCTAAAGTAATTGTCAACAACCTTAATTCGTACTCAATTTACTCAAATAATCAATTTAGGAACATATCATAAATATCCATAATTAAATCAATTCAGCACAAATTAAAGCTCAATTAAATAAACGGACTATGCCATCACGATTAGCACGAGATTTCGTTGGCCATCTCAAACTTAATTTCGGAAAAATAAATAATTAATTAATCAATTTCGAAAATTAATTATTAAATATTAAAAATTCCGTTTAGCTCAAAATAAGGTCTAATTAAATAAACGGACTTCACCACGGTCATCAGTATAATTTTCCGATCACGGGCCATCCCAGTTGAATTTTCAGGAAATAAATAAATAATTAATTAATTAATTTCGAAAATTAATTAATATTAAAAATTCAATTTAGCTTAAAATAAAGCCCGATTAAATAAACGGACTTCACCACAGTCATCCGCATAATATTCCGGTTCCAGACCATCTCTCTTGAATTTTTGGAAAATTAATATTTAAATGCCAAAAATCTCCCTTAGGCCCGAAACTAAAATTGAAGCTCAATTAGGGGTCCGAAAATTCCCGAGACACTCCTAATAAATAGTATTGTCGTCTAAGAGTACCATTGCAGGTTGGTACTGATGTTTTATCTCTTATTTAAATTTCGTCCTCGAAATTTAAACATTTATTAGTCCTTAAACGAAAGGTGGGAGTATTGTCGTCTCATCGAGTCTCACTTTTTCCCACGTTAATCCTTTGGTATTGTGGTGTTGTCTAATCATTTTGAATAAGGAGATCATCTTGGTACACAAACTCTGCTCTTTCTAGACCAGCAACTGAACTAAGCTTCTCACATAAGACACGCTGTCATCCACATATGATCACTTTTTCTCGACTCTCTAGTAAACCTTCAAACCTCAACAATTCAAAATTTCTAATAGTTCTTAACTCTGACACTAATCTGACAACTGCAAACACTGATTACTGAGCTGACTCTGGGCTGAAATCTTTCTTCACTTTCTTTTCACCACTGAAATTATGCACCCTCTGCTATACATTGCTTAAGAAAGAATTCTCTGAAAACTTGGCCAAATTTATTATCTCTGATCTAGATTCGAAATATAATCCATCCCCGGCACTCCATGCCGGTGAATTATCTAATGCACACACACTTCGGTATATCCATTCTGTGACATGACAGAATCTTCAATTTCTGAAATCGAACTTAGATTGGCGGTTAATTTCACTCTGACACGCTTTTAGTGTGACCTAGGTTACTGGGTAGTGTTCTGAGCTTTTTAGGACAAATGACCTGCGGTCGATTTTCTTCGAGCCACAATGAACCCACTGGACACATTGGCGACTCTCGATTGTCGTGAAAATCTCAAAGGTTCAAATACGGACATAGGGTAACAAAACGATAGAAACATCAAATTAGTACCGGTCGATGAGAATTTTCCAATTTAGTGGAGTCACCCACGATCGGTCATTCATCTCAGTCGAGCCGATCTATTTCTGATTTCAAATCGATTTTATACTGTGCCGCAATGATCTCTAAAGATGAGCACGGTCGAGAAGTCGATCCATAGTCGAATTCTCAAGTCTATTTGCCTTAAGGTCCTTCATAACTCACCCAGCTAGTCTAGTTATCTCATGAGTGGCCAACTCAGAGAAAAACACTGTAATCGCGTCGATGAAATGCCCAATTTATCTAATCGAAATCAGAGCCGAAATCTAGATCACACACTCAAAACAAGATATATTCGTACTGTACCAAAGTGGACCAACTCCATCTATCGATCAACCACTATTCTCAGATGGTATCAGTATTCCCCTTAATCCTTAGTGAGCCATATATTTCCATTTCCACTTGGGACTCTCGAGTGATGCTAAAATCTTCCGGATTTGCATTACTGAACTTCTACTTACTGACACTCTTGACACTTGCAACTTGCTTGGCGATATCTATCTTCATATCGGTCTACCAATTTAGCTGACGTCGATTCTAACTTACTTGCCCCATCTGGTCAAAACTGCAATACTATAGTGAACTTCTGACAAGATCTTTTCCCTGAGTGCTACACTGTCAAGTGCACTCAATTCCTCATGGAACCCAAACGTTCCATCCTCAGAAGTTTCAAAGTTAGATTCTTTCTTACCAGTATCCTCTTATAAGATCTTCTGAACATTTCTGTCTGTCAACTAGATGCTGATTCTAACTTGAACATTTGGTTCAATTTTGAGGGCGGCTATAAAATTTAAAAGGTAGCCTACCTCAAATTTGAAAACCAAATTTCGAACCCTTTTTAAGTAAAGTTTATACTTTAGCCAGCCTATGTATAATCAAAGACTCTTGGTTCAACACATAAATTACTTCTTTCATTCTCCCAAGATAATACCAAATAACATCATTATAGTTCTGTCAAAATTTTGATTCACGACACTGTTTCATGTTTAACTTGTTGGGTCTCAACTGGCGGGACGGTTATACAACCATCTTCTCATGTTGTATCAATACATACCCCATCTTTTAAGCTCTGGAAACTATCCTCGTACTTGTCTATGCCGATGAATTTCTCTTATTCCTTTAAAGGTCAAGCCCACGATGATATTGATGCTGAAAATTCTTTCAAAAACCTTCCGTAGTAATCTGTCCAATCCCCACAACTTCTGATCTCTGACATTGATGTCGATCTCGGTCCATTAACAACTGATTCAATCTTGGCTGGGTCCATGAAGATTCATTTACCTGTAACCACACGACCATTCTTAGGGGCATCTCGTGATTCTCAACACTTAATGAACACCCTATAATGTCGCTACACCACACGATCACCATTGATCTAGATATTCTTTGAACACTCGATTTGTCAAATCTATGACAGCGGCTGAAGCGTTTGTCAAATCGAATGGCTTTATATTATTATCACAAGGACAAAATCAAGTGCGAAATGCCGTCTTCAGTATAACCTCCTTCCTGGTTCTCAACTGACAATAACCTGTCCTCAAGTCGATCCTTGAAGACATCCACACTCTTTATAACAAGTCGCCCAATTTGTCGATCTTTGACAATGAACACTTATCCTTGATTGTCACTTGATTGGGTCGACTATAGTTGATGCATAATTGCAACGAACTATCTTTCTTTCTCTTTTCATAAAACTGATGATCCCTAAAGTGATGCACTGATATGCATGAATTCCTCATTCATCAATCCTCACATCTGCACCATTGGTTCTATCAATTCAAACAACAACAACCGGTAAGAACTTTTAGAGAATGGTTCTGTTCCATATGTTAACTCGATCGTAATTCTATCTCTTTCTCTGGCAACGGTCTAACCACTTTTCTGGCAACACTTCCAAGAATTCTTGGACTACTGAGGAGTTCTCAATTTTTTTAATTCTTCAATCTGTCTTATCAAAGATCATTGCCCACTAATCTCGATAACTTATGTCTAACAACCAGGTTACCTCAAGTGACGAGATCAAAGAAGTCAAGAACCCTTCTCGACTCTCAATAAAACTTGGCACTTCTACTTGCTCCTGGAATAAACTGGGTTACTCCACTATAACAATTCCTCACTACAAAATGCTCCAGAGCCAATTCTTTCCACACTTAATGATAGAGTTGTACACCAACAGCCAATAAAGTACGACTTTAGTCAATGGTTCTTTTCCTACAACCTTAACAAACAACCGAAATTCCACACTTGCAATCCTAACATTCTCTGGCACTATTCTGATAAAATCACCTCAAAACATTCTTTCATTGAATAAGACATGGTTGGTTCCGTTCCTGTTCCCTTTTGCCATTCTACTGGCACCATATTGGTAGTAGCAGTGTTGGTGTTCTTCTTAAACCCCAACCGATAGTCCTTCACTTGATGGCTGTGCTCACTACCATCAAAGCATGTTCTAGTCCTTCTCGAACACAGGATTAATCCATGCATTCCTTCCATACTTTCGGCACTCAACTAATGAGTCTTCTACCTCCTGTCCTCAAAATACATGAGAATGATCCATACCATCTTCCATGTAACATATCTTCCACGGAACAACATGTTCTATTTGTCTGAATACTGACTTGACTATGCCGCCCTTCCTATTGGGTGGAATAGAATACTTTTCTCTCGACCTCGGTCTTTCCTCTGACCGATTTCCATTTCTGCCTGAACTGGATCTGTACCTTGACTTGGAAGCGATGGCTCGATCCCAGATCATATCCCCACTCTGGATCTCAACAGGTGTAGCAACAAAGGCAATTGCAACACTAACGGTAGTAGTGATAACGACAACAACAGCGGCTTGATCCTAAGCTTACTGGCTCATCCAGTTCCCAAGAAACACTTGCATCAGAATGATCCTATCGAACTTAGGATCATTCGACGCTGCCACAACCACCTCGGGTACCGACCTTTGTTAGTGCATTATCCCGAGTCACAAAGGACATTGTCCTCTTACTAGGAGTTCTCAGCTCCTACTCGCTCATGGTTCAGTCTTTACACTGAAACCTGCCTTCCAAATCCACACTGGATTAGAAGATGAGCGATCCTCACACGACAATCAATTCTAGCATCCAGCTAACACAGACATGCACCAGCATGAATTTAAAGGCCTTTCCTACTAACTATCCCATGGTCAACGCTCCTTATCACTCCAATCTTCAACTTCGCTCTGATACCACTTAAACTGGATGTCACGCCCCGATCCTCGGGCACGCACACATTCTTCTCACTTGGTCGATTTTAAAATGCGATATCCCTGGACAAAGTATCACCGACCCTTTCATTTATTCAGCACATGCGGAAGTAGTTAAAATCCTCACACAATAAAACAATGGGATAGAAAAGTAGGGCCATATTTTTCATATTGAAATTTATAACCAAACTTTTATACAAAACACAAACCAATTCATAAATATTCACTTCAAAAGAAATTCTCAAAAGAAGATAGACTCTCAGCCCATCCAAGCCATACTCAAGGCCCCTCTCAGGATTATCTTCTTCTTCCAAAAATCCTTCTCTTTAAGTTTCACCTCCGAGTTCTCCTTCTTAGACTCCTCATCAGCTCCTCATCGGGGTCCTGAAATGTTTTTCCCCAAACTGGGATGAGACTACGTCTCAACGAGTTCTACCCCACTAAGCCCAATTAGTAAACTATTATACTATAGGCTGCCTATACACGCATAGGGCAGAAGACGTACCTTGGCCTCATATCCCACCTGCAAGTCAGTACAATTCATAATAGGCACCCAAGCAATCATATCACTGATCGAAGCATCGATCAAATCGACCTAGTCGATTAAATGCCAACAAGACCACTCACGGTCATTTCCAATCAGTCAATCAATTCACGACGTCAAATCAAAGCAATGATCAATCGACCTAGTCGATTACATATCGGCCTGACTATTTCCCGATCATTCAAGCTATTACTATTTAAAGTCCCACTCGACAACATTCAACATTTAATGGCTTTACGGTCTCACTCGACCTCTTTCGATATTCAATGGCTTTACGGTCCCACTCAACCACTTTCGATATTCAATGGTTTTACGGTCCCACTCAACCACTTTCGATATTCAATGGCTTTACGGTCCCACTCGACCACTTTCAAAATTCAATGGCTTTAAGGTCCCACTCGACCACATGCTCTTCAAAAGTGTCATTTTGAATCAGCAAGCCCACGTGCATTCTCCAAGGCGATGTATCAAGTCGCCGAGCCCATGTGTCTCTTCAAGATGCCAAATGCACTCATTGGGACCACGTGCATTCTCCGAGGTAATGCATCAAATTACTGAGCCCACGTGTCCTTTTAGATGCCACACTTAATCACCGAGCCACATGCATTCTCCAAGGCGACACACTTCGTCACCGAGCCATGTGCATTCTCCACGGTGATATATCTAATCATCAAGGCCCGTGCCTTTCATGATGATTCATCCCATTTCTAAAGTAATTGTCAACAACCTTAATTCGTACTCAATTTACTCAAATAATCAATTTAGGAAGTTATCATAAATATCCATAATTAAATCAATTCAGCACAAATTAAAGCTCAATTAAATAAACGGACTGTGCCACGATGATCAGCACGAGATTTCGGTCGTCGGCCATCTCAAACTTAATTTCGGAAAAATAAATAATTAATTAATCAATTTGGAAAATTAATTATTAAATATTAAAAATTCCGTTTAGCTTAAAATAAGGTCCAATTAAATAAACGTACTTCACCACGGTCATCAGCATAATTTTCCGGTCACGGGCCATCCCAGTTGAATTTTCAGGAAATAAATAATTAATTAATTAATCTCGAAAATTAATTAATATTAAAAATTCAATTTAGCTTAAAGCCCGATTAAATAAATGGACTTCACCACAGTCATCCGCATAATATTCCAGTTCCAGACCATCTCTCTTGAATTTTTGGAAAATAAATAATTATTTAATTTAATTCCGAAAATTAATATTTAAATGCCAAAAATCTCCCTTAGGCTCGAATCATCAAATTGAAGCTCAATTAGGGTTCCGAAAATTCCCAAGATACTCCCAATAAATAGTAGATCACGTCTACTTGTTAATTGCGCAATCAATTTATCTAAATCGCATCACAATTGACTAATAATTGCTAATTAATTCTAATCTAACAACCTAAACATAATTAATTAAAACTAAACCAACCTAAAGCATAATTAGCCAACTAATCCGGGATTAGTGAGATTACTCATCAAATCACGCGCAAATCGGATCAATCCGACAGCGGCGATGCGAGGAACAATTCTTCCCAAAGCGGGCCTCGGGTTCGGGGCCCGAAAACGGCCCAAAACGGTCTACGAACCGGCTGGAAACCCACTCGCGGGTTTGCTGGTTCGGCCGCAAAACAGCAAGAAAGAGAGAGGGTTGGGGCGGTAAGAGGTCGGGAGAGCGGGTGGTGGCTTGGCGAGGCCGAGCGGTGGCCCACGGTGGCCGGAGGTGGCCGGATCGTGGCCGGTGCTGGCCAAGACGGAGCTGAACAGAGGCGGTTGGGAGCTGGACGGCACACGGCGGGGACGGCAAACGCGAAGGGGCGGTGGCGGAGCACGCAGAGTGCGCGGGTGGTGCAGACGGCGGCCCGGCGGCGTGCAGCGAGCTGCTCTTGCGCGACTTCTTCTTCTGTTCGTGGTTCTGTTCGCAAAAAGAAGAACGAAGAAGGAGAAGAAGAAGGTAACGTGGGGGAGGAGGCAAGAAGAGAGAGAAGAGATAAGGTTGAATGGTCAAAGGGAGAGAGAGAAAGAGAGAGTTGGCGTGGGGAGGGGGTGTTTCGCACGAGGGGGAAAAGGAGAGAAGGAGAGAGAGAGAGAGAGAAAGAAAAAGAAAGAAAGAAAAGGAAAAAGGGGGGAGAGAAAAAGGTGCTTGGATGCTTGGCCAAAAGGGAAATAATTGGGAAGAAATTTTTTAAAGAAAAGAATTTCTTCAATTAAGAAATTCTTATCCCAAATTCTTTTAAATTGGCGCATAGATAACCAAGGAAAATCCAAATTAAAGCACTTGGTCTATCCTGACATTTTGCATCCAATTTCCCTTTTTGAACTTCTCTCAATTAACTCTCGCAAAAATCAATTGATCTCTCACTTATCAAATTGATTATTTTCCTCATCCAAGAATTCCCTCATGCTTCTCAATTTCACAATCTCCAGCTTCAACTGAACGAAAACGGCCATATTATCCAATAAAAATTAAAATCCGAAAATCTGGATGTCACATACCCCATAATCAAGCACTATGCACTGCACTCATTGCACACACATGATACTATATGCACTTATATCTCAAATCATATATGAGACTTACTCTTACATGACTAACATCTATTATGAGGTTTATTAGACTCTACATGCATCACAAAAGCCTTATATAAAAGACACAACATCTAATATATGTTCTCGGTTCCAGACAGTTTACTAACTAAATGTACAGTTTCAGTTTTGGACACAGAAGGTATATCAATTCTTGTCGCAATACTACCAAATTTTAGTATGTTATATTTAAGACATAGAATGACAATTCCTGTGAAGAAACTTAAGTCTAATTCTCACTTTATTAAGAGTAACAGTTGCCATAATCTTTACTAGCACCCTGTATCAACATCTAGATTCTTTATCTACAAAGAAAATTGTTTCACTAGCCAACTCATCTCAAATTTTGACACGTCATTCCTTAAGATGTTTTCTACAATTTTCATTAAGGATTCGAAGTCCAATTCTAACTGGGTAAATACAGAAAATTCGTATAATCAATAAAGGTCAAACCGTTTCTCATAAAAACAGTTTACTGGTTTTACTAAATTCACTTCTATCTCTACGTTTTTATATTCTTATAACTATAGCTAGGTTTCTAACTCAATCTAATGGATGTTTTAGCATGTAGAATGGTTCCTTTCTTATTTTCATTAACATACATAAAGAAAATAACACAAAACAGAAGACTCCCTAACCGTATTCACCTAGAACAGAATAGGTATACACGATTTTTCTCACTCCTAGCCCGACCAAACCATTTATTTTTCCACAAGTCTCTTCTACAACACTTCATTACTTAATCACAGCAACTAAGAGTAACTTCAGCAAGTTTTCTCAACAAAGAATCCTTTCACAGCTCGGCTCAAGTATATATCCACACTTCAACTCACACATCACCACATTCACCTCATTTCTTCACTCGGCAAACATCTCTTCACTTTGCTCAATCAAAACAGCCAACTCTCATCAAGTTTTCGAAATATGCAATGGCTTCTACCTTCAATCTAACACTTACTAAGCTAAGATTAACCACAAAACAGCAACTACAAACCAAATCCTTCACTGTTTGGTTAGACCCGCAAGCTTTCTTGACAAAACAATAGATAACTTTTAATTTAGAGTTGTATCTTTCCTTACCTTATTTCAGCTACTAAACAACACAAAGATGCTTCAAGATCAACACCAAAATCTCACATGCAAGAAGGATAAATCACTGGTTTGTTGCTGGTTCTTCACTGCTTGATCGAGAGAAAACGAGAAGAAGAAGATGAAGATGGGTTTCTCAGTTTTTAAATAGAGAGAGAGAGAGACAGAGAGAGAGAGACAGAGAGAGAGGGTTCTGAAACTTATGAGGGAAATATATTTACAAGGCTAATCCCTAGGCTAGGCTAATGATGAGATTTTCTAATGATTATGTTTCTTGAAGCTGCTAGGTTCGGTTTCTAGGGAATAGAAAACTATGGGTGTCAAGTACATGGAGAAATGAGAGAGAGAGATGTCTTGGCCTCCAAGTTTGTTGTCTCAAATTCAATTTGTTTCTAATCCATGTCATTAGTCGGTTCATTAGTTTCTAATTTTTTCAATTAATTTCCTTTTGTTTCTACTTGATTTCAATCATTTTATAATTATACAAAGTCATGACATAACTTATCGACTAGTCAATGTTAGTCTATAAAGAATTCATCACAAGAAATGCTAAAGTTAGAAATTGATGTTAACATTACGATCACTAATCAAATTAGTTGAAATAAAATCACTTGGGCCTAAATATTCATTTCTGGCCCAACAAGCTTAATCTATAACAATCCAGCCCACTAAACTAAATTTACAAATTTGATAATTCCGAACCTTGGCCCGCTTCAAGCCAAGTCCAAGCCCATAATCTCTCATTCGACTTTTCAAGTCCAATTCGTGTGGCTCATTTACTTCTCAAGCCCACACATTTCTCACGATCCATCGGGTTCACTTTCTAGCCCAATCTAATTAATCTAAGTTCCTAATGATCTAATTACACTAATGAAGGTCGGTAAAATTTGCGATGTCACACTTCACTAATGGTAGGGTCGCCTAAAAAGTATCGCATCACGCGCCCACCACAAATGCACCTGGCAGTTCTCCACACTACGGCCCTAAAAATCCTTAATAACAACGAGGTGAGATAAAATCTCAGCGAATCAACTTCCTAAACCCCAATTAGGAAACTAATTCACTTTGGAGGTAGCCTAAACACGTAATGATATACAATCTTATCTCGCATTGGCATACCCCTGCATATTAGTACATCACATATGCCAACATGAATGTAACAAACATAATCAATAATCAAAATACATAATTTTCATGCATCAAGCATCCACACGAGTCCCGATTATAAAGTAAAACCCATTTTGGTCTGTCCCATACTGTGCTCACAGTTTTACCCCATAATCAAGTACAATGCATCACAATCATTCACACATATTCCAATTATGACGAACCCTCGAGCCATGGCCAACACATGATTTGACAGTCTTCCAACATGACTAGGCATCATTCCGCTCCATCGGGCACAGCATCTTCTAAAACCCTCGCTTAGACGACATTCTATAAAAGAGCACCAATTTGGCCTCAACCGCGACTCAACATTCGAACCCTCGCCGGGCATCCGATAAAAATCGGGCATCATCCACAAACTTCTGTTGGGTGATGGGTTCGATTAAATGACTGCCCAATCACACCAACAATTAAACCAATTGTTATTGCTATTAATTAGCCCAAACCAAAGTTTGTTTTCAAATAATCAACTTAGCAATTTTTCACACTTAAAAATCCTAGTAAAATAATTGTAGGTAGTCACGTATTTGAAATCAACTCATCAAATTTTGCACACTTCTATTTTAAAACCTCATTGTTTTATTTAGCACATAAAATTTGGCATCCAAACCTCACACCTCAAAATTCTTTATTTTCTTGCCCATAAATCCCTTTTTTTAAGTAATAAATAAAATCTATAATTGGGCAATCAATAACATAGCATCACAAGCTCAAAAGATCATAATTAGGCACAATCCCATCTAGAAAATCGAGCATAAAATTCTATTTACTACTAATCTGTCATTAATTACACTAATCATGATTAATTAAGCTAATCATGATTAATTTGGCTAAGCGTGATTAATTAATCTAATTGCAATTAATTAGGCTAAACTTGATTAATTAACCTAACTATAATTAATTAAAAACTACTTTTTGTTACTTAAAATAATCACGATTAATTAAACTAAACTCGATTACTTAATCTAATTATACTTATTTAAACTAATCACATTTAAATTTAATCTAAACTGTCCTCAATCACAATTAAGGATAAACTAAAATTAACTAATACTGTCACGCCCCGATCCTCAGGCACGCACACATCCTTTTGGGGGTTGATTTTAAAATGCGATATCTCAGGACTATGTATCGCCGACCCTTTCAGTTTTTAAGCACATGCGGAAGCAATTATAAATCCCCAGACAATAAAATAATGGGATAGAAAAGTATGGCCATATTTTTCATATTGAAATTTATAACCAAACTTTTATACAAAACACAAGCCATAGCACTTCACAACATTTTACTCTCTCTATTCACATCAAAATGGAGTTTTAAAAAGAAGGCAGAATTTCAGTTCATCTGGGCCGTACTCAAGGCCCCTCTTGGGACTATCTTCTTCTTCCAAAAATCCTTCTCCTCAAGATTTACCTCCGAGTTCTCCTTCTCGGATTTCTCCTCCTCAGCTCCTCAACGGGGTCCTGAAATGTTTTTCCCCAAACCGAGATGAGACTACATCTCAGCGAGTTCTACCCCCACTAAGCCCGATTAGTAAACTATTATACTATAGGCTGCCTACACACTCATAGGACAGATGACTTACCTTGGCCTCAAATTCCACCTACACATTAGCATAGTTCAATAGGCACCCAAGCAATCACATCACAAATCGATATCTCGATCAATCGACCTAATCGATTTCATGTCAATCTGACCATTCATCGGTCATTCAGTTCAATCAATCAGATTACGACATCAGATCAAAGCAATGATCAATCGACTTAGTCGATTACATGTCAGTTGGACCATTTCTAGGTCATCTCACTCCACATTATACAATCTCCAATAGAATACTTAGTCACAGAGCTACATTAATGCTCTCGGGCATCGCTTTCGCCAACGTGATATACAATAAACACTTTATGAGCATGCCCTTAGGCATTCCAATTACTTTCAGCCACATAGGCAGGATCAACTATCGCCACACAGGCATGATCAACTATCGCCACACAAGCATGATAAACTATCGCCACACAGGTATGATCAACATTCAAGAATTTACGTGCATCCTCTAAGGCAACCTCTTCACCAAGATGACATATTCAACCACTGAACACACGTGCATTCTCTAGGTGGTATTCCGATTCACTGAGCCCACGTATTTTCTTTCAGGTGATAACCAATACCCAACGATTTCTTAATCAAATAATTAACAATCAACTCAACAAGGCATTATAAATGCTGAATAACATACTCGGCCATCTACCAATCAATCATTCAATTCCACTCAATTTCAATCAATTTAGGATAAATCCCTAAAATATCACAATTAATTTAATTCAATGCAACGTAGAGGTCAAATAAATAAACGGATTGCACCAGGACAATCAACACGAAATTTCGATCGTCAGCTATCCCAGCCTTAATTTCCAAAAAAAGAATAATTAATTAATTAATTTCAAAAAGTAAATAATTAATATTAAAAATTCAATTTAGCTCCAAATAAAGCCCGATTCAATAAACGAACTTCACCACGGTCATCAGCATAATTTTCCGGTCACTAGCCATCCCAGTTCAATTTTCGGAAAATAAATAATTAATTAATTTAATTCCGAAAAATAATATTTAAATGCCAAAAATCCCACTTAAGCTTGAATCGCCAAATTGAAGCCCGATTAGGGGTCGGAAAATTCCCGAGATACTTCCAATAAATAGTAGACCACATCTACTTGCTAATTGCGCAATCAATTTAATTAAATTGCATCACAATTGACTAATAATTGCTAATTTATTCTAATATAACAACATAAACAAAATTAATTAAAACTAAACCAACCTTAAGCATAATTAGCCAACTAATCCGGGATTGGTGAGATTACTCACCAAATCGCATGCAAATCGGATCAATCCGAAGGGGGCAACGCGAGGAACAACAAACTCCAAAGCACGGCTCGGTTCAGGGCCTAGAAACGGCCCAAAACGGCCCACGAACCGGCTGGAAACCCACTCGCGGGTTTGCTGGTTCAGCTGCAAAACAGAGAGAAAGAGAGAGGGTTGGGGGCGGCAAGGGATCGGGAGAGCGGGCGGAGCTCCGGTGAGGCTGGACGATGGCTGGAGGGGGTTGGGCCACGGCTTGAGCTGGCCAAACAAGGCTGGGCAGAGGCGAACATGGCTAGGTCTTGCGGGGAAAGGACGGAAGTGAGCTACAGACACAAGGCGGCGTGCGCGGGCAGGCGCCGCACGAAAGAAGGTCCGGCTTCGGCGCAGCGGCAACGAGCGGCTGGCTGCTACTTCTGCTTTGGTCTGCTTCTGACTTCGCACAAACCAGAAAGGAGAAGAAGGAGGGCAGCAACGGCTGAGGGACACAAGGGAGAGGCGAAGGCAAGCAACGAGCGACGGAGCACAGGCGGCGACGGCGAGCTGCTCTGGTTTTCTCCTCTCGGTGTTGTTGTCTTCGCTTCTTCTTCTGCTCTGGTTCCATTCGGTGTTGAGCGAACAGGGGAAGGAGGGAGAGAGAGTTGAGAGAGAAGGAGAGAGGAGAGAGAGGGAAGAGATAAGGGAGAGAAGATATAAGAGAGAGTTTTGACTGATCAAAAAGAGAGAGAAAAGTGAGTCGGTGGGGGGAAAATTGCACGAGGGGGAGGAGGAGAGAAAAGAGAGAGAAAAATAGAGAAAGAGTGAGAAAGAAAAAGGGAAAAGAAAATAATATTTTAAATAAGAAAACACCATTTTCTTATTACCTATATTATTTTCCTTTTCTCATTCCCTTTTTAATTTCTTTTGGTCTTCAATTTTTCCTCCGATAATTTCTTTCTTGAAATTTCGGACTCGTCAATAATTTGACGGACGATGAGACAGGATCCTAAAAATGAATTGTGACACGCTCAAATATTCGATTCCCGAAACCAAATTAAATTCCATGGTTAAAAATCGATCATACGTGATTTTAGCCCAATCCAACTAATTAGGTAGCTTTTAGGGATTTTACTGTAGATACATCCCTTAACGGCTTCACCCAATAAGTTAGTTAACTCGTGAGGGATCAGTTCAGAGAAAAAGGGCCATAGGTACGTCGACAAAATGCCCATTTCACTTTATCGAAACGGGGTCGAATTTCAGGATGTCACAAATACTAACCTCCATTATCCTTAACTAGCTTACCCCCTATATGTAATTAATACCCTAATCTACGATTAGAAAGTTAACTCACAGGTGTTCAATGATAGCGGCGCGACAACAAAAACACAGAGCTTACTATCCAATGATGGCCCAAGGCATGGCGGCAGCTCCTCAAAACCCACAACCAAGCTTAGCTTGGGTGGTGGTGAACCTATGATGGTGGTAGTGGTTTGAGGTGAAGGTGGAGGTGATGGCTTCGCAAGACAAAGGCAACAGTGGACAGGGGCTTGCTGCGACAACAGTGGCTTGATGGACGGGTGGCTTGAGCGGTAGCAGCTCGGGGGCTTGGCAGTGGAGATGGTGATGTGGGTGGTGGGATGAAAATTATGGCGATGAGGGCGGGTGATGGTGGTGGAGATAATGGGGGTGGTGAAGAAGAAACTAAGCAAGGAACTAAGTAAGGAGAAGATAGAAAAGAAGAAAAAAAAGAAGAAGGTGAGGTTCGGCTGAGGGAGTGGGGAGTGGCGTGAGGGAAGAGGGAAAAGAGAGGGGGAGAGAGAAAAAAAAAGATTTTCCCAAG
This sequence comes from Eucalyptus melliodora, assembly GCA_004368105.4. Classification (NCBI taxonomy): domain Eukaryota; kingdom Viridiplantae; phylum Streptophyta; class Magnoliopsida; order Myrtales; family Myrtaceae; genus Eucalyptus; species Eucalyptus melliodora. The sequence goes on from CM023406.3 coordinate 44,439,963, forward strand.
ATTTTTCCTCAAATCCCATCATTTCTTCACCAAATCCTCTAAAAATCCTTGATGCCAAGCATTATGTCCCCCACAATATCTATTTATTTCCATTTTTCTTGAAACCAAAATCTTGGCTCAAAAATCACCATTTTGCCATTAGATCTAAATTTTTCCTTTTCCAGTCTCTAATTTTTGTCCAATAATTCTTTTTCTGAAAATTTCGAACTAGCCGATATTTCGACGGACAATGAGACAATGTCTAATAATTTAATCTCAAAATCCTTAAAAGTTCGGTACCCGAAATCAAATTAAATTTCATGGTTAAAAATCGATCGAACGTGACTTTAGTATGACCTAAACTATTAGGTGACTTTTAGGGATTCTCGTGCGATTAACCTGTGAACGATAATTTTTTATTCACATTTGTGCCTCTTCGAATCGTGAACGACCCTTGATTGTCATGTAATCGTGCGAAATCACTAGCAAACCGATCATGTACTTCCATCGAATCAATTTATATCCCTTTGCTAATTGACTTATAACAATGTAGTATTGACTCTTGTTGATTCTTATGGTCAGACGATTGATCCCTGATCGAATTCTCTAGTCTTTCGTATTTTAACTTTTTACGGCCTCACTCAATAAATTAGTTAACTCATGAGTGATCAATTCAAAGTAAAATAACCGTAAGTGCATCGATGAAATAAAAATTTCATATATTTTGAAATAATGCCAAATTTCGGAATATCACAGTTAGTAAAAGAAAATGCTTGATTTTTGCCTTTTTTTCACCATAGTGTTTACTTGTGTTGTTGCCGGTTTTGGATCCCGCAATGAAATATTTTTCACTAATTGTTATGTTTTGGTTTTTTAATTTAGGGGACTTAGGTACTGTGCTAGTATTGGACAAAGAGGGTCAAATGCAAATAGATATAAATATTATAGTCTTGAGTCTAATAAAATCACTTAGTACAAACTCGAATTTGATGATAACAAACACCTTAATCTAATCAACGACTTAATTCAAACACCCCTCAATATACTGACGAAAATCCACCAAGATCAAATGGATTACACAAAGTTCAAATTTGATCAATGGCACTGGACGGAGGAAACAACACCAGATAAGTACTACTCCTAAATGGAATTGAGGACACAACATGGGAATCTAATTGACAACATTGGACGGTGGAAACAACATCGGGAAGGTACTGCTCCTAAATGGGTATAGGGACATAACGTCGTAATCTAATCAATCATGCTGGATAGTAGAAATAACGTTGAGTAGGTACTTCTCCTAAATGGGTATGAGAATACAACGTCGAAATCTAATCAATGATGCTGGACAATGGAAACAACATTAGGAAGATACCACTCCTAAATGGGTATGAGGACATAACATTAGAATTTAATCGACGATACTAGATAGTAGGATAGTATTAGAATCTAATCAACGGCAATACTTACAATATAGACACTCGCCGGAACTTTATCGACAATAATCCAAAGCTATAGCTAAACTAGGCTAGGTTAAGATAACTAAAGGATGAGATAAAGGATTTTGATGTGTTGTTTGAGGGGGGGCTTCTCCATTGGATTGTCTGCAATATTTATAGGACAATCTGGTAACCATCGGTCAATTGATCCTTCCTTGAAAGTCGCTTCTAATTTCTTCCATGTTCTTGGCTTAACCACTTATCCACATCTTATTGTCTCTTGACTTGTCAACGATGCTCGCATGACTTGTCCAGCAATTAATAATCGCTCTTTTGATTTTGAGTGTCTGTTTTAGCACCAACTATTCCCGCTTAAATCTTGATGCCAATTCCATCTGAATTTTATGTCCATAGGAGTATTTCTTAGCCTGGACATATGGCAATCAACAGCCTTACCATCAAACCACGCATCTCCACTTGTAGGTCCATCGACGTCTAACCCAAACGTTCTTGAAAACCTTGGCCATCCTTCGTCTCTATGACTAATATGGGCAGGATTGCCGCTAATCATAGCCATTACGTGACAATAAGGATGATTTTTAATGTCAATATTTATCGTGATCAGTACGTGACAGTAAGGGTAATTTTGGGCTTCAACAACTTGTTTTCTTAAATTTTTTGGTTATTAATATCTCTTTTTGTAACGAGGAAATCTCATTTTATGCTAAAAAGTGTTAATGTTTTCACAAAATGACTTGACAGATAATCAGTAGTCTTGTTTAGTGTGATTAACCAGGTGAAAATGTCATTTTTTCTTCTTCTTCTTTTCATGGTTCTTTACTAAATTAAAGAAGTACGATATATTTAATAATTCTCGCAATCAAATGAAGTTCTCAAAACACGTTTAGGCAAATTTTGTTTACGTGCAATGCCCACGACTAATTACTAGTCTATATAAATTTCTACTAGTTTAGCGAAGTAAAATTAGACAATAAAAATATTGCGTGAATATTATATAGCATCAAACGTGCTCTTTATCTAACAGATTTCTATTATCTGGGCAAGCCTCCAAGGCATCGTACTCGGTGACTCCTATAATCGACTGTTTTCGTAAACAACCCAAATATGTAACTCATGGATTTCAGTCCCATCACAGCAACTTTCCTTGGAAGCCATATCCAAGGGAACTCCTTAGTAATAAATCATCCGGTCGCGATGAGAGAGGAACTTTGATATGACATGTTATATATCCAATGATTCCTTTAAGGGTTTATTTGATTTGATTTTTATTAGTAATTTTTTTGAGTAAATTCGATCTTCCAATTGACATATTTTAGCTTTTTCTTAAATTTAAAACTCCTGAAACATTCACAATACTTTCATGTTGATACATAGATTCATAATCGTATTTTAATTGAACCAACCAGGAAGTTACATTATATTCATAAGGACGGATTAGGAGGGAAGAAATGTGGTTCTAAAAACACAATCGTATTTTAATGGAGCGGCAATATCTTTTAACAAATTAGTCAAGAATGGGGGAACATGAGTAGAATGGTGACCTTGCTCTGCATAATCTAGTTTCCTATTTTGGCAAATGCCACAAGAAATTCTAAACTATTAGATTTGTGACACAAATACCCTAAATATATTTTTTTGTGTTACAAAATACCCTAAACTAATATATTGTGACGCATATACCCCTAACTTTTTTTTTTGTGTGTCATGAAAAAACCAAAACTTAGACATGCATGATATATATACCCTCTATTTCAGTTCTATCCAATGTATATTTACCATACTAGTATAAGTTTGAGGATTTTTATAACACAAAATAAGTTTGAGGCATATGTGTCACAATTGATGAGTTCAGAGACTTTAGAGAGTACGAAAAAGTTCGAGATATTTGTGTCATAGTAGGCATAATTTATAATTTTTGGTGGTATTAACCCTTTCCATTTTGAATGGTAAGTTTTATTTTGACTAGGTTTATTAACTGACCGCTTGACAATCTGGAATCATTCACCTCTCGTTGTCGAACATTGTTCTCCTTCGTTTTCTAAAAGAAGTTCAAAGTGGTCCGGCTTTTCTATTTCTCCCCCTCCCCCTTTCATTGCTAATTGTCACTCTAATATTTTTTTGAGTCCGCCAGATTGTACATAGACAATCTTCAGTTGTCAAAGAACCAGCAAACTAAAACTTGAATTACACTTTCGACTCAAATGATCACCTTATTTTGGGTGATATCTGGTAGTCAAATGAACTTATATATAACTCATTTAGGTTGTGTTAGTTCAATGTAGAGACTCGTCGGAAATTCATGCCAGAAGGTAATTATGCGTGTATAATTAAATATCCCGCTTACTATTGAATAGTGACTCCAAGTGAATATAATTTTGATAAACGAATTGTTTTTTAAAAAGAAGGTGAAGATTAAAATTTGAGATGAACTCATATTTCATAGATGTAAATTGGACAATGACAAGATAACGTGCCATACATGGCATCATTAGCTAAATAGGTATAGTAACAGCATGCGTCATAACCCTTCTTTCACCTTCAAAATGTAGATGCTCTTTGCTTTGAACTGGACTTCGCATGCTCCAAATTGAAAGTGTGAGACATAATTGGGAAATTCTCCATACCTCTCAAGATTGTATGCATTTTCTTTGTCAGTAATTAATATTGTAATATATTGTTTTTTAAAAATTTGTAGTCGTCCGGGATGATAATATAATTTTTACGAATATAATCATCCTGTACGACTACAGATACCTCATCTTCAGACACGAATGGATGCAATTGGCACGAGCAAAGGGTGTATAACATGAATCACTCAAGGCCAAACTTAAATTTAGCAGCGAAGTCAACGGTCGAAGTGTACACCAGCAATAAGATGGAGGCGTCCATAGATCAAAACTGAGAACACCAGACTTGCATTGACGAAGGTAATCGAAGGAGGACTCTTGAAGGCTCTCGGTTTCAACATGGAGGGGAATACAAGACTTCCAGATTCGAAAATACTTCTACACGAGCCTCAGTATACTGAAAAATGACTGCAAAGTTTATTTACCGCAAGAAACATGCATACTAAAACAGTTGAGGAAAACAATCAGACACGCAGAAAACATTCGGATGAGAGACAAGATGCAAAAGAAACAGGGAAGGAGTCACGGCCATATCAACGTAAAGGCAACGCAGCACGCTTGAGGTCATCGAGACAGCCTCGGACGCAACCGGTTTTCACTCTGGCAGAGGCAAAGGCTCTTGGTCTCTACCTCATGAAAACAGAGTACGAGAGTTTAACCTTGAGTAAGGGCAGTGACTGGACGTGATTGACGAGTGGATCGGAAGGAGGAGGCCTCTGAAGCGGCGACACCAAGAATTGGAACCGGTGAAGAGAGAGTGAGTGAGAATCGAAGGCGCCAACAGTAGCGACTGAGGGCAGAGACGAACGGAGTATGATTGTGGAGGTGAGGCTCTATGTACCGTGAACGGTTACTGCGACAATCGGTGGACAGAATGGAGGAGGAAAAAATGAAGATGGAAACAAGAGATGCTGGAGGTTACAGTAGCTGGAGAGTGGAGGGAGGTCGGACGGTGATGCAGTGGCCGGAGGTTGAAGGTGGGGGAAGTGGTGGCCGGCGAGGGGACGAGCTGGAGATGAATATGTCAGGGAGGAGAGAGGAGAGGAGAGAGATTGTAAGGTGAGATGTCAAGTGAGATGAGGAGGGTGTTGACTTCGCGGGCCGGGCCGAACAGGGCCTTCGGGCCGGAACTCGCCTGAATATTTCTGAGATTCTACACCAGGCCCAGTTAGCTGGCATGTCGTGAAATTATGCTCACCGGGCTCGGTTAGGGCCGAAAAATTCAATCGAGCCTTACTGCAGACGTCCAACTGGACTGCTAAAGTTTTTTTTTTTTTGAGCAAGGACTGCTAAAGTTGACCGGCTCTCGATGCTTCGTTTTTCAAAATTTTAATTGTTGGGCCCGAGATATCGACATTATAATGTCTCTAATATGTATGAAAATCTTTGAAAAATATAATTTGAAATCATTAGCGAAATCTAGGTGCCAGTCAATTTTTTGTTGATACGATTATGTGAACTCATATACACTTGCAGGAAGATAAGGCATCACTTTTTAATGTCAATTTATCACCGAATAATCACAAATTTCGGTCTTTATTTCCCCTGAATCAATTCTGAATGTTGCTGGATGTTATTAATTAGGCGGGAATTGGAACGGTTGTGCATCAGTTCGGTTGTTCTATAAATTGTCCATAACGCAGTGCCAATGGGAGATTGATTATCTCTATCAAGTTACCACACGTTCATAATTTATCGGCGGGTGTAATTTGTTAATTTTGAATGATGGACATTGCTGTGAATTGCAATTTAACTGTGACTTTCAGTGCGTTTGGCTCTTTGTTTATCCTTTCAGCTGCAGGTTAAGGCACTATTCACCTCAGAGCCTTCCGAGCGTGTTTAAAGGTTATTTGTCATGATAATTGCAGGCAATGCATGCTGGAATTTATTGAGGGTCTCGGTTTAGACAGGAAATTGAAGGGCATCGATGGAGATATTTTGAGGTTGAGTTTCATGATTTATGGAAATATATTGGCGTGTGATTCATTTCCTAAGGCTGTCAGTTGGATTGAATTTTAATTGAATGGGTGAATTGGGGTTTACATGTATTGATCGTTGCTGGTGGTTTCGGAGTAGGTTTTGATCTTGGAAGAGGTTGCGGTAATTTAGTGGATAAGTTGGTAGTTCATGTTGATGCGTAGGCAAAGGATCCATTTCATGTCATTTTAATATTGTTTAGTGTAATTTCCTTTGCATAAATACTTAGGTCTGCAAATGATAGTGGGCGTCCTTAGTTTACTGAGTTTTGTGATGGTAATAAAACAAGAATCCTTTTAGTAAATAGGTCTCTTTCGGTCTCTTTAAAATTGTGGCATCTTTAGCTTATGATGGCTCGTGTTCTAAGACTTAATAATAAGGTCATGTATATTCTTTATCCGACATCTTATAAGGTTTATTTTCTCGTATTTTACTTTAATCATCCGTACTTTAGTACTATTTTGCTTTGAAGTGTTGATTTCATTATCTTGATTTGGTGAGTTAGAAATCATACAATAATTTAGATTTGATTACCTAAAATGTTCAATTTCATTAGCTTGGTCTGAAAGCTTACTTCAATCTAAACAATTGGTTTCATCCAACTAATTAAGTTTACTCCAAAAAGAATCCCATGAAAGGTGGCGTTAAAGAAGAATTCCAAATTACAATTGGTACAGATTTGGGAGAGCCCATGCTAAGTGATGCGCCATCCTTTTCAATAGTAACTGTTCGTGCTTACTTAATAATTCATCAACTTTTCCCAAGGAAGGTCATGATGCATGCTATTCCAAGTAACTCGCAATTGCATGTGTTACAATGCTAGTGTCATTATACAATGTGACTGAAGAATGATAGTGGAATTTTCTCACATTGATAATAACTTTTGATGTTATAATGGGCGACGAATGTTTAGAAAGGAATGAAAGAATGATGGATACCTATTTACTGAAGACAAAAAGATTTTCTCCCCCTTCTTTTTGGTAAATAACATAACCACATAAACAAAACAAGTCAAGTCTCATCCTGCGAAGTATATGGACTCCCAGTGGAGTCTAATACAAAGGTCTTAATAACATCTGGAACAGAGAAATAAATGACAAACATAGATGTTTTTCCTTTGCAAGTAGGGCCAAAAAATGCGTGAAAATGGGGAACATTATTGGCTAATTTTAATCTAGGCAATTTCTTATTGCCATGTATTTACCACAATGCGTTCACCGTTTGTTGGAGCTCCTATTGTTCCTGAGAGATTTATGTTCGCTCGTAATTTGTCATAAGCACATATAATTTGTCATTATAAATTTGGAGATGATATATAAAATCTAAATATACTTTAATCAATAATTATGACGTATACTCTGCTAGAAACTTCTTGGCCATCAATTTATAAGATGGGCAAAAGTCCTCTCGTGGGTCTCTCAAGTTTGGTTCTCATGTGGAAGAAAAATAGAGATGTTGTTTACAAGGACCATCTATGAAATTATGACTGCATATGGATGGTCAATCACGGAATGCATGAGAATGCAACCAAATTTATACCTTATCGATATATACCTATTTCTTTCATTTTTGAAAAAAAAAATGCCTATATCCTTGTAACTCTTAATATTACTTAAATAAATAAATAAAAGCATGAGGCTTAAGCAATATGCTGAAATTATGCAACATCTACAGTAAAACATACATACATAATATGTTCCTTATATAATTATCACTTTGCCAATACCTCAATTTTCATGTTCATTGTACATTTAGTTATAAGAACCTATGGAAATAGAGTGTGACATCCTGAAATTCGACCTCGTTTCGATAAAGTGAAATGGGCATTTCGTCGATATGCCTATGGTCCTTTTTCTCTGAGCTGATCACTCACGAGTTAACTAACCTATTGAAGACCAAAAAGAAATTAGAAAGGGAAAGAGAAAAGAAAAGAAAAGAAAAGAAAAGAATAAGACCTTGTGGTTACATTATTTTATTTCTTTTCTCTCCCTCTCTCTTTCTTTTCTCTCTCTCTCTCTTTCCCTCTTTTCTCTCGTGCAAATCCCCCTCCCCACCGCCAATGCCCCTTGCCAAGTTCAATTTTGATTTCTATTCTATCTCCTCTTCGACTAGTCAAAACTTCTCTCTCTTATCTCTTCTTCTCTCTCCTCTCTCTTCTCCCTCATCCCACGTGACCTTCTTCTTCTTCTTCTTCGTTCTTCTTTGTGCGAACGAGACCAAAAACCAGCAAAGAAGAAAATCAACTCGCCGAAGCTCATCGCCGCCACACCGGAGCCGGACCACCACCTACGCAACGCTCGCCCGCGCACGCCGCGTGCTCGGCCACCACCCCTTCGCGCTCGCCATCCTCGCCGTGCATCGTCCAGCCCCTATTAAGCCTCTGCTCAGCCCTCGTTTCGCCCCATCCGGCCACCTCCGGCCGCCGTTTGACCTCGCCGGACCTCCACTGGCCCTTCCCCGCGCCTTGCCGCCCTTGTGGAAGTGGTTTGTGGCTATTTTGTGCTCTTTTTCAGCCTGCACAGCCACCCCGCTGAATGGGTATCCAGCTGGTTTGAGCTCGTTTTGGGCCGTTTCCGGGCCTCGAACCAGAGCCGTGCTTTGGAGTTTGTTGTTCCTCGCGTCGCCCTCGTCGGATTGATCCGATTTGCGCGCGATTTGGTGAGTAATCTCACTAATCCATGATTAGTTGGCTAATTATGCTTAAGGTTGGTTTAGTTTTAATTAATTATGTTTAGGTTGTTAGATTAGAATAAATTAGCAATTATTAGTCAATTGTGATGCGATTTAGATAAATTGATTGTGCAATTAACAAGTAGACGTGGTCTACTATTTATTGGAAGTATCTCGGGAATTTTCCGACCCCTAATCGGGCTTCAATTTGGCGATTCGGGCCTAAGTGGGATTATTGGCATTTAAATATTATTTTTCGGAATTAAATTAATTAATTATTTATTTTCCGAAAATTCAACTGGGATGGCCAGTGACCGGAATATTATGCTGATGATCGTGGGGAAGTCCGTTTATTTAATCGGACTTTATTTTAAGCTAAATTGAATTTTTAATATTAATTAATTTTCGAAATTAATTAAATAATTATTTATTTCCTGAAAATTCAACTAGGATGGCCCGTGACTGGAAATTTATGCTAGTGATTGTGGTGCAGTCCGTTTATTTAATTGGGCCTTATTTTGAGCTAAATGGAATTTTTAATGTTTAATAATTAATTTTCGAAATTAATTAATAATTAATTGTTTTTCGGAAATTAAGATTGAGATGGCCGACGACCGAAATCTCGTGCTGATTGTCGTGGCGCAGTTCATTTATTTAATTGAGCTTTATTTTGTGCTGAATTGAATTATTTGTGAAATTGAGAATTATTCTTTAATGGAATAATCTTTGATTAATAATTGGAAAATAACCGGGTGTCGGTTGACAGCACCAAAAGTGTTTTGGTGGACTACAGAAAATGTGGGAGTTATGGAAAGGAAAATATTATATTTTGGCTAAGGCCGACCGTGTCCCCACACACGGCTATTTTATCGAGAAGGATATCAGATGGAATGGATTGAATGGTTGGATAGTATACCATATCATCCTACGGGCTCTGATATGTCAGCTTAGCGAGAGCAGTATACTGGTGTACTATATCAGCTTACGGGCGATATGTTAGCTTAGCGCGAGCAGTACACTTTATCAGCTTAGTGTGAGCATCGAGGCTATACTATATTAGCATGCGAGCGATATGTCAGCTTAGCGAGAGCAGTATACCGGTATACTATATCAGCCTAAGGGCGATATGTCAGCTTAGCGAGAGCAGTATACCTTAACCCTGTCAGCTTAGTGCGAGCTATACTATCTATATATCAACTTAGAGTGAGCAATCCTGGTCTATGGTCGGACTTATAGATAGTATTGAATGTGCCGACCAAGCATGGGTCGTGATGACATGTAATCGACTAGGTCGATTGATCATTGCTTGATCTGATGTTGTGAATTGACCGATTGATTGGAAATGACCATGAGATGGTCTGATTGACTTGTAATCGACTAGGTCAATTGATCGATGATTCGATCTGAGTGTGACTTGATGTGATTCATTGCTGGGTTGGATGTTGTGAATTGAATGATTGAATGGAGATGATCGTGAGTGGTCTTCCTGACATATAATCCACTAAGTCGATTTGATCGATGCTTCGATCTGTGATGTGATTGCTTGGGTGTCTATTTGACCTGTGCTAACATGCAGGTGGGATCTGAGGCCAAGATACGTCTTCTGTCCTGTGCGTGTTTAGGCAGCCTATAATATAATGGTTTACTAATCGGGCTTAGTGGGGTAGAACTCGCTGAGACGTAGTCTCATCCCAGTTTGGGGAAAAACATTTCAGGACCCCGATGAGGAGCTGAGAAGGAGGAGTCTGGGAAGGAAATCTCGGAGGTGAAACTTAAGGAGAAGGACTTTTTGAAAGAAGCAGATATTATTGAGAGTGGCCTTGAGTACGGCCCGGATGGCTGAGAGTCTATCTTCTTTTGAGAATTCCTTTTGAAGTGAATAGCTATGAATTGGTTTGTGTCATGTACAAAAGTTCACAGTGATCCATTAGGAAGTCAAGAGGCTAGACCAATAAAATTTGCCTACTATTTACACCAAAAATATCTAACTTTGTTGCTTGTTTGTATTAGGCAATATCTTGAATTAGATTTCGTGTCAAAATTGAATTTGCCTCTTTGACCTAATTCGAAGTAGTTTTTTTTTTTTTTTTGGAGTTAGAATTGGAATTGAAGAGTTCATAGGTGATTATTTTCTTAGACTAGGCCATAAACGACAATGAACCTAATTACGTGAAGATGATAAGTCATTTAAAGAAAAGTCTTGAGCTCAATGCACATTCATCTTGCCTTTAGTCAATCCTAGCATGTCATTTCACATAAAATTATGGGATAAATGTATCGAAATTCCTAAAACTTGTCACAAAAGTATAATGAGTTCTAAAACTTTGAAAATATGCAATTAAGTCCTAAAACTTGTCACCAAAGGGTAATCAAGTTTTAAAAATTTTCAAAAATATAATCAAATCCTAAAATTTGTCAAATTAATCAAATCAAGTTCTTCTATTGATTGCACTTTTTGGAATTTTATAATTCAAATGCATTTTCATTATAAGTTTTAAGACTTCGTTGCACTTTTTTAATTTTTAAAACTGGAATGCACTTTCTTGATAAGTTTTAGGACTTGATTATATTTTAAAAAAATTTTATGATTCAATTGCACTTTTCGTGGCATGTTTTAAGACTTAAGAGATAAATGCATATGAAGTCTTAAAAGATGTCACAAAGTGCAATTGAGTCTTATCATTTATGTAATTAAAAAAAAAAAACAAGGTAAAAGCTATGGCGTACGTGCTTTCCTATCCACAAAAATTGCTATCCATAAAAGCTATGGCTTTACAAGCTCCTCTGGCTCCTCTGTGACATACGTGCTCTAAAAACAAGCACAAGAATTTTATTTAGAATCAAAAGGACAATATTATGTCACCGTCCTCAGAGTACATCCTTTATACTTGGATCATTTTTTATTTTATTTTTTTATCTCGGCGTTTCATACATGCTTCGCCAATTTACGCGCTGATGAGAGCTTGGCCCTGAAATGATTTAAGAGGAGACTCTCGGAATCAACCGAGCATATTCTCCTTGCGTTTATTTTAAACTCATGTCATGCTGGTCGCCCGGTGGAAATGGAGATTAGTGCTACAGGTCCTGAGAGGGTATGGAGTGTGACAAATTCAGTGGTCGTGTCGTTGGCCTAGACCTCAGTGGTAGTTATCTCTCTAGTACCACTAGTCTTTTTGATCTAGTTTTTGTCGTCAAAACTTCTATAGTTCACCTTCGGTCAATGATTACCGTGTTTTGTTTTTGTGATTCAAGAGGTAGGACTTCTATGGAGAATTCGTCCACGTGAAAGACGGGCAAAAGATTTATTGGTGGCCTCTCAAATTTTGACTTTTTATGGAAAAGATATGAGACGCCATCTAAGAAGGCCGTCTACGCAATTGTCACTGCACAACCATCAATCACGGCATGTATGAGACTACGACCTAATTTGTCCCTTGATGTGGGACCCTTTTTTTTTTTTTTTCCCTTTTTGAAAACTAATGCCTATTTTCTTATAAATTTTAACATTACTTTAGGTATAAGAAAACAAAATCCGGGATAATTAAGCAATATGTTTAAATTGTAAAACATCTATGCCAAGACATACACAAATGGTATGATTGATCTTAATCATCACTTTATCAGTAAGGTTTCCCACGTTGATTGTTGATTCATTTATAAGAAATTACAGGAATGTCGATCTATTTAGGAGTCAAGTGGCTAGACCAATAGAAGGTGCCTGTTATTTTTACCCAAGATATTTAGATTTTTTGGTTGTTTGTATTGAGTGATATCTCGAGTCGTGCACATTATACATTTGCCTCTTTGATCTAATTGGAGGTAGATCATTGGAACTAAAACTCAAGAATTCATAAGTACTTTCTTAAGCAGTCGAAGCTGTGATTGAAAAAAAAAAAGAAGAAAAAAAGCTAGAATTTGGAATTTTATCCTCACATTTCTCGTCTTCCCCACCTTAATTGATTTCTCTTCCTACAAGATTAGATTAAAAACCGGAAGAAGTTATGCTACTAAGGTCGAGGCCAACAATGTAGGTATGAAACACCGAGATCAAAATGACCCAAGTATAAAGCATATACGCTAATGACAATGACGTGATACTATCCTTTATTTGTCTTATTATTTTCATTTTTGTGTTCGTTATTAGAGCACGCAGATCCTAGAAAAGTCAAAGGAGATAGCAATGCCATAGCGCCATGTTTCCGCCGTGATGTGCTCACCATTTGTCGGCACTTATATAGTTCTTAATGCTCACTCATAATTTGTCATAATCACACACATTTATCATTATAAATTTAGAGATGATATATAAATCTAAAAATATTTTCAATCGATAACTATTATCTTTTAATTTTGTGATTCCAAGACTATGTATACTGCTGTAAACTTCTCATTCATCAATCTAAAAGATAAAGAAAGTCTTCTCATGAGTCTCTCAAGTTTGGTCTTACGTAAAAAATAATATATATATATATATATATATATATGTATATGTGTGTGTATATATATATATATATATATACATACATATACATACATATATGTATATATGTATGTATATGTGTATATATATGTATATGTATATATATATATATATATGTATATGTATATATATGTATATGTATATGTATATGTATATGTATATGTATATATATATGTATTGTGCATATATTTGATATATGTATATATATCTATATATATATATATATGTATATGTGTATATGTGTATATATATATGTATATATACATGAACCATCAATCACAACATGTGTGTCAATGTGATCAATTTTTTTTTCATTGAATTGTGACCTAATTTGTAACTTGTTGATGTGTGAATTTTTCCCCCTTTTGGAAAAAAAAAAAGTGACTATTCCCTTATAACTCTTAACATTAATTAAAAAATGCAGGGTGGCTTAGGCATATTAAAATTGCACAACATCTACGGCAAGACATATATACATACATAGAATGTTTCATCTTAATTGTGACTTTTGTTAGTATATTAATTTTAATTTTAAAATCCATCTGATAAGACCAATCCATTATTATTTATTTTTTTTGGAAGTCTATATATTAAGCTAGACCAATAGAATGCACCTATTATTTATGCTCAAAATGTCTAAAACTTTCACTGGCTTGTATTAGAAGATTTTTCGAGTCAAATTGCAAACAAATTAAAATTTTTCCTTTGATCTGATTGACAATAAGTCGTTACTATCGAAACTGACGAGTTCAGAAAGAATTGTTTCTTAGACTAGGTCTTAGAAGTTGTGAAAAAAAAAAAAAAAAACTAAATTTTGGCAGAATGGTGATGACGCTCTACTTATGTGAAAATGATACGTCCTCCATTGAAAAATAGTGAGCTTAAAGGACTTTGACATTTTGCCTTAGGTCAACCATGGAGTGGCTAATAAGAAGCCCCAAATTTCTATCCCCAGAAATTGCAATCCATAACAACTATGGCATTATAATCTCCTTTGGCTCTTCTAGACATACGTGCTCTACTACAGACACAAAAAAGAAAAGAGAAAAAAAGGACAATATCGTGTCACCGTCGTTAGTGTACATGCTTCATACTTGGATAATCTTTTATCTCGGTGTTCTATACATACTTTGCTAATTAGGAAATAAAAGGACTTCAAATTCTAAGTTGTAGTGAGTATTTGTCTTGTTACTAAAAGGACATATCAAGGTCAAAATAGATTTTTGCCACTACAAAATATAAGATTATCTTGCGTCCATGATCAAAAGCTTGAGATTTGTCTAGCTCATCGTTGTCTCTTATATTCGAGGTGATACACGAATGACGTTGGGGAAGCTAAGTTGAAAAGACTTGTGAATGTATCTTAGATGATGGAATATATATAGAGTGCTTGAGTTGAATTATATATGGTATGCCCTTTTTCGGGTTCCAGCTGAATCAATTATAGGCAACTAAATCTTTTTGTTGGGTTCTTCAAATTTATATGGTATTCTTGATAAAAATAGAAAAAATTATATGTTGACAGCTATCATGATACTTAAGTAAATATTAGGTGTGAGAACTAAAGTTGTCTATTAGGGAAGAAGATTCTCTTAGGAGCAAAGAGAAAAGGGAAAAGAAAATCCCAAAATTTGATTAAACTTTAGTATGATTTTTCAAATCTCTTTCCTCTACAGACCCACCCGAATCAATTCGAATTGACAAGCAAGCATGAAAGTGGAGTCAAAGAATGATGGTGATTCCAAAGACACAATTGGATACACTTTCAATATATGCTTCGTCCTCGTATCAATCACTTGCTAATCAATTCGAATCGACGATTAAGCATTAAAGTTAAGTCAAAGAATATGCTTTGTCCTCTTACAATAATTACTATAATATTATAGAGGTGGAATCGCTGCCAACTATTCTAAAACCTTAAACTATTAAATAAATGCGTTGTTTAATATTTAAATATTCTTTCATTTTCCTCATGCTTAGTTTGGTATTTTTTTTGTCATAGTATTAAGCATATGACATATTTAAATGGGAAGGCAAATGAGACGTAAAAAAAAATTTGAATTTACCTCTGATTCCATGTGAGATTTAATGGGATCACCGCCAACTGTTATAAAAGTTAAAGCTCTTAATTGAAAATGTGATTTCATATTTAAATATTCTATCGAATACATTGTTTATTTTGTATAATCCATTATTCTCTCGGCAGATTACATTTAATTTTCCTAGTGGAAAATGAAACTACCGGCATGATCCCTCAATCCAGTGACGAGGGTACAAATAGCTTGAGGCCAACCGAGACAACCCATGGACCTCTTATTTTCGCCTCGGAGAGGAAAATGGTCCATCCAAGCTCAGAAGAAGAGAGAATATATCACGGACAGAATGTGATGAGGTAACTAGCCCCACCCGTGCAATTAAAAGTGCTGCTCGTATCGTCGTAAGCGTAGCTGTAAGCTTGAGGGCACTGGTCCTTGAAAATCTGCGAGTAGTTCGTCGGCGGGCATGTTGCCGGCGTGTTGTACGCCCCTGTGCAGCAGTACTGCGGCTGGTTTAACGCCAGGCACGCGCTCTTGCACGCCACGATGCTCCCGTCCGACCCCTTCACCGCCAGCTCTGACGGGCACACGGAGTTGACGTTGGCTGCGCAGCTGGTCGTGGTGCACCCACTGCCGCTGCCCTGTGGAGTTATAGAGAGGGGCAGGTTGAAGCCGTCCACGAGGCTGACGTCGTAGATGCTGTTCTCGCCAGAGCCCGGTGCCTTGAGAGTGAACTCCGCCAAGGTGGCCGGCGGGATCGCCCCTGCACCATTGCAGCTCACCTGGCCAGACCCACAGTCGGCGGTGGTGCATACGAATTTGCCGGAGGCATCAGTGGCACAGCCCGTTCGGCCCCACACCCGGCCAGCTGTCCACGTGTCCGGGACGTCATTGATTGAGAAGGTTGCACCCGTGGCGAGCTCGAACCCGGTTGAGGATAGCTGCCCGCCACCCCCGCCAGTGAGCGTCCCGGGCCAGACTGTGTAGGGGCACTTGCTGTTGAAGTTGAGTGTGGCTGCGCCGGCTCCTCCTGCAAGCATGCATGCAAGCCATAAAATTGATGTACGCGGGTTAATTATTTTTCCTCCTGTGGTTTATCAGCTCGGGAATCTCTATAACAAAGATGGAAGTTTGAACACAGGACTTTAACTTCCGAATCCCAAAAAGCAAAAAATTAAATTAGGATCTTATTTTCTAGTTTGGGAAGAAGGTAATGTTAATGTAGAAATTTGTAATAGTTGAAAATAGATAGATTATGATGACCATGAGCTTACTTGCGAGGAGGACTAGGAAAGGCAGGAGGAGGTAAAAAGATGCTCTTGCGTCCATGATCGAGAGATTCAGATTTTTTTTTTTTCGGTTTATCGTTTCTCTAGTATAGGGGTATATATATATATATATATATAGAATGCCAGGGAAGCCAATTTTGAAATGACCGTGGAAAAGTATTTTAGACCGGGGAAGCTAAGTTTGAAATGACTTTGAAAAAGTCTTTTAGATAGTGGATTAAATATATGGGAAATGAGAAGCTAATGTATCATATTTTTATATAAAAATTGAAAATACTTTTAATCGATGATTAAGATCTATTTTTTTGGTGATTCAAGGGTGATGAATGGAGAATGACTCTTGCACGCCAACGTGAAAGTGCCATCGTTGGCTGGCCTCTCAAGTTTGGTCTTTACTTTGAAAAACATGAGAAGCTATTGAAGAGCACCGACTCCACAATTTTGGCAGAACATGAACGATCATTCACGACATGCATAAAAACGAGACCTCATTTGCCCTAGTGGATGGGTGACCATTTTTTTCTCTTTTGAAAAATTAATGCCTATTTGCTTATGACTTTTAACATTACTTTAGGAAAAAAAATAGGGATACTTAGGAAATATATTGAAATTGCAAAATATCTATGGCAAGACAAACACAAATAGTATGATCGATCTTAATTATCACTTTAGCAGTATGGTTTCTCGAATTGATTGTTGATTCATTTACAATAAGTTATGGAAATATAGAGCCATCACAGAGTCAAGCGGCTAGACCAATTGAAGGTGCCTTTATTTATGCCCAACTATCTGGATATTTCAGTTGTTTCTGGATAGGAATTCTTGTGCTACCGAGAGAAAAGTAACAACATGGAAAATATCAGGAAACCACCGATTGATCAAGAATGTGTGACACTGATTAGTTATGTAATGCTGTATGTCTAGTTTGAATTGAAAGTGGATACAAATGAATTAAGATTCTTATCTATGTTTGCTTCATGTCAACTCATGTTTCATTGAGGAGACGCCATCTTCCTGTTCGATATTCTATCCTTCCAACTGCTTTTTCTCCCCTAGAAAATCATGTCATAGAGTCATATAAGGCAACGTATATACGGGCAAGATACACATACCAGTGCTTGTTGTGATTATGCACCGAGTAGTCTTGACTGTCGTAGAGAATCTAATTTAGGACATATGCTTATTCCAAAATCTAGTTTGGGGAAGCTAGTAAAGACCAAGAAGATAAATATGAAATTCAATAAAGAATTTGAATGATCGAACAAGACAATATCAAGGGGATAGCTTGTTATCCTTAATCATAAATTTATTTCATGAAGAAGTTTCTCATTTGGATTTAGGAGAATGAAATGTTGCGTTTGGTGGCACCCTAGCCACTGAAAAATAAAAATGAAGAAATACAAAAGAGCAAGGCGGAATTTGGATCGAAAATGTGTTAATTAGCACGCTATCAGGAAGGTACATCTGTTCGACATCTTCAAACCATACAAGGGATGGAAAATTCACCTTTATATTTAACTAACGTTCTGAATGAGTCATTTGCACCAAAAAAAGAAAAAAAAATTCTACTCATAGTGGTCAACATACTTCTAGAATCATAGTTTCCAACAATCCACACCATAAGACTTTGGCCGTGTATACCTCTTCTTCAATCGAACCCAAGTATCTTTCAGATGTGTTTATTGCATCAATGGCCAAAGCAACATGAAAGTGCAATGATCAAATTGTTTATTGCTGCCTCTGAAAGCTTTTCCACTAAAACAAACTCTATCAAAAAGCAGAAAAACAAAAGAGAAAATATGGCACCCTAGATTTTCTACATGTTTTGTATATGGATTGTCCTTCTCGTGATGATTCATACTTTGCTTGCTGAGCCATTATGCTATCGGCATTAAAGTTCAACCTCAATGGAATTCAAGCAATGTTTTAGAACCAATAGAGCAATTTATAATTGTGTTTATCTGAAGTTTTGATCATGGTCACTAGATGGACATAGAGATTGTTGCTCATGGAATGGTGGGGAGCATGATGAGGCCACTGGTCACATGATAGGTCTCAACCTTAGCCATAATTGTCTCGTTGGTACATTATCTTCTAACACTAGCCTCTTTCGCCTACTCCACATTGAAATTGCTCAATATCGCTTTCAAAGACTTCGACTTTCCTCAATCCTATATGGCTTTGGCAATCTTTTCAGGTTACACTACCTTAATCTCTCTGGCTCATTTTTTTCAAGGAAAGTCCCATCAGTTATCTCATGGCTCACGAGATTGATTTCTCTTGATTTGTCTAGTGGGTGGGATCTTGAGATGCCCAACATGGAAAAATTTGTTTAAAACTTAACTTTGCTTAAAGAACTTGATCTCTCTTCTGTAAGCATGCCACCATCATTCTCTCACATGCTTGCAAACTTCTCCTACTCTTTGAAGTCGATTAAACTCGCATATTCTCTTTCGTATGGAGAATTTCCATTAAGGATTTTTCAATTGCCAAACCTAGAAGTCCTCAATATTAGTGGCAATGATAACCTTCCTAGTTTTATTCTAGAACAACATTGGGGTAATCGCTTGAAATTATTGTTTCTTTAGGGCACAAATTTTTCAGGAGAAATACCTATATGGATTAGCATTTTCTTGAATGAATTATCAATTTAGGATTGTTATTTTTCAAGTTCACTTCCCACTTCACTGAATAATCTTTCTTAGCTTGCTTATCTAGATATATCATTTAATAAAGTTCATGTTCAAATCCTCGCTTCCTTTGCTAATCTTACCCAATTGTCAAATCTAGATCTCTCTTTCAATAATTTCACGAGGGATATTTGGCATAGGCTTGTCAACTTGTCAAAACTCACCAATCTGTACCCCTTTAGTAATAGTTCCACTATGCACGGTTATTTAACCCAAAAAAAAAAAAGGTTTAGATTTAATTAGTAGCCAAACTAACCATCCTTGTTTCTTTACATTTGGCAAATGTTCGGCTAAGTGGTCCAATACCATCTTCAATTTAGAATACTTATGCAGTTGGTTGAGCTCAACCTTTATTTCAACAATTTGCAAGGTGAAATCCCAAAGTCATTATGGGAACTCAAGAATCTCAAACATCTGGATTGTAGTGGGAATAATTTGAGTAAAACCGTGGATTACACAAACTCAAGAACTTGCGGACATTATTTTTGGATTAAAACAACATATTTTTTGTCAGCAAAACCGAGATGAATGCCACTCTCCCAAAACTTTTCTAGTTAACTTTAGAATCATGCAATTTACATGAGTTCCCCAAGGTTATAGGCTACCTATGTGGATTAAAGTGGGTAGATCTGTCCAACAATAAAATCAAATGGAGCATTCCTAATTGGATGGGCAATGGTAGCAAAGAATCCTTGTGGCATGTGGATCTTTCTTACAATTTTCTAATTGGCTTAGGGAACAATCTAATCAATCTATCACTACCCAAGTTGACCTATCTTGACATTAGTTCTAATCGGCTCAAAACATAACTCCTTACTCCACCTCCATCAACAACTTATTACAATATCTCCAACAACATCCTCTTCGGAGAAATTCATTCAATTTGTATACTAAGATCTCTTGTCATTCTTGATTTGGCCAACAATAGTCTAAATGGCACAATTCCTTCATGTCTTGGAAATATTGACTCTTTGACAATTTTGAATCTTGAAAAAAATAAACTTGAGGGCATGATTCCTCATGCTTACCCAAAAAGTTGTGCATTGAAGATGATTGACCTCATAAAGAATCGATTGAAAGGGCCTACCCAAGATCTTTGGTGAATTATTTGAACCATGGTTACAATCAAATTCTCGATGGGTTCCCTTTATAGTTATTCGAATTGACCAAGCTAAAAGCTATTATCTTGAATCTAATAAGTTCCATGGTCTAATTGAAATGTGTTAAAGCTAGTTTTACTTCAACAATTTGCATATTATGGACCTTTTCAATAATAGTTTCAATGGTAAACTTCCTTCTAAGTTGTTGGAAAGTTTCCATGTCATGGAACTAATTGTTCTGAAAATCAGTTGGAATATATATATACTAATGAACAAATCCCTACGTCTTCGTCTAGATTTGCTGAATATATCTATTATGGAATGAAATTGATGAACGAAGGCGTGGATGTGGAATACTTGAAGGTTTCATATGTACTTGGTCGCCAAGGAAAGTTCTCTCGACAAAATCTTTCACCAAAGAGTCAGAGCTTTGGTTTTATTGTTTACAACGGGTCTTGTGTCCATTTGGAAAGGAAGCAACCAATCTAAACTATCATTAAAAGTAAAGTGCTGGAAAATAGGAGAAAAGTAAAGATACCATTGAATGAAAAAGTGCGATAAAGGAAAGTTAACAATTGAAAATTGAATGATCGATTGTCGATTTGGCCAAAGATCTCGACGTTGATGCCTCTTCAGCTATTTATAGTGGTAACCCATAGGTAACTGCCTTTTAGTAGTTAACATTTCAATATTGTACTGGAAGCTTTGGCTCCCTATCGATAATTGTCCTACCTTGCCGATGTTTCCACTGGTACTAAATCTCGTGATGATTCATACTTTGCTTGCTGAGCCATTATGCTATCGGCATTAAAGGTCAACCTCAATGGAAAGGAAGCGTGCAGAGATCAAAACTGAGGATACCAGACCTGTATTATCGAATGTAATCAGATTAACACTCTTGAAGGCTCTCGGTTCCAACATGGAGGGGAATACAATACTTCAAACTTCGAAAATACCATAATTAGAATAGTTGAGGAAAATTATCAGTCAGACACGTAGAAGGCATTCGATTGAGAGGCTAGATGGAAAAAGGATATGGAAAGAGGAACGGCCAAATCAAAGTAGGCAACGCATCACCTTTGAGGTCATCGAGATGGAGGCAACTGGATTTTCACTCCGGCGGAGGTGAATCCTCTCGGTCTCCACCCCGCAAAAACAGAGTACGAGAGTTTACTTTGAGTAAGAGCAGTGATTGGACGTGATTGACGAATGGATCGGAAGGAGGAGGCCTATGAAGTGGCAACGCCGAGAATTGGAATTGGTGAAGAGAGAGAGAGAGAGAGAGAGAGAGAGAGAGAGAGAGAGAGAGAGAGAGAGTGAGTGAGAATCGAAGGTGGTGACAGGAGCGACTGAGAAGAGAGACAAATGGAGTATGTTTGTCAAGGTGAGGCTTGACATACCATGATCGGTTATAGCGACAATCGGCAGACAGAATGGAGGAGAAAAAATGGAGATGGAAACCAAAAGTGGTGGAGCTTATAGTAGCCAAAGAGTGGAGGGAGGTTGGACGGTGATGCAGTGGCCGGAGGTTCAAGGTGAGGGAAGTGGTGGCTAGCGAGGGGACGAGCCGGAGATGAATATGTCAGAGAGGAGAGAGATTCTAAGGTGAGTTGTCCAATTGAGATGAGGAGGGTGTTGACTTCGTGGGCCGGGCCGAACCGGGCCTTTGGGCCCGAACTTGCTTGAATATTTTCTGAGATTCTATACCAGGACCAGGTAGTTGGCATGTCGTGAAATTATGCTTACCGGGCTCGGTTCGGGCCAAAAATTCAATTGGGCCTTACTGCAGATATCAAACTGGACTGCTAAAGTTGACCAGCTCTCGATCCTTCGTTTTTCAAATTTTTAATTGTTGTGCCCGAGATATCGACATTATAATGTCTCTAATATGTATAATAATCTTCTTTGAAAAATGTAATTTGAAATCATTGGCGAAATCCAGGTGCTGGTCAATTTGTTGTTGATTGCCTCTGAATCAATTCTGAATGTTGCTGGATGTTATTAATTAGATGGGAATTCGAACGGTTGTGCCTCAGTTCGGTTGTTCTATAAATTGTCCATAACGCAGTGCCAATGTGAGATTGATTATCTCTATCAAGTTACCGCGTGCGTTCACAGTTCATCGGCATGGGTAATTTGTCAATTTTGAATGTTGGACATTGCTGGAAAATGCAATTTGACTGTGACTTTGAGTGCGTTTGGCTTGGTTTGTTTATACTTTCATCTACCAATGATCAGGGTTAACGTATTATTCACCTCAAAGCCTTTGGAGCGTGTTTAGAGGTCATTTGTCATGATAATCGCAGGCAACGCATGCTGGAATTTATTGAGGGTATCCGTTTAGATAGGAAATTTAAGGGCATTGATGGAGATATTTCCAGGTTGAGTTTCATGATTTATGGAAATACATTGGCAAGTGATTCATCCCTAAGGCTTTCAGTTGGATTGAATTTTAATTGAATAGGTGAAGGGGTTACATGTATTGACCGTTGCTGGTGGTTTCGGTTTAGGCTTTGATCTTGGAAGAGGTTGCAGTGATTTAGTGTATAAGTTGGAAGTTCATGTTGGTGCATAGGCAAAGGATCCATTTCATGTCATTTTAATGTTGTTTAGTGTAATTTCCGTTGCATAAATACTTAGGTCTGCAAATGATAGTGGGCATCTTTAGTTTACTGAGTTTTAGGATGGCAATAAAACAAGAATCCTCTTAGTAAACAGGTCTCTTTAAGTCTCTTTACAATCGTGGCATCTTTAGCTTATGGTGGCTCATGTTCCAAGGCTTAATAATAAGTTCCTATATATTCTTTACCTGACATCTTACAAGGTTTATTTTCTTGTACTTTACTTTAATCGTCTTTACTTTAGTACTATTTTTCTTTGAAGTATTGATTTCATTATATTGATTTTGAGTTCAAAATCATACAGTAATTTAGATTTGATCACCTACAATGTTCAATTTCACTATCTTGGTTTGAAAGCTTACTTCAATTTAAACAATTGGTTTCATCCAACTAATTATGTTTACTCCAAAAAGAATCCCATGAATGGTGGCATTAAAAAAATTCAAAGTTGCAATTACTATAGGCCTGGGAGAGTTTGCCCTAAGCAATGCACCATCTTTGTCAATAGTAACCGTTTGTGCTTACTAAATAATTCATCAGCTTTTCTCAAGGAAGGTCAGGATAGATGCTATTCCAAGTAAGCTGCAATTACACATGTTACAATACTAGTGTCACTATACAATGTGACCGAAGAATGGGAGTGGAATTTTCTCACATTGATAATCACTTTTGATGTGATAATGGGCAACGAATGTTTAGAAAGGAATAAAAGAATGATGAATACCTATTTAGTGAAGATAAAAAAAATTCCTCCACCTTTTTTTGGTAAATAACATAACTAGATTAACAAAACAAGTCAAGTCTTATCATGCGAAGTATATGGACTCCCAGTGGAGTCTAATACAAAGGTCTTAATAACATCTGGAACAAATAAATAAATGACAAATGCAGATGTTGTTCCTTTGCAACTAGGGCCAAAAAATGCGTGAAAATGAGTAACATTATTGGCTAATTTTAATCCAAGGCAATTTCTTATTGCCATATATCTACCACAATGCGTTCACTGTTTGTTGGAGCTTCTATAGATTCTAAGAGATTTATGTTCCCTCGTAATTTGTCATAAGCACTGATAATTTGTCATTATAAACTTGGAGATGATATATAAAATCTAAAAATAATTTAATTAATAATTACGACATATTTTGCTAGAAATTTCTTAGTCATCAATTTACAAGACGGCCAAAAGTCTTCTTGTGGGTCTCTCAAGTTTGGTTCTTATGTGGAAAATAATAAGAGATGTTGCTTACGAGGACCAACTATGAAATTATGATTGCATATGAACGGTCAATCACGGCATGCATGAGAATGCAACAAAATTTATACCTCGTCGATATATGACATTTTTTTCCTTTTGAAAAAAAATGCCTATATCCTTGTAACTCTTAACATTGCTTAAATAAATACATAAAGCATGAGGCTTAAGCAATATGCTGAAATTGCGCAACATCTACGGTAAAACATACATACATAATATGTTCCTCATATAATTATTACTTGTAAGTACCTCAATTTTCATGTTCATTGTATATTTATTTGTAAGAACCTATGGAAGCAATCATCCATTAGGAAGTTAAGAGGCTAGACCAATAGAATATGCCTACTATTTACACCGAAAATATCTAACTTTGTTGCTTGTTTGTATTAGGCAATATCTCTTAGGAAGTCAAGAGGCTAGACCAATAGAATATGCCTACTATTTACACCCAAAATATCTAACTTTGTTGCTTGTTTGTATTAGGCAATATCTTGAGTTAGACTTCACATCAAAATTGAATTTGCCTCTTTATTTGATTGGAAATAGTTTTTTTTTTTTTTTCGTGGATCGGAATTGAAATTGAAGAGTTTATAAATGATTACTTTCTTAGACTAGACCATAAACGAAGATGCACCTAATTATGTGAAGATGATAAGTCATTTAAAGAAAAGTCTTGAGCTCAATACATAGTCATCTTGCCTTTAGTCACCCCTAGCATGTCCTTTCACATAAAATTATGGGATAAATGTATCAAAAATCTTAAAACTTATCACAAAAGTGTATATGAATCCTAAAATTTTGAAAAATTTCGATTAACTCTTAAAACTTGTCACCAAATGACAATCAAGTCCTAAACATTTCCAAAAGTGCAATCATATCCTAAAACTTGTTAAATAAATCCAATCAAGTTGTTCTATTGATTGCGCTTTTTGAAAGTTTTAGGATTTGAATGCATCTTTATTATAAGTTCTAGGACTTCATCGAACTTTTTTAAAATTTTAATGATCCATATACATTTTTTTGATAAATTTTATGACTTTTATTAAAATTTTAAAGATCCATGTTTTACAAAAAATTGCTATCCATAAAAGCTATCATTTTTTTGTAATTAAAAAAAAATCGTAAAAGCTATGGCATACGCTTTACAAAAAATTGCTCCATAAAAGCTATGGCTTTACAAGCTCCTCTGGCTCTTTTGTGACATACGTGCTCTAAAAACAAGCACAAGAATATTATTTAGAATCAAAAGGACAATATTATGTGACCGTCCTTAGAGTACATGCTTTATACTTGGATCATTTTTTTTTTTATCTCGGCATTTCATACATGCTTCGCTAATTTACGCGCTGATGAGGGCTAGGCCTTGAAATGATTTAAGAGGAGACTCTCGGAATCAACCGAGCATATTCTCCTTGCGTTTATTTTAAACCATGTCATGCTGGTCGCCCGGTGGAAATGGAGATTAGTGCTACAGGTCCTGAGAGGGTATGGAGTGTGACAAATTCAGCGGTCGTGTCGTTGGCCTAGACCTCAGTGGTAGTTATCTCTCTAGTACCACTAGTCTTCTTAATCTACTTTGTCGTGTTCACCTTCGGTCAAAACTTCTATAGTTCGTCCACTTTTGTTTTTGTGATTCAAAGACGGAATGGAGAACGACTAAAGAAAGACGGGCAAAAGATTTATTGGTGGCCTCTCAAATTTGGACTTTTTATGGAAAAGATATGAGAAGGCCGTCTACGCAATTGTCACTGCACAACCATCAATCACGGCATGTATGAGACTACGACCTAATTTGTCCCTTGACGTGTGACCCTTTTTTTTTTTTCCCTTTTGAAAACTAATGCCTATTTGCTTATAAATTTTAACATTGCTTTAGGTATAAAAAAAAAAAACAAGCCGGGATAATTAAGCAATATGTTGAAATTGTAAAACATCTATGGCAAGACATACACAAATGGTATGATTGATCTTAAACATCACTTTATCAGTAAGGTTTCCCCTGTTGATTGTTGATTCATTTATAAGAAGTTACGAGAATATTAATCTATTTAGGAGTCAATGGGCTAGACCAATAGAAGGTGCCTGTTATTTTTACCCAAGATATTTAGATTTTTTGATTATTTGTATTGGGTGATAACTTGAGTCGTGCACATTATACATTTGCCTCTTTGTTCTGATTGTAGGTAGATCATTGACACTAAAACTCAAGAATTCATAAGTACTTTCTTAGGCAGTTGAAGCTGTGATTGAAACTAAAAAAAGAAAAAAGAAAAAGCTAGACTTTGGAATTTTATCCTCACATTTCTCGTCTTCCCCACCTTAATTGATTTCTCTTCCTACGAGATTAGATTAAAAACCGGAAGAAGTTATGCTACTATGGTCGAGGCCAACAATGTAGGTACGAAACACCGAGATCAAAATGACGCAAGCATAAAGCATATATGCTGATGACAATGACGTGATACTGTCCTTTTTTTGTCTCATTATTTTTATTTTTGTGTTCGTTATTAGAGCACATAGATCCTAGAAAAGTCAAAGGAGATAGCAATGCCATAGCGCCATGTTTCCGCCGTGACGTGCTCACCATTTGTTGGCACTTATATAGTTCTTTAAGAGATTTATGCTCACTCATAATTTGTGATAATCACATATATTTTTCACTATAAATTTGGAGATAATATATAAATCTAAAAATATTTTCAATCAATAATGATTATCTTTTAATTTTGTGATTCCAAGACTATGTATACTGCTGTAAACTTCTCATTCATCAATCTAAAAGATAAAGAAAATCTTCTCACGATTCTCTCAAGTTTGGTTCATACGTAAAAAATAATATATATATATATATATATATAGATGAGATGTCTTTTATGAGGACTGATTGTGCAATTATGACTATACATGAACCATCAATTACACCATGCGTGTCAATGCGATCAATTTTTTTTTTATTGGTCAAAAAATTATATATACATTTCTCCCCCTTTAAAAAAAAAGTGACTATTCAAACTTGAACATTAATTAAAAAATGCAGGATGGCTTAGGCATATTAAAATTGCACAACATCTACGGCAAGACATATATACATACATAGAATGTTTCATCTTAATTGTGACTTTGTTAGTATATTTCATGTTAATTTTAAATTTGCTTATAAGAATCCATGAAGTCTAGTGGCTAGACCAATAGAATGCACCTATTATTTATGCTCAAAATGTCTAAAATTTTCACTGGCTTGTATTAGGGGATATCTCGAGTCAAATTACAAAATAATTAAAATTTTCCCCTTGATCTGATTGACAGTAGGTCGTTAATATTGAAACTGACAAGTTCATAAAGAATTGCTTTCTTAGACTAGGTCTTAGAAGTTGTGAAAAAAAGAAGAAAAAACTAAATCTTGGTAGAATGGCGATGACGCTCTACTTATGTGAAAATGATAGGTCATCCAATGAAAAATAGTGAGCTTAAAGGACTTTGACATTTTGCCTTTGGTCGACCACGGAGTGGCTAATAAGAAGCCCCAAATTTCTATCCCTAGAAATTGCACTCCATAAAAACGATGGCATTACAATCTCCTCTGGCTCTTCTAGACATACGTGCTCTACCATAGACACAGACACAGACACACACAAAAAGAAGAAGAAGAAGAAGAAGAAGAAGAAGAAGACGATATCATGTCACCGTCGTTAGTGTACATGCTTCATACTTGGATAATCTTTTATCTCGGTGTTCTATACATGCTTTGATAATTGGGAAATAAAAAGACTTCAAATTCTAAGTTGTAGTGAGTATTTGTCTTGTTACTAAAAGAACATATCAAGGTCAAAATAGATTTTTGCCACTAGAAAATATAAGATTATCTTGCGTCCATGATCAAAAGCTTGAGATTTGTCTAGCTCGTCGTTGTTTCTTATATTCGAGGTGATATACGAAGGACGCTGGGGAAGCTAAGTTGAAAAGACTTGTGAATGTATCTTAGATGATGGAAAATATATGAGTTGAATTATATATGGTATGCCCTTTTTTGGGTTCCAGCTGAATCAATTATAGGCAACTAAATCTTTTTGTTGGGTTCTTCAAATTTATATGGTATTCTTGATAAAAATAGAAAAAATTATATGTTGACAGCTATCATGATACTTAAGTAAATATTAGGTATGAGAACTAAAGTTGTCTCTTAGGGAAGAAGATTCTCTTAGGAGCAAAGAGAAAAGGGAAAAGGAAATCCCAAAATTTGATTAAACTTTAGTATGATTTTTCAAATCTCTTTCCTCTACAGACCCACCCGAATCAATTCGAATTGACAAGCAGGCATGAAAGTGGAGTCAAAGAATGATGGTGATTCCAAAGACATAATTGGATACACTTTCAATATATGCTTCGTCCTTGTATCAATTACTTACTAATCAATTCGAATCAACAATTAAGCATTAAAGTTAAGTCAAAGAATATGCTTTGTCCTCTTACAATAATTGCTATAACATTATAGAGGTGGAATTGCTGCCAACTGTTCTAAAACCTTAAACTATTAATAAATGTGTTGTTTAATATTTAAATATTCTATCATTCCCTCATGCTTAGTTTGGTATTTTATTGCCATAGTATTAAGCGGATGACATATTTAAATGGGAAGGCAAATGAGACGTAAAAAAAAATTTGAATTTAAGAGCTCTACCTCTGATTCCATGTAAGATTTAATGGTATCAATGCCAACTGTTCTAAAAGTTAAAGCTCTTAATTGAAAATGTGACTTCATATTTAAATATTCTATCGAATACATTGTTTATTTTGTATAATCCATTATTCTCTCGGCAGACTACATTTAATTTTCCTAGTGGAAAATGAAACTACTCGCATGATCCCTCAGTCCAGTGACGAGGGTACAATACAAATAGCTTTAGGCCAACCGAGACGACCCATGGACCTCTTATTTTCACCTCGGAGAGGAAAATGGTTCATCCAAGTTCAGAAGAAGAGAGAATATATCACGGACAGAATGTGATGAGGTAACTAGCCCCACCCGTGCAATTAAAAGTGCTGCTCGTGTCGTCGTAAGCGTAGCTGTAAGCTTGAGGGCACTGGTCCTTGAAAATCTGCGAGTAGTTCGTCGGCGGGCATGTTGCCGGCGTGTTGTACGCCCCTGTGCAGCAGTACTGCGGCTGGTTTAACGCCAGGCACGCGCTCTTGCACGCCACGGTGCTCCCGTCCGACCCCTTCACCGCCAGCTCTGACGGGCACACGGAGTTGACGTTGGCTGCGCAGCTCGTCGTGGTGCACCCACTGCCGCTGCCCTGTGGAGTTATAGAGAGGGGCAGGTTGAAGCCGTCCACGAGGCTGACGTCGTAGATGCTGTTCTCGCCAGAGCCCGGTGCCTTGAGAGTGAACTCCGCCAAGGTGGCCGGCGGGATCGCCCCGGCACCATTGCAGCTCACCTGGCCAGACCCACAGTCGGCGGTGGCACATACGAATTTGCCGGAGGCATCAGTGGCGCAGCCCGTTCGGCCCCACACTCGGCCGGCTGTCCACGTGTCCGGGACGTCATTGATTGAGAAGGTTGCACCCGTGGCGAGCTCGAACCCGGTTGAGGATAGCTGCCCACCACCCCCGCCGGTGAGCGTCCCGGGCCAGACTGTGTAGGGGCACTTGCTGGTGAAGCTGAGTGTGGCTGCGCCGGCTCCTCCTGCAAGCATGCATGCAAGCCATAAAATTGATGTACGCGGGTTAATTATTTTTCCTCCTGTGGTTTATCAGCTCGGGAATCCCCATAACAAAGATGGAAATTTGAACACAGGACTTTAGAAAAAGCAAAAAATTAAACTTAGGATCTTATTTTCTAGTTTGGGAAGAAGTATATATATAGTTGAAAATAGATAGATTATGATGACCATGAGCTTACTTGCGAGGAGGACTAGGAAAGGCAGGAGGAGGTAAAAAGATTTTGCGTCCAATCGAGAGATTCAGATTTTTTTTGTTTCGATCGTTTCTCTAGTATAGGAGGTATATATATAGAATGCCGGGGAAGCCAATTGTGAAATGACCGTTTTTAGAAATGTTTGAAATGACTTTGAAAAAGTCTTTTAGACAGTGGAATAAATATATGGGAAATGAGAAGCTAATGTATCGTATTTTTATATAAAATTTGAAAATATTTTTAATCGATGATTACAATTTCTTTTTTCGCATGATTCAAGGGTTAGGAATGGAGAATCGCAAAAGCCAAAAGGGCCATGCGGTATCATTCAAGAAAAGAAAATTTCATAAGAAATTGACCGACTTTTTTAGCAGGTTAATATTGCTATACTTAATAATTCGAGAAAGAAGGAAAGGAAATATATATGTGATAGACATAGTAAGCTATCTTCGGATTGGTAAATTCGATTAACGATTACCGGGTTTTTGCTGATTTCGCGTTTAAAGTACTGAATTTTGACATTTTTTTAATTACCAAGCGTGGTAATTAATCAGCAAAATTTTCAAGTTCAGAAATCCCAAATTGTTGGGTGCCAATATGCACTAGTTGAATTTTGAGGCCACTAGAACTATTGGCTAAACTATTGTTCTAGAGGGAGGGAATAATTACCCAATCAAATCTAAATCTATTATACAAATGCCAATTAAATCATAAGCTTTTCAATTTTATTAATTTAGTCCTAAACTTGGGCAAAAAAATTTAATATTGTCCTTATGACCTATTGGTACTAGAAATTGTTGACGTAACATCTAATCATTGCCGATTGTTTGGCATGCCGCATTAATGTGAACAATTCTACTCGCGCCACATCAATAATTTTCAGTGGCAACTGGCTGGAAGGGTTACACTAAGATTTTGCGTAAAGATTTAGGATTACATTGACAAAATTGAAAAGTTTATAACTTGATTGACATCCCTACAATAAGTTTATGATGGAATTGGTAATTTTCCCAATGCATTATTAATTTTAAATTCACTTTTATTATGCAAATAATAAATTCCAACTTTAGCGAGGTTTATTCTCAGTCTTGCTCTTGCTCTAGTATTAGCTATGGCAAGAATAGGATTGGTGAGTGATATAAACAACTAAAATTCTTAAGAACGTTGAAGCTATGTTCTTTCAAAAAATAGTATATAAAATCGTCCTTAAAGTTTTGTGTAATCTAGTGGGCAGTGACAGTTTTGGACGCACACGAAGTACTTCCATTTCAAACGATAGAGAAGTATTAAATGATATTTTGTTTGCTAATGATTTAATAATTGAGATTTAGCGGCCTTAATGGGCCAATTCAAAGGATAGTTGGGAGTGGAATTTTTAATTCATTGGGAATGGACTAAGTCTGTTTAATAATGAGGTATATGGGTTGGTTCTATACTTAATCTTCAGTGTTGATTGAAGTTAATCAAGTGAAGACCGGGCTTGAGAATCTAGAGTCACACAATAAGATCATAGTCCGCCATATATTCTTCTACCTCTATCATATATTGGCATTTCAATCATATGTGTAAAAATGTTTATACATATTTATTATTGGATAAATGATATGTATTTTTGGAGTTATACCAATCTAGATTGAGAATGAGATAATCGTATATTCCTTATTTTTTCTCTTAAATCTTGAAAAGAGTTCCGAGTCTACCAAACATTAATTGATTTAAATTAACTGGAAGAACGATCACACCAGGTGAACCATTAGACGTGAAGACACAAGAGCAAGGCCAAACGATCCTCATTCAGTTAACGTGGTAAGTAGCACACACCACAAATCACGGACTCAATTTACCAGCAATATCTCACGCTTAATGGCCTTCCAAAAATCGACTCGAATGTATGCAATTGGCACAAGCGAAGAGGGGATAACATGAATCACTCGAGACCAAACATAAATTTAGCAATGAAGTCAACGGTTGAAGTGTACCCCAGCAATAAGATGGAAGCGTCCAAAGATCAAAACTGGGGACAGCAGACCTGCATTGATGAAGGTAATCAAAGGAGCACTCTTGAAGGCTCTCGGTTTCAACATGGAGGGGAATACAAGACTTCCAAATTCGAAAATAC
Organism: Eucalyptus melliodora; assembly: GCA_004368105.4. Lineage (NCBI taxonomy): Eukaryota > Viridiplantae > Streptophyta > Magnoliopsida > Myrtales > Myrtaceae > Eucalyptus > Eucalyptus melliodora. The sequence goes on from CM023406.3 coordinate 44,472,180, forward strand.
TTCTACACGAGCCTTAGTATACTTTAAAATGACTACGAAGTTTATTTACCGCAAGAAACATCATCCTAAAACGGTTTGAGGAAAACAATCAGACACGCGGAAAACATTCGTATGAGAGACTAGATGCAAAAGAAACAGGGAACGAGTCACGGCCATATCAATGTAAAGGCAACGCAGCACGCTTGAGGTCATCGAGATAAGCCTTGGACGCAACCGGTTTTCACTCCGGCAGAGGTGAAGGCTCTTGGTGTGACATCCAGATTTTTGGGTTCTAAATTCGATTGGATAAATAGGGCCGTTTTTGTTCAGTTAAAGCCATGGATTGTGAAATTGGGATGCAGGTGGGCTATATTGGTAAGGAAAAATACCAATTGAAAAGACGAAGTGTTGAATGAAATTATGGGAGTCAATTTAAATTGAATCAAGAGGGTTTAAGGTCCAATTGGGAAGAAATCTTGGCAAAATTCGTATGCCACATCTACCCCATATTTTAGCCTACCTAAATGCTTCTAGAAGGGGCAAATTTGTCTTGGAATTGTGAGTGGAGGGCAGCTGGTGGTGGCTTACGTGTAGATGACCTAAGAGAGAGAGACTGAGAGAGGAAAAAGGGGAAACCGATTCCCCCTTTCTTCCTCGTCGCTGTCTCTCTCCCTTGCATCTTCATCTTTAGTTGTACGACGCCATGGAAGTTGAAGACCAGCGAACCAGCAGGCCGAAGCAGCGATTCCTCTCGGCGCTGTCGCAGCAAGCAACCGGAGCCAGAGTCGCCACCGTCCGCCATCCTGCTGCCTTGCGTAAATCCACCCGACCTCCTTCGGCCACCGTCCGACCTCACCGGAGTCCCCTTGCCCTCCACCGGCCTTGTCCAGCTCGAATCAACTCTGGATCCGCCCCCCTTTCGCCCCCAATTAGCAGCGCACAGAGAGAAGAAAAATGGGTATGACAGCAACGTTTTGGCCCGTTTTGGCTGCCTTACCGAGCTCGGATGCTCGGCCCACTTTGAGGAAAGTCGATACTCATATCAAGCCCGTCGTTTTGAGTGAGTTTTGCTCACTAATGCCTTCTTAGTTTGCTAATTACATTTCAAGGTTGATTAGTATTAATTAAGTGTAATTAGGTTGTTAGATTAGAATAGATTAGCGATTATTAGTTAATTTCATTGCATATTAGTTAGGTGGTTAGTGTATTTAGATAGAGAATTGCCTATGGTACTTATTGGATGCTTTGTGGGATTTTTCCCGACCCTTCTCGGGTGTTAATTAGGCGATTCGGGCCTAATCGGTATTTTTAGGAATTAAATATTAATTTTCGAAATTAATTATTTAATTATTTAATTATTTATTTTCCGAAAATTCAACTAGGATGGTTTGTAACAGATATTTTATGCTGATGATCGTGGCGCAGTCCGTTTATTTAATTGAGCTTCATATTGTGCTAAATTGGAATTATTGTGTTTATCTAATTATTTTTCGGAATTAAATTAATTAATTAATTATTTTCCGAAAATTCAACTGGGATGGCCAGTGACCGGAATATTATGCTGATGACCGTGGTGAAGTCCATTTATTTAATCGGGCTTTATTTTAAGCTAAATGGAATTTTTAATATTTATTAATTAATTATTTTTTGGAAATTAATGCTGAGGTGATTGACAACCGGAATTTCGTGCTGATTGTTGTGGCGCAGTCCGTTTATTTATTTGAGCTCTACGTTGTATGAAATTAAATAAATTGTGATGTTTTAGGGATTTACTCTAAATTGATTGAAATTGAGTGAAATTGAATTATTGATTGGTAAATGGCCAAGTATGGCTAGTTAGCATTTGTACTGCCTTGTGGAGCTGTAAGTGGAGAAAGTGGTGAGAGCTAACTGAGAATTCTATTGGCTGAGACTGCTCAAGTATGAAGTATAGACAGGCGTGGTTCAATAATAAAGTACATCAATATGCGAATATGGCGCCTTAAAGAATGCATGTAGACTGTCTATGACTTGTGGCAGGCGTGGTTCGGTGATGAAGGACATCACTGTGCGAAAACGGTGCCTTAAAGAACGCACTTAGACTACCTATGAATCGTGACAGGCGTGGTTGGTGATGAAGGACATTATTGTGCGAAAACGGCGCTTTAAAGAACGCACGTAAACTGTTTATGATCTATGACGGGCGTGGTTCGGTGATGAGGAATATCAATGTGTGAAAACGGCGCCTTAAAGAACGCACGTAGACTATCTGTTACTTATGTCACTTTGGCGAAAACGACGCCCGAGAGCATTGATGGAGCTCTGTGGCTAAGTGTACTATTGGAGGTTATGTGGGATGGAGTGAGTGACCTAGAAATGATTCGACTAACTTGTAATCAACTAGGTCAATTGATCGATGATTCGATCTGAGTGTGATTTAATATGATTGATCATTGCCTTGATTTGATGTTGCAAATTGATTGATTGAATGGAAATGACCATGAGTGGTCTTGTTGGCGTGTAATCGACTAGGTCGATTAGATCGATGCTTTGATCTATGATGTGATTGCTTGGGTACCTGTTTGATCTGTGCTAATATGCAAGTGAAATCTGAGGCTAAGGTAAGCCCTCTGACTCATGTTGTGCATAGGCAACCCTCAGGTGTATTAGTTTACTAATCGGGTCTTAGTGTGGTAGAATTTGCTAAGACGTAGTCTCATCCCGGTTTGGGGAAAACATTTCAGGACCCTGATGAAGAACTTGAGGAGAAAGAAAGAAGAGGAGTATCTGAAGGAGAACCCTGAGGATGATCCAGAGTAGGATCCTGATGACGTTTGCTATCAAATCAATTTGAGTAGAAACAAATCGTTTTAGTAGGGCTTGTATATGCACATAAGGGTGTGGTTTTCAGATTCAAGTTTCTAGTCCTACTTGTATGTCCCATTGCTTTATTGTCTGGGGATTTTTATAACTGCTTCCGCATGTGCTATTAAAAAGGAAAGAGTCGGTGATATGTAGTCCTGGAGATATCGCATAACAAAATCGACCAAGCTTGAAGGATGGTCACGTTACCGAGAGTCGGGGCATGACATCCTCTTTTTGTGGTATCAGAGCAATGGTTATGGATTGGAGTGATAAGGTGCGATGACTTATGGTGATAATAGTAGGAAATGCCTTTAAATTCATGATTGATGCATGTCTGTGATAGCTGATTTGTAGCTTGTTTGTAGATCACTCGAATTCTAATGTGGTATTAGAATTAGAAAACAGGTTTCTATAAAGATCCTGTAGTTTGAGTGATCAGGAGTCGAGAGCTCCTGGTAAGAGGGCAGTAGCCTCTGTGACTCGGGAATGAACGTCAACAAGGATCGGTGCCCGAGGTGGTTGTGGCGAAGCCCTAGCTTAGGCTAGCGCGCATGTAAGAGTATCGCTGTGGGTTGGTACTGAGAGTGTAGCAGCACCAAGTGATCCTAGGTCCAGCAGGATCGTTCTGGCACAAGTGTTCTTTGGGAACTTGTCGAGCCAGTAAGTTCGAGATCAAGTCGAAGTTATTGCTGCACCTACCAAAGTTTAGTAAGGAGACATGATCTAGCAGCAAGCTGTTGCAACTAAGTTGAGGTTCAGGTTTAGTAGAGTTGGAAATCAAGTTGGGAAGGAGCCTATGACCAAGAAAGTGTATTATATTCGGCACCTCAAGAAAGACGAGATAGGCAAGTCAGCATTGAATCAGAACATTATGTGTCGTGGAAACCGACATGGATTAGCCCTGTATCCTATTAAGACAGTGATGGTTCTGACTGTGACCGACAAGGTCACTTGGCAAGAGACTGTCTTAGAAGGCCAATGGGATAGGTTGGAAGGAGTGAGCCATAGAACGTACAGTGGAGTTTTTGGAACAGGCCTCTAGTACAAGCAAGAGGGTATGCTATCACCTAACATGAGACAGAGGACTTATTAGGTGAGTGCCAAAAGTATGGAAGGAATGCATGGATTAATCCTGTGTCTAAGAATGGCTAAAACGTGCTATGATGGTAGTCAGTACGGTTGTCAGGTGAAAAATTATCAGTGTGAGTCCAAGGGAGCATTGAATACAGATACCGCAGATAAGACACCATTAGGATGGCCAAAGGAACAGGAACGAAATTGATTATGCTTTATCCAATGGAAGAATGTTTTTAGGCGATTTCATCATAATGGTGCTAGAGAGTTAGGAATACAATTGTGGATTTTCAGTTGTTTGTTAAGGCTGTAGGGAAAGAACCACTGACTAGAGTTGTACTTGATTGGTTGTCGGTATACAACTTATGCGTCAAGTGTGGAAAGAATTGGTTCTAGAACATCTTGTGATGAATTGTTATAGCGGAGTAACCCAGTTTATTCCAGGAATAGGTAAAAGTGCCAAGTTTTATTAAGAGTCGAGAAAGGTCCTCGACTTCTTTAATCTAGTCACTTGAGGCAATCCATTTGTTAGACAGAGGTTGCCTAGGTTACTTGATGAATGTCAAAAAAATAAGATAGATTGAGGAATTGAAAATTGAGGACTCCGCAGTAGTCCAAGAATTCCTAGAAGTGTTGCCAGCAGGATTATCAGACCGTCGCTAGAGAAAGAGAAGGAATTACGATCGAGCTAGCAACCACAACATAAGCATTCTCTAAAGTTTCTTACCAGTTGTTGTTGCCTGAATTGATAGAACCAATGGTGCAGATGTGAGGATTGATGAATGAGGAATTTATGCATATCGATGCATCACTTTGGGGAATCATCAGCCTTATAATGAGAAAGGAAGAAAGATGGTTCATTGCAATTATGCATCAACTATAGTCGACCCAATCAAGTGTTCATTGTCAAAGATCGACGAATTGGGTGACTTGTCATAAAGAGTGTTGATGTCTTCAAGAATCGACTTGAGGACAGGTTATCACCAGTTGAGAACCAGGAAGGAGGTTAGACTGAAGATAACATTTCGCACTTGATTTAGCCCTTGTGAGAATTAGGTAAAGCCATTTGATTTGAGAGTGCGGGACACCTGGAGTGCCATAACTTGGCACGCCGGGACACTTAAGTGCCATAACTTTAAAATGGTACACTTAAGTGCCATCATCGGAGTAAAATGGGACACTTAAGTGCCACTCCGGCGAAAATCCGGCCAAATGGCTGACGTGGCGACTTTCCGGCGAGCTCGGTCCAAAACGGCGTCGTTTTGCACGCTGACGTGGCGGAGAAAATGCAAAAACGACGCCGTTTCGCGTATACGTGTAAATAATAGTATATAAATTAATTAAATTAGATTTAAAATATTCAAAAAAATTAAGAAAATTTTAAAAATTTTAAAAATTAAGAAAATTTTAAAAATTTTAAAAATTAAGAAAAATTTTAAAAATTAAGAAAATTTTAAAAAATTAAAAAATTAAGAAAAAATAAAAAATTTTAAAAATTTTTAAAAATTTTAAAAAATAAGAAAATTTAAAAAAAATTAAAAAATTAAGAAAATTTTTAAAATTTTTAAAAATTTTTAAAATTAAGAAAATTTAAAAAAATTTAAAAAATTAAGAAAAATTTTTAAATTTTAAAAAATTAAGAAAATTTTAAAAATTTTAAAAACTTAAGAAAATTTAAAAAAAAATTAAAAAATTAAGAAAATTAAGAAAATTTTAAAAAATTTAAAAAATTAAGAAAATTTTAAAAAATTTAAAAAATTAAGAAAATATTAAAAATTTAAAAAAATTAAGAAAATTTTAAAAATTTTAAAAAATTTTAAAAAATTAAGAAAATTTTAAAAAATTTTAAAAAAATTAAGAAAATTTTAAAATTTTTTTAAATTAAGAAAATTTTAAAATTTTTTAAAAATTAAGAAAAATTAAAAAAAAATTAAAATTAGAAAAAAATTATAAAAAAAGGGGGGTGGGAGGCCGAACGGGGCGGCTCCCCGCCGCCGCCGCCGGCTCCCCTCCTCACCGCCACCACCTCCACCGCCGCCGCCTCCCCCACCCCCCCTTTTTTTAAATTTTTTAAATTTTTAAAATTTTCTTATTTTTTTAAATTTTTTTTTAAATTTTCTTATTTTTTTAAAATTTTTAAAATTTTTTAAAATTAAAATTTTTAAATTTTCTTATTTTATACTTTTTATTAAATTTTTTAAAATTAAAATTTTTAAAATTTTCTTATATTTTTAATTTTTTTAAATTTTTTAAATTTTTTTAAATTTTTTAAATTTTTTATATTTTTTTAAAATTATTAAATTTTTTTAAATTGTTTAAATTTTTTTAAATTTTTTAAATTTTTTTAAATTTTTTTAAATTTTTTAAATTTTTTTAAATTTTTTTAAATTTTTTAAATTTTTTTACATTTTTTAAATTTTTTAAATTTTTTAAATTTTTAAAATTTTTTTAAAAGTTTTTTAATTTTTAAAATTTTTAATTTTTTTTTAATTTTTTAAATTTTTTAAATTTTCTAATTTTTTTTTTAATTTTTTTTAAGTTTTTAAAATTATAATTTTTAAAATTTTCATATTTTTTAATTTTTAAAAATTATAATTTTTAAATTTTACTTTTAAAAAAAAATTTTAATTTTTTTTTTTAATTTTTATACTGATTTGGAGCTCCGGCGAGCCACGTAGGCAAAAAATAATAATAAAATATTGCCACGTAGGATTTCCGGCAAGGGTCGCCGGAGGTGGCACTTAAGTGTCCCACTCGAAAAAAAAAGTGGCACTTAAGTGTACCGTTTTGAAGTTATGGCACCTAAGTGTACCGTTTTGAAGTTATAGCACCTAAGTGTCCCGGCGTGCCAAGTTATGGCACTTGTGGTGTTCTTCTACCTTTGATTTGACGAACGCTCCAGCCGCTGTCATAGATTTGACAAACCGAGTGTTCAAGGAATAACTAGATCAATGGTGATCGTGTGGTGTAGCGACCTTATAGGGTGTTCATTAAGTGTTGAGAATCACAAGATGCCCTTAAGAATGGTCATGTGATTACAAGTTAAGGAATCTTCATGAACCTAGTCAAGATCGAATCAGTTGTTAATGGACCGAGATTGACATCAATGTCAGAGATCAGAAGCTGTGGGGATTAGACAGATTATTACAAAAGTTTTGTGAAAGAATTTTCAGCATCAGCATCATCGTGAGGTTGACCTCTTAAGAAAGAAGAGAAATTCATTAGCACAGAAAAGTACGAGGATAGTTTCGAGAGCTTAAGTAAGAACTGACTATCGTACTTGTGCTAAACTTTTCATTTGGCTCTGGAAAGCATGGAATCTTTAGTGATGTGTCTTGCAAAGACTGGGTACGTATTGATACAACATGAGAAGATTGCTGTATAACCGTCCCACCAGTTGAGACCAATAAGTTGGATATGAAACAGCGTTGTTAATTAGAATTTTGGTAGGATTATAATAGTGATATCGGGTATCACCTTGGAGGAACGAAATGAGGCATTAATGTGTTGAGCCGAGAGTCTTCAATTGGGCATAGAATGTCTAAAGTATAGACTTTACTTAAAAAGGGTTTAAAATGTGGTTTTCAAATTTGAGATAGGCTACCTTTTGAATTTTATAGCCACCCTTAAAGTTGAACCATATATTCAAGTTAGAATCGGCACCAAATTGATAGACAAAGATGTTTAGAAGATCTTATAAGAGGATACTGGTAAGAAAGAATCTGACCTTAAGATTTTTGGGAAGGGAACGTTCGGGTTCCATGAGTGATTGAGTGCACTTGACAGTGTAGCACTCAGGGAAAAGATCTTGTCAGAAATTCATTGTAGTATTGCAGTTTTTGGCCAAAAGGTGCAAGTAGATTGGAATCAACGTCAGATAGATAGATAAACTGATATAAAGATAGATACCGCCAAACAAGTTGCAAGTATCAGAGATGTCAGTAAGTGGAAGTTTAGTAATGCAAACCAGGAGGGCTTTTACCATCACTTTAGAGTCCCAAGTGGGAATGGAAATACGTCACAATGGAACATTGTGATAGGCTTACTAAGGATTCAGGGAATACTAATACCGTTTGAGGATAATAGTCGATCGATAGATGGACTTGGTCTATTTTAGTACGGTATGAATATATCTTGTTTTGAGTGTGTGACATCCAAATTTCCGGCTCTAATTTCGACTAGATAAATTGGGCATTTCATCGACGCAATTACAGTGTTTTTCTCTAAGTTGGCCATTCATGAGATAACTAGACTAGCTGGGTGAGTTATTAAGGACCTTAAAGCAAACAGACTTGAGAATTCGACTAGTGATCGACTTCTCGACTGTGCTCATCTTTATAGATCATTGCGGCACAGTATAAAATTGATTTGAAATCAGAGATAGATCGGTTCAAATAAGATGAATGACCGATCGTGGGTGACTCCACTAAATTGGAAAATTCTCATCGACCGGCAATAATTTGATTTTTCTGTCGTTTTGGTACCCTGTGTCTGTATTTGAATCCTTGAGATTTTCACGACAATCAAGAATCACCAATGAGTTGAGTGGGTTCATTGTGGCTCGAAGAAAATCGACCACGGATCATTTATCCTAAAAAGCTCTGAAAACTATCCAATAGTCTAGGTCACGCTAAAAGCATGTCGGAGTGAAATTAACCGCCAATCTAAGTTTGATTGCAGAAATTAAAGATTCTGCCTTGTCACAGAGTGGGTATACCGAAGTGTGTGTGCATTAGATAATTTTTCGGCATGGAATGCTGGGGATGAATTATATTTCGAATCTAGATCATAGATTATAAATTTGGCAAATTTTTTAGAGGGTTCTTTCTTAAGTAGTGTATAGCAGATGGTACAGAATTTTAATGGTGAAAAGAAAGTGAAGAAAGATTACAGGCTAGAGTCAGCTTAGTAATTAGTGTTTACAGTTGTCAGATCAATGTCAGAGTAAAGACTGCTCAGAACTGTCATAAATTTTGAATTGTTGAGCTTCGAAGGTTTATTAGGGAGTCAAGAAAAAGTGATCAGATATGGATGACAGAGTGTCTTATGTGAGAAGCTCAGTTCAGTTGTTGGTTCAGAAAGAGCAGAGTTTGTGTACCAAGATGATCTCATTAGTCAAAGTGGTTAAACCATACCATAAGACCGAAGGATTAGCATGGAATAGTGAGACTCAAGGAAACGACAATACCCCCACCTTTTGTATAAGGATTGGTAAAAGTTTAAATTTTGAGGACGAAATTTTTATAAGAGGGGAAGAGTTGTGACATCCAGATTTTTGGGTTCTAAATTCGACTAGATAAATAGGGCCGTTTTGTTCAGTTGAAGCCAGTGATTGTGAAATTGGGATGCAAGTGGGCTATATTGATAAGGAAAAATACCAATTGAAAAGACGAAGTGTTGAATGAAATTATGGGAGTCAATTTAAATTGAATCAAGAGGGATTAAGGTCCAATTGGGAAGAAAACTTAGCAAAATTCGCATGCCACCTCTACCCCATTTTTTGGCCTACCTAAATGCTTCTAGAAGGGGCAAATTTATCTTGGAATTGTGAGTGGAGGGCAGCTCATGATGGCCCACATGCGGATGACATAAGAGAGAGAGAGTGAGAGAGGAAAAAGGGGAAACCGATTCCCCCTTTCTTCCTCGTCGCCATCTCTCTCCCTTGCTTCTTCATCTTTAGTTGCACAACGCCATGGAAGCTGAAGACCAGTGAACTAGCAGGCCGAAGCAGCGATTCCTCTCGGTGTTGTCGCAGCAAGCAACCAGAGCCAGAGTCGCCACCGTCCGCTGTCCTACTGCCTCGCGTAGCTCCGCCCGACCTCCTCCGGCCACCGTCCGACCTCACCGGAGTCCCCTCGCCCTCCACCAACCTTGTCCAGCTCGATCAGCTCTGGATCCACCCCCCTTCGCCCCCAATTAGCAGCGCACAGAGAGAAGAAAAATGGGTATGACAGGAATGTTTTGGCCCGTTTTGGCCGCCATCCCGAGCCCGGATGCTCAGCCCTCTTTGAGGAAAGTCGATCCTCGTGTCGAGCCCGTCGTTTTGAGTGAGTTTTGCTCACTAATGCCTTCTTAGTTTGCTAATTACACTTAAAGGTTGATTAGTATTAATTAAGTGCAATTAGGTTGTTAGATTATAATAGATTGACGATTACTAGTTAATTTCATTGCATATAGTACTTATTGGATGCTTTTTGGGATTTTTCCCGACCCTTATCGGGTGTTAATTAGGCGACTCGGGCCTAATTGGTATTTTTATGAATTAAATATTAATTTTCAAAATTAATTATTTAATTATATATTTTCCAAAAATTCAACTAGGATAACTAGTGTTGGAGAAATCTTCTTGAAGTGTTTTGAAGCTGACAAAACGTTTTCATCAGTCTAGTCTGAAAGTTTACAAGACTCTACTGCTTAAAGTCTGAAGACCTCCGGACAGCCAGACTCAATACTCAAAGTCTATCCTCATTGACAATCCCTAATCCGTTGAAGAAAGGCTATCCAGAACTGGATGTTTCATTAAAGATGTGACCTTATCGACTGGAGAAGATCTATTGGCTGGATATGACATAACGAAATCCTTTGATTGATCGAGATTGATTCGAAGATTAAGGATCCGATGATTGGCGAAATATTCTTGGAAGATTCTACTTATGGAAACCAAGATCCTAATTGTATGGGCGAACAGGATTGATGGGCTATTGACATGTTCCTTTAATAGCTCGAATAAACTTCCTAATTGATTTCGTCCAACGGGTAGATTGGAGGAATTTCTTTGGTAAGTGCCAACGAGTATGATGGCATGAAGGAGTATATAAGGAAGACGTTTTAAGTTGTTCGAGAGTGTGCGCAATAGAAAAATTCCAAAATTTGAAGCTTTTTGTTGTTTAGTCAATTCCTTTGAGCGAAATCTTGTACGCAAAAGAGAGTCTATATTTGAGAAACTTGAGGAAGTGTGGTAGAACATCTACACTGTGGAATCAAGGAAAAGCTGTCCTGTAACTTCTCTTTTGTTCATAATGAAATCCAGCCGGTGGGTTGTCAGTGCGGAAGAGTGGACGTATGCTTGGAATAAGCCGAACCACTATAAACCTCATGTTCAATTTTCTCTTCCCTACTCTTTACTTTACTTTGATCGTACTTCATTTTGTTAATCAAAAGAGAACTCCCTTTCTATCGTCTGCCTAGAATCGCTTCCTTATCTTGAGAAATTATTTTTGCATTTATTCACCCCTCTCTAGGTGCTTATACTAGCTATCTCAGCTAGTGACAAAGATTTTATGCTAATTATCGTGGCGCAAACCGTTTCTTTAATTGAGCTTCATATTGTGTTAAATTGGAATTATTGTGTTTATTTATTTATTTTTCGGAATTAAATTAATTATTTATTTATTTTCTGAAAATTCAATTAGGATGGCCAGTGACCGGAATATTATGCTGATGACCATGGTGAAGTCCGTTTATTTAACCGGGCTTTATTTTGAGCTAAATGGAATTTTTAATATTTATTAATTAATTATTTTTCAGAAATTAATGCTGAGGTGATCGATGACCAGAATTTCGTGATGATTGTCGTGGCGCAGTCCGTTTATTTATTTGAGCTCTACGTTGTATGAAATTAAATAAATTGTGATGTTTTAGGGATTTACTCTAAATTGATTGAAATTGAGTGAAATTGAATTATTGATTGGTAAATGGCCGAGTATGGCTAGTTAACATTTGTACTACCTTGTGGAGCTGTAAGTGGAGAAAGTGGTGAGAGCTAACTGAGAATTCTATTGGCTGAGACCGCTCAAGTACGAAATATAGACAGGTGTGGTTCGATAATAAAGTACATCAATATGCGAAAACGGCGCCTTAAAGAACGCACGTAGACTGTCTATGACTTGTGGCAGGCGTGGTTCAGTGATGAAGGACATCACTATGCAAAAACGACGCCTTAAAGAACGCACTTAGACTACTTATGAATCGTGACAAGCGTGGTTGGTGATGAAGGACATCACTATGCGAAAACGGCGCCTTAAAGAACGCACGTAGACTGTCTATGATGTCACACCCCGACCCTCAGGCACGCACACATCCCTTACTTTTGGTCGATTTAAAAATGCGATATCCTAGAACTATGTATCGCCGACCCTTTCATTTATATATGCACATGCGGAAGTAGTTATAATTCCCCAGACAATAAAGCAATGGGATAGAAAAGTAGGCCATATATTTTTCTTACTGAAAATTCACAACTACATCTTTTTACATGCAAACAAGGTCTGACAAGACAGGATAGGATTTCGATCCTCATCCAGGTCGTACTCGATGTCATACTCGGGGTCCTCCTCCACGTACTCCTCTTCGGGTTCCTCAACAAGGATCTCCTCGTCAGATTCATGCTCCTTAGGCTCCTTATCCAGGTCCTGAAATGGTTATTCAATAACCACTGAGACAACGTCTCAGCAAGTTCTACCTCCTAAGACCCGATTAGTAAACTAATACACCTTAGGGCTGCCTACGCACAACATGAGTCAGAGGACGTACCTTAGCCTCAGATTCCACCTGCATATTAGTACAGATCGAATAGGCACACAAGTAAGCACATCACAGATCGAAGCATCGATCTAATCGACTTAGTCGATTTCACATCAGGAAGACCACTCACGATCATCTCCCTTCAATCATTCAATTCAGAACATCAAACCAAGGCAATAAATCACATCGAGACATTCTTAGATCGAACCATCAATCAATCGACCTAGTCGATTACAAGTCAGTCATACCATTTCTAGGTCATTCATCCAACACCAAGCAATTCCTTAGATTCAGTGGCTTTACGGTCCCACCCGACCCTCTCAAGATGCCATACTATGTCATCGAGCCACGTGCATTCTCTAAGGCTACCTTTTTGCCAAGATGACATATCTAATCACCGAGCCACGTGTCTTTCCCAAGTAACATTCCAATTCACTGGGCCACGTGCATCCTCAAGGTGATTTACCAATTCACTTTCGATACTAACAACCGATACCCGACCGATTCTCAATCATAGGCCAAAATTGCATTATTTAATAACATACTTAAAAATGCACCATTAAATCAATTCGACACTAATTAAAGCTCAAATAAATAAACGGACTGCTCCACGACAATCAGAACGAATTTCAGTCACTGGCCATCCCAGTTGAATTTCCGGAAAATAAATAATTAAATAAATAATTTCGAAAATTAAACAAATAAATACAATAAATTCAATTTAGCACAATATAAAGCTCAATTAAATAAACGGTCTGCGCCACGATCATCAGCATAAAATCCCAGTCACTGGCCATCCCAGTTGAATTTCCGGAAAATAAATAATTAAATAATTAATTTCGAAAATTAATATTTAATTCCTAAAAATACCACTTAGGCCCGAATCGCTTAATTAACACCCGACAAGGGATGGGAAAAATCCCACGAAGCCTCCAATAAATATTAAGACATGTTTACTAATTAAATGCACAATCAATTTAATTGACATACATCAATGAGTCTTTAATTTAATTACTTTAATCTAATCTATCCACCTAATTGCAATTAATTAAATCTAATCAACCTTTAAGTATAATTAGCAAACTAAGAAGGCATTAGTGAGCAAAACTCACTTGGCAAAATGAAGATCGGAAACCGCGATGGCGACACGACGGCAGTCGAACTTGGGCTTTCGACAACACCGGCGAGCTTGGACCGGGCCTTAAACTTGGCCCAACAAATCTCAGCCCACTGAGATTTGTTTTCAACTTGGGTTGGGCTTCATTGGACTGAGCTGACTTCAAGATGGGCTGCTAGACTTGGGCTCAATGGAGCTGCTGGAGAGACGGGCTGAGCAAATTACAAGCTGGAAGTTGGGCTGCTCCGTGGGTTGCATCAAAAAGGCCCCAAGATGGGCTACGATGGGAAATGGAAGAGGATCCGTGGGCCTGGCCTTCGCTGGGTTGCACGCTGCAACTGAAGCAGAATCAAAGGAGCTGGCGTCGTGTGGCAAGGGAGAAATGAAGATGGGGCAGCTTCGGACGTGTGGGGTTCTGCTTCGTGGGGCGTGGGCTGAGCGGAGAGAGAGAAGCGGCAGCTGTCGCACGCTAGCGGAGCAAAGGTCAACAACCCACCCAAGGGGCAACAAGGTTGACTGGCGAAGCAGGTGTTGGCGGACGAAGGGCAGACGATCAGGGACTGAGCTGCTTCGGCGGATTCGTGCGGCTTCACTTCGGTGGTCAACAAAGTGGGGAGGATTTGCTGTTGTTGACTGAGCTCGGTGGAATTCGGATGTGGCAGTGGTTGAAGAACTCAGTGGAGGCATGGGCTTCTCGAGCAGTGCTGCTAGAATTTTTTCAATCTTCAAACGATGCTGACGGAGGGTGAAAGATGGGGAGGAAACGTGGCAGAGATGGGATTCGGTGGATGCTAGGTTGAAGTCGTGAAGGGCTGCTGAAGGTAATTCAGTAGAGTGAGTCAGCGGGGGGGAAGCTTCGGTTGACTCGGGGGAAACAAACGGTGGTGGAGAGGGCAGGTGAGGGGGTAGACGTGCGGCAGAGGAGATGCTTCGCTGATGTTCGGTGGGTTGGCAGATGCGAGGAGTCCACTAAAGAAATTTGCTAGTGGAGGTTTCGTTTGTTGCAGGCTGATCGAAGGAGCTGGGCTTCTTCTCTTCCGTTGATGCTGGCGTCGCACGAAGCAAGAGGGAGAGAGAGAGGATGAAGGTGGACGGTGGTGAGAGAGAGCAAGGAGATAGAGATGGGGGAGAGGTGGGGCCTTTGGCTTGATATTTTTTTCACAAAATATCTCTAACACTTAGTCTTGGCCATGTATCATCCTTGGCTCACAATGGACCACACCAACACCCTAAATCACATTTCAATTGGTCCAATCTTGCTAGGCTTAGGGGGATTACGAATTTTGTAGGAATTGGCTCCAATTGGTGACTCGATCCACTTGAATTTCATCATTGACCTCCAATAATTCAATTGGTCATCCATCGATTACCCCCGCATTTTTTTCTCATCTTTGAACCCATATTCCATCTCAATTTTGCACCCAATTTTAATTCTCGGCTCCAACTGTATAAAAATGGCCCTATTTATCCAGTCAAAATTAGAACCCGAAAATCTGGATGTCACATGTGATCTATGACGGGCGTGGTTCAGTGATGAGGAATATCACTGTGCGAAAACGGTACCTTAAAAAATGCACGTAGACTGTCTGTGATCTATGACAGGCATGGTTCGGTGATGAGGAATATCACTGTGCGAAAACGGCGCCTTAAAGAACGCATGTAGACTGTCTGTGATCTATGATGGGCGTGGTTCGGTGATGAGGAATATCATTGTGCGAAAACGGCGCCTTAAAGAACGCATGTAGACTGTCTATGATCTATGATGGGCGTGGTTCAGTGATGAGGAATATCACTGTGTGAAAACGGCGCCTTAAAGAACGCACGTAGACCGTCTGTTACTTATGTCACCTTGGTGAAAACGATGCCCGAGAGCATTGATGGAGCTCTATGACTAAGTGTACTATTCGAGGTTATGTGGGATGGAGTGAATGACCTAGAAATGATTCGACTGACTTGTGATCAACTTGGTCGATTGATCGATGATTAGATCTGAGTGTGATTTAATGTGATTGATCATTGCATTGATTTGATGTTGCAAATTTTGATTGAATGGAAATGACAATGAGTGGTTTTGTTGGCGTGTAATCGACTAGGTCGATTAGATCGATACTTCGATCTATGATGTGATTGCTTGGGTACCTATTTGATCTGTGCTAATATGCAGGTGGAATCTGAGGCTAAGGTAAGCCCTCTGACTCATGTTGTGCATAGGCAACCCTAAGATGTATTAGTTTACTTATCGGATCTTAGTGTGGTAGAATTTGCTGAGACGTAGTCTCATCCCGATTTGAGGAAAACATTTCAGGTCCCTGATGAAGAACTTGAGGATAAAGAAAGAATAGGAGTATCTGAAGGAGAACCCCGAGAATGATCTAGAGTAGGATCCTAATGACGTTTGCTATAGAATCAATTTGAGTAGAAACTAATCGTTTTAGTAGGGCTTGTATATGCACATAAGGGTGTGGTTTTTAGGTTCAGGTTTCTAGTCCTACTTGTATGTCCCATTGTTTTATTGTCTAGGGATTTTTATAATTGCTTCCGCATGTGCTATTAAAAAGGAAAGGGTCGGCGATATATAGTCATGGGAATATCGCATAACAAAATCGACCAAGCTTGAAGGATGATCACGTTACCGAGAGTCGGGGCATGAGACTTGGTCTCTACCTCATGAACAGAGTACGAGAGTTTAACCTCGAGTAAGGGCAGTGACTGGACGTGATTAACGAGTGGATCAGAAGGAGGAGGCCTCTGAAGCGGCGACACCAAGAATTGGAACCGGTGAAGAGAGAGTGAGTGAGAATCGAAGGCGCCAACAATAGCGACAAAGGGCAGAGACGGAGTATGATTGTGGAGGTGAGGCTCTATGTACCGTGAACGGTTATAGCGACAATCAGCAGACAGAATGGAGGAGGGAAAAATGAAGATGGAAACCAGAGATGCTGGAGGTTACAGTAGCTGGAGAGGGGACGGAGGTTAGACGGTGATGCGGTAGCCGGGGGTTGAAGGTGAGGGAAGTGGTGGCTGGCGAGGGCATGAGCTGGAGATGAATATGTCAAAGAGGATAGAGAGGAGAGAGGAATTGTGAGGTGACATGCCTAGAGGTGAGCATGGTCCAGGTTGGGTCGGTCCACCCCCTAACCTTAGGACAGAGAATTGACCTATTGAGCTTGGGACTTAGGATCGGACCAACCCAATAGGTTCGGTCCGGTTTCAGGGTCAACCCAGGATCAACTGATAATTTTTTTATTTCATTTTTTGTACTCCTTAAAAAAGCAATTGAAAATCAAACTCACCCAATGGGTTCGGTCCAATTTGAAGGTCAACCTAAGACTAACTAATAATTTTTTATTTCATTTCTTGTACTGCTCGAAAGAGCAAGCGAGAACCGTACCGGCCTAATGGGTTCGATGATGAGTAAGGTTAGCTAAGAAAGGCAAGCAGTGAGGGTCAACTAGGGTGAACGTTGAACAGAATGAGCATCGACTATCGAGCTAGGAGTAACAAGCCAAGTGAGTATCAAGCGGCAAGCGGTAGGATTGACCCAAAGCAAGCGAGGCAAGTATTGAGTGGTGAGCGGAGAAGTTGTTTTTTTTTCGATTTTAGCAAATTGAAAACTAAGAGGACAAATAAGATAAAAGATAACAAATACTAGAGGAGGATGTTATAAGGTGCCTGTTTAGATGCTGTAAGGACTCTTCACAAAAACATTTTCCTCCTTCGTAAATTATAACTATCGATGCCCTAAAACACATAAAAAACCTAAGGGGGTGCATGACAAATCATAATTTCTATTCCAGAAACAATTTTTCTATTCTAGGCTTGTTTTTGTAATAGAAATCCATTTAGTAACATTATTTCATTATTCTATTTCTGAAATAGATTCTTACTTAAGAAATAGGTTTAAAATATAAATCATAAGTTAAAATTTTATAATTCTCTATTTCTGGAATATTAATCAAAATTAAAAATTATTCTCATCATTCGTCAATCAGTCCTTCATTTGTTGCCACTAACCATCGTCCGGCAGTCGCTCGCCGTTGCTGCCACTAGCTGCTCGCTGCCGACGCCGGTTGCCGGTCGCCGGTTGCCCGCCACCACCACCGTTCGAAAGGAAGAAATTTTGTGTCGTTATCAAATAGTTATTTTTGCTTATAAACTTTTATAGAAATAGAAATAGAAAAATCTATTTATGTTCCAAAAATTATTTATTGAACAGAATGGTTATCATGCATGCCCTAAGTTATTAAAGAATAATATAAAATTACTTGAACTCATCACTAAAGAGGTGTTTAATATTGTTGAAGCCGTTTAAAGAATAATATAAAATTATTTCAGGTTGAACTGACCCAGAAGTCTCAGGTTTGAGGACCAACTTGCACAGTGCTGGTCCAAGAATTCTAAGACCAAGGACTGACCCAATCTCCCTAGGAACTGGACTAGGACCGGCAAGGTTGGTCCAAGGTTGACCCTAGATCGATGCTCACCCCTAAACGTGTCTGTCGCGACCAAATTTTCGGGGTTTGGACCACCTAGGATTTGGCTAATGGATTGTTAAGCCTAGACTTAACTCGGGCTCTCCCAAGCCCATACCAATTCGCGAAGGTTTGAATTGTTAACTTGCAAATTTTTTAATTAGGAGTCGCCACTAATCTATTTTTGGTGGGTCGATTAGAAACCCAAGTAAAGTAATGAGAGATTCACTTTACTCCTACGAACCAGAGATTAGGGGTACAGGGACTTGGTTACGTTAGATTTCTCTAACGCCTTTTCGGTACCTTTCTTTTTATTTTGAAAAATGTTTGGCAAGCAATTTTGATTGATTTTAAATATATTTCTCTAACATATGAGGTGTTCATGCAGGTGCACAAACCAACAATTTAACACCCAAGAAAGCAATTAAATGATGCAGAACTTACCTCAAAGCAACGAAAGCATCTGCAGTGTTAAATTAAAATCCACATCAACAATCCTAAATATGGTTTCTAATTAACACGCAATTTCTTTTCTTTTTGTTTTCACTTATTAAACGAGACCATAATCCATATGCAATGCAATGCTTTTAATCTAATATGAAATGATATAGCATGGCAACATGTCCTAAACATATGAATAAAAATTTTATGATCTCTTAATGAACATGCAATTGTTAAATATGCAATTTAAATTAACCAAAATGACTTAATTCTAATGACGTGCAATGCAATGCAATGACGTACAAAATTATTTTAACTAAAATGACATGCAACATTGAATTTTAATATGCGAGCTATATGTCATGCGACATTTATTAAATGACCTAATCTAATGACGGACAATTTCTAATTAGAAATGAACATAACAATAATCACTAAAATGACATGCATTTCATGAACCTAATTCTATATGACATGCAAATGACATTTTTTATTTTAAAAATGCAACCTATCCTAGAAATTGCAACTAATTTATCCTAAGACAAATTTTATGAAATTTGAAATGATCTAGCTAGATTAAGATTCTATCTAATTTAAACTAGGGATTAAGTCATCTTAAATCCTAATTTAAACTAAGACATTATCTAAATCTAAAATGTAATTTATCTGAAAAAGATGATCTAAATTTAAAATGAAACATGCAATTCTAATCTAATATGCACAATGATTTTTTGTGTTTTTCTTTAATCTCGAAATTAAAACTAACACATAATTAACATGCAATTCAAATAAAAAACTAACAACCTAAATGAATGCACTTTCTTTTTTTGGATTTTTTTATTTAAAAATTCATAATAAGATTGCAATCCTAAATATGCAAACCTAATCCTAATTAAGATTTTTTTGATTTTTTATTTTACGAAAATAAGATTTGACTTAACCACCTTGACGATAGCAAATCAAACAAAAGATAAGATTGATATCCAAAAATTGACGAACCATATCTCGCGCATAAGATTGGGTTAGCCAATTTTAAATTAAATCGAGAATCGAATCTCGGGCTTGAGATTGGATTGTCGATTTTTGTAAAGGATTGCGAGTCAGATATCGGGCGCGAAAATCGGACTGTCAATCCCTAGCTTGAGGGACTATTTTATATTGGGATCTCAATCACATATTTAAAGGGAACAATTTCACTAAACGAATAAAATAAAAAGGAAATAAAAAGAAAACAGTAAGTAAATAAATAAATAAAACTACCTAATTTTCCTTTTTCCTTTTTTTTTCTTTTCCTTCCAAGCTTCGTGCTCGTGGCAAGTCACCAAAGTAGAGGATCGGAGGTTCGGTAGGGGAACTCCGACGAGTGCACACCAGCAGAAAAGGGGCAGCACCCGAGTAGCAAGGACAACCGACGGAATAGGGGCGTCGCGATCTAAGCTACCGGCATTTGGGTCTCCGGCAAAGGGCATCGTGGCGGAAGACTCCGAACAGCGTTAGCACGGCAAACAGGGACGTCGGGGCGAGTTCACGGGTGGGGAAGCGCGGCGGCGTTGATTTCTACAGAGGCAGAGTCGCGGTGGCTGAGACGCGGTAGCGTTGGACAGAGAGGGCGTCGGATCGTCGGGTTGTAGAGCGGCAGTAGCTAGATCGACGAAGCGGCTGTGGCGGACGCACGGTGGCGGAAGCTTCGCGGATGGAAGCTGCAGAAGGGCGAGCAGTGAGGGCTGCACGAAGGTTACGATAAACAGTGCTCTCCTTTTTCTTTTTCTTTTCTTCTGCTGCACACACTTCTCTCTCACGTCTTCTCTCTCTGTCTCCTCTCACGTCACTTTCTCTTTGTACCTTCTCTTTTTTCCCTCTTTTTTGACTTTTCCCTGCACTCTCTCTCTCTGCGCAGAAGCAAAACTTCTCTTCACTTTTTTTGAATTTTTTTGTTCCCCAAAGAAGCCCCCCTCAAGTCCCGTACACGATTGCTTTTATAGGGGGTAAAAGATAAGCTTTCAATTTCCCCTTCAAATCTACATCCGCGATACATTTTCACCAACCGATCACTATTGATAAAAATTTAAGATTACGATAAATATTTTCTCGAAATCCAAATCTCACAAAGATAAATCACAATATCGCAATATTTTTTCACAAAATTCATCCCATACTGATAAGGATTCGAGATTAAGATAAGATTTTTTCTAAATCCAAATCTTTCAAAACCATATCGCAGTATTTTTTATCCATCTGCCCTATCTAAAAAAGATTCATATCTCGAAAAAATTTTAAAATATTATACTCCCATGAGATAATTTTTAATTATTAAAAAACGCTGGCTTGGGCCAACCTGCTCGCTTCGTGGGCCTGATCCATCTTATTCGAACTCATCCGCCACCGGTCCCAAAATATGCAAACAACAAAATAAATGCAATCTAAATTTATATGCTATGCAATTAAAAAAATTAACCCCTAATTTCCTATGCAATAAATAAATAAACTAAATCGTCAAAATTTAGGTGTCAACAGTGTCCAAGTGAGATGAGGAGGGTGTTGATTTCATGGGCCGGGCCGAACAGGGCCTTCGGGCCGAAACTCGCCTGAATATTTATGAGATTCTATACCATGCCCAGGTAGCTGGCATGTCGTGAAATTATGCTCACCGGGCTCTGTTCGGGCCGAAAAATTCAATTGAGCCTTACTGCAGACGTCGAACTGGACTGCTAAAGTTGACCGGCTCTCGATGCTTCGTTTTTCAAAATTCTAATTGCTGGGCCCGAGATATCGACATTATAATGTCTCTAATATGTATGATGATCTTATTTGAAAAATATAATTCGAAATCATTGGCAAAATCCGGGTGTCAGTCAATTTTTTGTTGATACGATTATGTGAACTCATATACACTTGCAGGAAGATACGGCGTCAATTTTTTCTTTTCTTTTAAAGTCGAACATTCAATTCATTTAAGGGACACAAAAGACGACCACATCGATGGGATAATCCAAGAATAGACGACAAAATTGAACGTAAACGAGCATGTATGTGACACGAGTGTAGCATCAAGAAACGTTAATGAACAATGCATGCCCCAAAATGGGCAACGCCGTCAAGACCAGCAAACATCCGCAGCCATGCAATGCGAACGAGGCTTACAATTCAAAGCATGAGTTTTGGGCCGGTCAAAGTAAAAGTGCTGAGAGGACGGCGCCAATCACGGTGGATGGGAGTGAACCAGAAGGAACGTCGGGGTGATCGCACGGTTGAGGATCCACGGAGAGCAGAAGACGATGGCCACGGCCCGTGCTACGAAGTCCAGGACTCTGACCAGGTTCAGCATCGAGATCGACTGGCTCTCTGCTCTCCGCGTCTCCTATACGGCGTCAATTTTTAATGTCAATTTATCACCGAATAATCACGAATTTCGGTCTTTATTTCCCCTGAATCAATTCTGAATGTTGCTGGATGTTATTGATTTGGTGGGAATTGGACTGCTAAAGTTGACCGACTCTCGATGCTTCGTTTTTCAAAATTTTAATTGCTGGGCCCGAGATATCGACATTATAATGTCTCTAATATGTATGATAATCTTCTTTGAAAAATATAATTTGTAATCATTAACGAAATCCGGGTGCCAGTCAATTTTTTGTTGATACGATTATGTGAACTCATATACACTTGCAGGAAGATACGGCATCAATTTTTAATGTCAATTTATCACCGAATAATCACGAATTTCAGTCTTGCTTGCCCCTGAATCAATTTTAAATTTTGCTGGACGTTATTAATTAGGTGGGAATTGGAACGGTTGTGCATCAGTTCGGTTGTTCTATAAATTGTCCATAACGCAGTGCCAATGGGAGAACGATTATCTCTAACAAGTTATTGCACGTTCATAATTTATCGGCGTGTGTAATTTGTTAATTTTAATTGTTGGACATTGCTGGAAAATGTAATTTGACTGTGACTTTGAGTGCGTTTGGCTTGGTTTGTTTATACTTTCAGCTGCAGGTTAAGGTACTATTCACCTCAGAGCCTTTCGAGCGTGTTTAAAGGTCATTTGTCATGATAATTGCAGGCAATGGATGCTGGAATTTATTGAGGGTCTCGGTTTAGACAGGAAATTGAAGGGCATCGATGGAGATATTTCGAGGTTGAGTTTCGTGAATTATGGAAATATATTGGCTTGTGATTCATTTCCTAAGGCTGTCAGTTGGATTGAATTTTAATTGAATGGGTGAATTGGGGTTTACATGTATTGATTGTTGCTGGTGGTTTCGGAGTAGGCTTTAATCTTGGGAGAGGTTGCGGTAATTTAGTGGATAAGTTGGTAGTTCATGTTGATGCATAGACAAAGATCCATTTCATGTCATTTTAATATTGTTTAGTGTAATTTCCTTTGCATAAATACTTAGGTCTGCAAATGATAATAGGTGTCCTTAGTTTACTGAGTTTTGTGATGGTAATAAAACAAGAATCCTTTCAATAAATAGGTCTCTTTCGGTCTCTTTAAAATTGTGGCATCTTTAGCTTATGGTGGCTCATGTTCTAAGGCTTAATAATAAGGTCATGTATATTATTTATCCGACATCTTATAAGGTTTATTTTCTCGTATTTTACTTTAATCATCTGTACTTTAGTACTATTTTGCTTTGAAGTGTTGATTTCATTATCTTGATTTGGTGAGTTAGAAATCATACAATAATTTAGATTTGATTACCTACAATGTTCAATTTCATTATCTTGGTCTGAAAGCTTACTTCAATCTAAACAATTGGTTTCATCCAACTAATTAAGTTTACTCCAAAAAGAATCCCATAAATGGTGGCATTAAAGAAGAATTCCAAATTGCAATTGGTACAGACTTAAGAGAGCTCGTTCTAAGTGATGCACCATCTTTTTCAATAGTAACTGTTTGTGCTTACTTAATAATTCATTAGCTTTTCCTGAGGAAGGTCATGATAGATGCTATTCCAAGTAACCCGCAATTGCATGTGTTACAATGCTAGTGTCATTATACAATGTGACTGAAGAATGATAATGGAATTTTCTTACATTGATTAGAACTTTTGATGTTATAATGGGCAATGGATGTTTAGAAAGGAATGAAAGAATGATGGATACCTATTTACTAAAGATAAAAAGATTTTTCTCCCCCTTCTTTTTGGTAAATAACATAACTACATAAACAAAACAAGTCAAGTCTCATTGTGCGAAGTATATGGACTCCTAGCGAAGTCTAATACAAAGGTCTTAATAACATATGGAACAGAGAAATAAATGACAAACATAGATGGCTTTCCTTTGCAAGTAGGGCCAAAAAATGCATGAAAATGGGTAACATTATTGGCTAATTTTAATCTAACACAATTTCTTATTGCCATGTATTTACCACAATGCGTTCACCGTTTGTTGGAGCTCCTATAGTTCTTGAGAGATTTATGTTCGCTTGTAATTTGTCATAAGCACGGATAGTTTGTCATTATAAATTTGGAGATGATATATAAAATCTAAAAATACTTTAATCAATAATTATGACGTACACTCTGCTAGAAACTTCTTAGCCATCAATTTATAAGATGGGCAAAAGTCCTCTTGTGGGTCTCTCAAGTTTGGTTCTCAGGTGGAAGAAAAATAACAGGTGTTGTTTACAAGGACTGACTATGAAATTATGACTGCATATGGATGGTCAATCATGGAATGCATGAGAATGCAACCAAATTTATACCTTGTCAATATATGCCTATTTCTTTCCTTTTTGAAAAAAATCCTATATCCTTGTAAGTCCTAATATTACTTAAATAAATAAATAAAAGCATGAGGCTTAAGCAATATGCTGAAATCGCGCAACATCTATAGTAAAACACATATACATAATATGTTCTTTATATAATTATCACTTTGTTCGTACCTCAATTTTCATGTTCATTGTGCATTTAGTTATAAGAACCTATGGAAACGGTGATCCATTAAGAAGTCAAGAGGCTAGACCAATAAAATTTGCCTACTATTTACACCCAAAATATCTAACTTTGTTGCTTGTTTGTATTAGGCAATATCTTGAGTTAGATTTTGTATCAAAATTGAATTTGCCTCTTTGACCTTATTCGAAGTAGGTTTTTTTTTTTTTTTTTTTTTGTGGGAGTCAGAATTGGAATTGAAGAGTTCATAGACGATTACTTTCTGAGACTAAGCCCTAAACGACGATGAACCTAATTACGTGAAGATGATAAGTCATTTAAAGAAAAGTCTTGAGCTCAATACACACTCATCTTGCCTTTAGTCACTCCTAGCATGTCATTTCACATAAAATTATGGGATAAATGTATTGAAATTCCTAAAACTTGTCACAAACGTGTAAATGAGTTCTAAAACTTTGAAAATGTATAATTAAGTCCTAAAACTTGTCACCAAAGGGTAATCAAGTCTTAAAAATTTTCAAAAATATAATCAAGTCCTAAAACTTGTCAAATTAATCAAATTAAGTTCATCTATTGATTGTACATTTTGGAAATTTTATGACTCGAATGCATTTTCATCATAAGTTTTAAGATTTTATTGCACTTTTTAAAAGTTTTAAAACTGGAACATACTTTTTTCATAAGTTTTAGGATTTGATTATATTTTTAAAAAAATTTAAGACTCAATTGCACTTTTCGTGACATGTTTTTAGGACTTTAGGGATAAATGCATCTAAAGTCTTAAAAGATGTCACAAAGTGCAATTGAGTCTTGTCATTTATGTAACAAAAAAAAAAAAAAAACAAGGTAAAATCTATGGGGTACGTGCTTTCCTATCCACAAAAATTGCTATCCATAAAAGCTATGGCTTTACAAGCTCCTCTGGCTCTTCTGTGACATACGTGCTCCAAAAACAAACACAAGAATTTTATTTAGAAACAAAAGGACAATATTATGTCACCGTCCTTAGCGTACACGATTTATACTTGGATCAATTTTTTTTCTCGGCGTTTCATACATGCTTCGCTAATCCACGCGCTGATGAGAGCTTGGCCTTGAAATGATTTAAGAGGATTCTCTCGGAATCAACCGAGCATATTTCCTTGCGTTTACCCTGAACTCATATCATGCTGGTCGCCCGGTGGAAATGGAGATAAGTGCTCCTGGTCCTGGGAGGGTATGGAGTGTGACAATTCAGCGGTCGTGTCGTTGGCCTAGACCTCAGTAGCAGTTATCTCTCTAGTACAACAAGTCTTTATGATCTAGTTTGTCGTGTCCACCTTCTGTCAAAACTTCTATAGTTCCCATGGGAAATAGGAAAATGTTTTCAGTGGATGATTACCGTGTTTTGTTTTTGTGATTCAAGAGGTAGGACTACTCCTAGGAATGGAGAATGACTAGTTCGTCCACGTGAAAGACGGGCAAAAGATTTATTGGTGGCCTCTCAAATTTTGACTTTTTATGGAAAAGATATGAGACGCCATTTAAGAAGGCCGTCTACGCAATTGTGACTGCACAACCATCAATCACGGCATGTATGAGACTACGACCTAATTTGTCCCTAGATGTGTGACCCTTTTTTTTCCCTTTTGAAAACTAATGCCTAATTTGCTTATGAATTTTAACATTACTTTAGGTATAAGAAAACAAAATCCGGGATAATTAAGCAATATGTTGAAATTGTAAAACATTTATGGCAAGACATACACAAATGGTATGATTGATCTTAATCATCACTTTATCAGTAAGGTTTCCCATGTTGATTGTTGATTCATTTATAAGAAGTTACGGGAATGTCGATCTATTTAGGAGTCAAGTGGCTAGACCAATACAAGGTGCCTGTTATTTTTACCCAAGATATTTAGATTTTTTGGTTGTTTGTATTGGGCGATATCTCAAGTCATGCGCATTATACATTTGCCTCTTTGATCTTATTGGAGGTAGATCATTGACACTAAGACTCAAGAATTCATAAGTACTTTCTTAGGCAGTCGAAGCTGTGATTGAAAAAAAAAAAAAAGCTGGGCTTTAGAATTTTATCCTCACATTTCTCGTCTTCCCACCTTAATTGATTTCTCTTCCTACGAGATTAGATTAAAAACCGGAGGAAGTTATGCTACTAAGGTTGAGGCCAACAATGTAGGTAGGAAACACCGAGATCAAAATGACCGAAGGATAAAGCATATACGCTAATGACAATGACGTGATACTGTCCTTTATTTGTCTTATTATTTTTATTTTTGTGTTCGTTATTAGATCACGTAGATCCTAGAAAAGTCAAAGGAGATAGCAATGCCATAGCGCCATGTTTCCGCTGTGATGGGCTCACCATTTGTCGGCACTTATATAGTTCTTAAGAGATTTATGCTCACTCATAATTTGTCATAATCTCATAAATTTGTCATTGTAAATTGGGAGACGATATATAAATCTAAAAATATTTTCAATCGATAACTACTATCTTTTAATTTTGTGATTCCAAGACTATGTATACTGCTGTAAACTTCTCATTCATCAATCTAAAAGATAAAGAAAGTCTTCCCACGAGTCTCTCAAGTTTGGTCCTTATGTAAAAAATAATATATATAAATATATATATGTATGTATGTATGTATATATATATATGAGATGTCTGTTATGAGGACCGATTGTGCAATTTTGACTATACATGAACCATCAATCACAACATGTGTGTCAATGTGATCAATTTTTTTTTCGTTGAATTGCGACCTAATTTGTAACTTGTTGATGTGTAAATTTTTTCCCCCTTTTGGAAAAAAAAAAAAAGTGACTATTCCTTTATAACTCTTAACATTAATTAAAAAATGCAGGGTGGCTTAGGCATATTAAAATTTCACAACATCTACGGCAAGATGTATATACATACGTAGAATGTTTCATCTTAATTGTGACTTTTGTTGGTTCATGTTAATTTTAAATTCGCTGATAAGAATCCATCAGGAAGTCTAGTGGCTAGACCAATAGAATGTGCCTATTATTATTTATTTTTTTTGGTAAAATGTAAGAATATATATTAAGCTTTAGACAAATGAACAAGAATTCGGCACCGTAACTCACACTTTAGCTGTGGGGCCAAGGGGAGTGTGAGGGTGCCAAATAAAAAAAAAAAGTACTAGAATGTGCCTATTATTTATGCTCAAAATGTCTAAAATTTTCGCTGGCATGTATTAGATGATTTTTGGAGTCAAATTGCAAACAAATTAAAATTTTCCCTTTGATCTATTTGACAGTAGTCATTAACATTGAAACTGACGAGTTCATAAAGAATTGCTTTCTTAGACTAGGTCTTAGGAGTTGTGAAAAGAAAAAATAGAAAACTAAATTTTGGCAGAATGGTGATGACGCTCTACTTATGTGAAAATGATAGGTCATCCATTGAAAAATGGTGAGCTTAAAGGACTTTGACATTTTTCCTTAGGTCGACCATGGAGTGGCTAATAAGAAGCCCCAAATTTCTATCCCCAGAAATTGCAATCCACAAAAACTATGGCATTACAATCTCCTCTGGCTCTTCTAGACATACGTGCTCTACTACAGACACAAAAAAGAAAAAAAAAAAAAGGACAATATCATGTCACCGTCATTAGTGTACATGCTTCATACTTGGATAATCTTTTATCTCGGTGTTCTATACATGCTTTGCTAATTAGGAGATAAAAGGACTTCAAATTCTAAGTTGTAGTGAGTATTTGTCTTGTTACTAAAAGAACATATCAAAGTCAAAATAGAATTTTGCCTCTAAAAAATATAAGATTATCTTGCGTCCATGATCAAAGCTTGAGATTTGTCCGGCTCGTCGTTGTCTCTTATATTCGAGGTGATTATGAAGGACGCTGGGGAAGCTAAGTTGAAAAGACTTGTGAATGTATCTTAGATGATGGAATATATATATAGAGAGAGAGTGCTTGAGTTGAATTATATATATGCCCTTTTTTGGTTCCAGCCAAATCAATTACAGGCAACAAAATCTTTTTGTTGGGTTCTTCAAATTTATATGGTATTCTTGATAAACACAGAAAAAATTATATGTTGACAGCTACCATGGTACTTAAGTAAATATTAGGTATGAGAACTAAAGTTGTCTCTTAGGAATAAGATTCTCTTAGGAGCAAAGAGAAAAGGAAAAAGGAAATCCCAAAATTTGATTAACTTTAGCATAATTTTTCAAATCTCTTTCCTCTACGGCCACACCCAAATCAATTCGAATTGACAAGCAGGCATGAAAGTGGAGTCAAAGAATGATGGTGATTCCAAAGACACGATTCAATTCACTTTCAATATATGCTTCATCCTCGTATCAATCACTTACTAATCAATTCAAATTGACAATTTAAGCATTAAAGTTAAGTCAAAGAATATGCTTCGTCCTCTTACAACAATTACTATAACAATATAGTGATGGAATTGATGCCAACTGTTCTAAAACCTTAAACTATTAAATAAATGCATTTATTTAATATTTAAATATTCTATCATTTTCCTCATGCTTAGTTTGGTATTTTTTATTTTTTTTTGCCATAGTATTAAGCAAATGACATATTTAAATGGGAAGGCAAATGAGACCTATAAAAAATTTGAATTTAAGAGTTCCAGCTCTGATTCCATGTGAGATGTAATAGGACCACTGCCAACTGTTCTAAAAATTAAAACTCTTAAATGAAAATGTGACTTCATATTTAAATATTCTATCGAATACATTGTTTATTTTGTATAATCCATTATTCTCTCGGCAGACTACATTTAATTTTCCTAGTGGAAAATGAAACTACTGGCATGATCCCTCAATCCAGTGACGAGGGTACAAATAGCTTGAGGCCAACCGAGACAACCCATGGACCTCTTATTTTCACCTCGGAGAGGAAAATGGTCCATTCAAGTTCAGAAGAAGAGAGAATATATCACGGACAGAATGTGATGAGGTAACTAGCCCCACCCGTGCAATTAAAAGTGCTGCTCGTGTCGTCGTAAGCGTAGCTGTAAGCTTGAGGGCACTGGTCCTTGAAAATCTTCGAGTAGTTCGTCGGCGGGCATGTCTCCGACGTGTTGTACGCCCCAGTGCAGCAGTACTGCGGCTGGTTTAACGCCAGGCACGCGCTCTTGCACGCCACGATGCTCCCGTCCGACCCCTTCACCGCCAGCTCTGACGGGCACACGGAGTTGACGTTGGCTGCGCAGCTGGTCGTGGTGCACCCACTGCCGCTGCCCTGTGGAGTTATAGAGAGGGGTAGGTTGAAGCCGTCCACGAGGCTGACGTCGTAGATGCTGTTCTCGCCAGAGCCCGGTGCCTTGAGAGTGAACTCCGCCAAGGTGGCCGGCGGGATCGCCCCTGCACCATTGCAGCTCACCTGGCCAGACCCACAGTCGGCGGTGGTGCATACGAATTTGCCGGAGGCATCAGTGGCACAGCCCGTTCGGCCCCACACCCGGCCGGCTGTCCACGTGTCCGGGACATCATTGATTGAGAAGGTTGCACCCGTGGCGAGCTCGAACCCGGTTGAGGATAGCTGCCCGCCACCCCCGCCAGTGAGCGTCCCGGGCCAGACTGTGTAGGGGCACTTGCTGGTGAAGCTGAGTGTGGCTGCGCCAGCTCCTCCTGCAAGCATGCATGCAAGCCATAAAATTGATGTACGCGGATTAATTATTTTTCCTCCTGGGGTTTATCAGCACGGGAATCTCCATAACAAAGATGGAAATTTGAACACACGGCTTTAACTTCCGAATCCCAAAAAACAAAAAATTAAACTTAGGATCTTATTTTCTAGTTTCGGAAGAAGGTAATATTAATGTAGAAATTTGTAATAGTTGAAAATAGATAGATCATGATGACAATGCGCTTACTTGCGAGGAGGACTAGGAAAGGCAGGAGTAGGTAAATAGATGCTCTTGCGTCCATGATCGAGAGATTCGGATCTTTTTTTTTTCGGTTTATGGTTTCTCTAGTATAGGATGTATATATATAGAATGCCGGGGAAGCCAAGTCTGAAATGACGTTGGAAAAGTATTTTAGACCGGGGAAGCTAAGTTTGAAATGACTTTGGAGAAGCCTTTTAGACGGTGGAATAAATATATGGGAAATGAGAAGATAATTGATCATATTTTTTATATAAAATTTGAAAATACTTTTAATCGATGATTAAGATCTATTTTTTTGGTGATTCAAGGGTGAGGAATGGAGAATGACTCTTGCACGCCAACGTGAAAGTGCCATCGTTGGCTGGCCTCTCAAGTTTGGTCTTTACTTTGAAAAACATGAGAAGCTATTGAAGAGCATCGACTCCACAATTTTGGCAGAAAATGAACGATCATTCACGACATGCATAAAAACGAGACCTCATTTGCCCCTAGAGTATTTGAACCCTAGTTAAAATCGAATTCTTGAGGGTTCCCTTTATAGTTATTCAAATTGACCAAGCTAAAAGCTATTATCTTGAAATCTAATAAGTTCCATGGTCTGATTGAAATGTGTCAAAGCCAGTTTAACGTCAACAATTTGCATATCATGGACCTTTCCAACAATAGTTTCAATGGTGAACTTCCTTCTAAGTTGTTGCAGAGTTTCCATGTCATGGAACTAATTGTTTGAGAAAATCAATTGGAATATATGAATAATTATGAAGAGATCCCTATGTCTCCATCTAGATTTGCCGAATATATCTATTATGGAATGATATTGATGAATAAAAGCATAGATGGGGAATACTCGAAGGTTTCATATGTACTTGTTTGCCAAGGAAAGTTCTCTAGGCAAAATCTTTCATTGAAGAGGTAGAGCTTTGGTTTTATGGTTTACAATGGGTCTTGTGTCGCTCCAGAAAGGAAGCAACCAATCTAAACTATCGATAAAAGTAAAGTGCAAAATAGGAGAAAAGTAAAGATACAATTGAATGAAAAAGTGCGAGAAAGGAAAGTTAACAATTGAAAACTAAATGATCGATTGTCGATTTGGCCAAAGGTCCCTACATTGATGCCTCTTCAGCTATTTAACATTTCAATATCTACAGTGTTCTGGAAGCTTCGGCTCCCTATCGATAACTGTCCTACCTTGCCGATATTTCCACTGATACTGACTCCCATAACTAGTTTTATTCTTATCTCGTTAGTTTTGGCAAGGCCCTTGTCGCATGGTTCGAGACCGTAATTTGTCGACTATTGGCATTCTAGCCCACTCTCTATGAATTCCCATGTACTGGGCCTGCTTTACTCTCTTTGGATTTTGAAGCTCAGTAAGCTAATTTGGGTGCCAACAAGTGCTCTCTTTAAAAGAATTGAATGATATTTTAATTCTAAAAAGACATTCATACAATATGTTTATAATGGAATTGGTAATTTTCCCAATGCATTGTTAATTTTCAATTTGCTTTAATTGTATTCATAATAAATTCCAACTTTAGCGAGGTTTATTCTCAATCTTACACTTGCTTTTTCTTCTTCTTTTTTCTAGTATTAGCTGTGACAAGAATAGGATTTGGTGGCTGATGTAAACAACTAAAATACTTAAAGAACGTTTAACTTATGTTTTGCATAAAATAGTATATAAAATTGTCCTTATCAGAAGATCAAAGTTTTGGGTAATCTAGTGGGTAGTGAGAGTTTTGGACGTGACGAAGTACTTCCATTTCAAAGGATAGAGAAGTATCACACGATATTTTGGTTGCTAATGATTTAATAATTAAGATTTAGCGCCCGTAATGGGCCAATTCAAAGGACAGTGGGGAGTGAAATTTTTAATTCATTGGGAATGGACTAAGTCTCTTTAATAATGAGGTATATGGGTTGGTTCTATACTTAATCACCAATGTTGATTAAAGTTAATTGAATGAAGACCAGGTCTAAGAATCTAGAGTCACTTGGTAAGAAAAGATCATAGTCCACTATAAATTTTTCTACCTCTATCAAATATTGACATTTCAATCGTCTATTTAAAAATGTTTATACATACATAGTACTAGATAAATGATATGCATATTTGGAATTATACCGATCTTGATTGAGAATAAGATAATTGTATATAAGTTCTTTTTTTCATAAATCTTGAAAAGAGTTTTGAGCCTACCAAACTCTAATTGTATAATCTAACGGGAAGAACCATCACACGAGGTAAACCATTAGACATGAAGACACAAGCGAGGCCAAACAATCCCCATCGATATCACACGCTCAACGGACCTCTTAAAACTGACACAAATGTATGCAATCGGTATGAGTAGAGAGTGCATAACATGAATCGCTTTAGAGAACAAACTTAAATTTAGCAACGGAGTCAATAGTCGAAGTGTGCCCCATCGATAGAAAGGAAGCGTGCAGAGATCAAAACTGAGGATACCGGACCTGTATTGTTTAATGCACTCAGATTAACACTCTTGAAGGCTCTCGGTTCCAACATGGAGGGGAATATAATACTTCAAAATTCGAAAATACCATAACTAGAATAGTTGAGGAGAATAATCAGTCAGACACGTAGAAGGCATTCGATTGAGAGGCTGGATGGAAAAGAGATATGGAAAGAGGAACGGCCAAATCAAAGTAGGCAATGCATCACCTTTGAGGTCATCGAGATGGAGGCAACTGGTTTTTCACAACGGCGGAGGTTAATCCTCTCGGTCTCCACCCCGCGAAAACAAAGTACGAGAGTTTACCTTGAGTAAGAGTAGTGACTGGACGTGATTGATGAATGGATCGGAAGGAGGAGGCCTATGAAGCGGCAACGTCGAGAATTGGAATTGGTGAAGAGAGAGAGAGAGAGAGAGAGAGAGCGAGTGAGTGAGAATCGAAGGTGGTGACAGGAGCGACTGAGAAAAGAGATGAACGGAGTATGTTTGTTGAGGTGAGGCTTGATGTACCATGACTGGTTATAGCGACAATCAGCAGAAGGAATGGAGGAGAAAAAAATGGAGATGGAAACCAAAGGTGGTGGAGCTTACAGTAGCCAGAGAGTGGAGGGAGGTTGGACGGTGATGCAATGGCCGAAGGTTCAAGGTGAGGGAAGTGGTGGCTGGCGAGGGGACAAGCCGGAGATGAATATGTCAGAGAGGAGAGAGATTCTAAAGTGAGTTGTCCAAGTGAGATGAGGAGGGTGTTGACTTCGTGGGCCAGGCCGAACCGGGCCTTTGGGCCCGAACTTGCCTGAATATTTTTGAGATTCTATATCAAGACTAGGTAGTTGGCATGTCGTGAAATTAAGCTTACCGGGCTCGGTTCGGGCCAAAAATTCAATTGGGCCTTACTGCAGACGTCAAACTGGACTGCTAAAGTTGACCAGCTCTCGATCCTTTGTTTTTCAAATTTTTAAATGTTGGGCCCGAGATATCGACATTATAACGTCTCTAATATGTATAATAATCTTCTTTGAAAAATGTAATTTGAAATCATTGGCGAAATCTAGGTGCTAATCAATTTGTTGTTGATTGCCCCTGAATAACACAATGCCAATGTTAGATTAATTATCTCTATCAAGTTACCGCGTGCATTCACAGTTCATCGGCATGGGTAAATTTTGAATTTTGAATGTTGGACATTGCTGGAAAATGCAATTTGACTGTGACTTTGAGTGCGTTTGGCTTGGTTTGTTTATACTTTCATCTACCAATGATCAGGGTTAACGCATTATTCACCTCAAAGCCTTTGGAGCGTGTTTAGAGGTCATTTGTCATGATAATCGCAGGCAACGCATGCTGGAATTTATTGAGGGTCTCCGTTTAGACAGGAAATTTAAGGGCATTGATGGAGATATTTCGAGGTTGAGTTTCATGATTTATGGAAATACATTGGCATGTGATTCATTCCTAAGGCTTTCAGTTGGATTGAATTTTAATTGAATAGGTGAATCAGGGTTACATGTATTGACCGTTGCTGGTGGTTTCGGTTTAGGCTTTGATCTTGGAAGAGGTTGCGGTGATTTAGTGTATAAGTTGATAGTTCATGTTGGTGCATAGGCAAAGGATCCATTTCATGTCATTTTAATATTGTTTAGTGTAATTTCCTTCGCATAAATACTTAGGTCTGCAAATGATAGTGGGCATCTTTAGTTTACTAAGTTTTAGGATGGTAATAAAACAAGAATCCTTTCAGTAAATAGGTCTCTTTAAGTCTCTTTACGATTGTGGCATCTTTAGCTTATGGTGGCTCATGTTCCAAGGCTTAATAATAAGGTCATGTATATTCTTTACCTGACATCTTACAAGGTTTATTTTCTTGTACTTTGCTTTAATCGTCTTTACTTTAGTACTATTTTGCTTTGAACTATTGATTTCATTATCTTGATTTTGAGTTCAAAATCATATAGTAATTTAGATTTGATCACCTACAATGTTCAATTTCACTATCTTGGTCTGAAAGCTTACTTCAATTTAAACAATTGGTTTCATCCAACTAATTATGTTTACTCCAAAAAGAATCCCATGAATGGTGTCATTAAAAAAAATTCCAAGTTGCAATTAGTGCAGGCTTGGGAGAGTTTGCCCTAAGCAATGCACCATCTTTGTCAATAGTAACCGTTTGTGCTTACTAAATAATTCATCAGGTTTTCTCAAGGAAGGTCATGATAGATGCTATTCCAAGTAACCTGCAATTACATGTGTTACAATGCTAGTGTCACTATACAATGTGACCGAAGAATGGGAATGGAATTTTCTCACATTAATAATAACTTTTGATGTGATAATGGACAACAAATGTTTAGAAAGGAATAAAAGAATGATGAATACCTATTTACTGAAGATAAAAAAAATTCCTCCCCCTTTTTTTGGTAAATAACATATCTAGATAAACAAAACAAGTGAAGTCTTATCGTGCGAAGCATATGGACTCCCAGCGGAGTCTAATACAAAGGTCTTAATAACATCTGGAACAGAGAAATAAATGACAAATGCAGATGTTGTTCCTTTGCAAGTAGGGCCAAAAAATGCGTGAAAATGGGTAACATTATTGGCTAAATTTAATCTAAGGCAATTTCTTATTGCCATATATCTACCACAATGCGTTCACCGTTTGTTGGAGCTTCTATAGATCCTAAGAGATTTATGTTCGCTCTTAATTTGTCATAAACACAAATAATTTGTCATTATAAACTCGGAGATGATATATAAAATCTAAAAATACTTTAATTAATAATTACGACGTATTTTGCTAGAAATTTCTTAGTCATCAATTTACAAGATGGCCAAAAGTCTTCTTGTGGGTCTCTCAAGTTTGGCTCTTATGTGGAAAAAAATAAGAGATGTTGCTTACGAGGACCAACTATGAAATTATGATTGCATATGAACGGTCAATCACGGCATGCATGAGAATGCAACCAAATTTATACCTCGTTGATATATGACATTTTTTTTCCTTTTGAAAAAAAAAAAAGCCTATATCCTTGTTACTCTTAACATTGCTTAAATAAATACATAATATGTTTCTCATATAATTATTACTTGTCAATACCTCAATTTTCATGTTCATTGTATATTTATTTGTAAGAACCTATGGAAGCAATCATCCATTATGAAGTTAAGAGGCTAGACCAATAGAATATGCCTACTATTTACACCCAAAATATCTAACTTTGTTGCTTGTTTGTATTAGGCGATATCTTGAGTTAGATTTCACATCAAAATTGAATTTGCCTCTTTATTTGATTGGAAATAAGTTTATTTTTTTATTTTTTTTATTTTTTTGTGGGTCGGAATTGGAATTGAAGAGTTCATAAATTATTACTTTCTTAGACTAGGCCATAACAACGATGAACCTAATTATGTGAAGATGATAAGTCATTTAAAGAAAATTCCTGAGCTCAA
Organism: Eucalyptus melliodora; assembly: GCA_004368105.4. NCBI lineage: Eukaryota > Viridiplantae > Streptophyta > Magnoliopsida > Myrtales > Myrtaceae > Eucalyptus > Eucalyptus melliodora. The sequence goes on from CM023406.3 coordinate 44,508,373, forward strand.
TACACAATCATCTTGCCTTTAGTCACCCCAGCATGTCCTTTCACATAAAATTATGGAATAAATGTATCAAAAATCTTAAAACTTATCACAAAAGTGTAAATGAGTCCTAAAATTTTGAAAAATTGCGATTAACTCTTAAAACTTGTCACCAAAGCACAATCAAGTCCTAAACATTTCCAAAAGTACATTTATATCTTAAAACTTGTCAAATTAATCCAATCAAGTTGTTCTATTGATTACGCTTTTTGAAAGTTTTAGGATTCGAATGTATCTTTATCATAAGTTTTAGGACTTCATCGAACTTTTTAAATGTTTTAAGACCCATATACACTTTTTTGATAAATTTTAGGATTTGATTACATTTTAAAATAGTTTTAAGACTCAATTGTATTTTTCGTGACATGTTTTACAACTTTAGGGATAAATGCATCGGAAGTCCTAAAACATGTCACGAAAGTGCGATCGAGTCTTATCATTTTTTTGTAATTAAAAAAAATCGTAAAAGCTATGGCATACGTGCTTTCCTATCCACAAAAATTGCTATCCATAAAAGCTATGGCTTTACAAGCTCCTCTGGCTCTTCTGTGACATACGTGCTCTAAAAACAAGCACAAGAATATTATTTAGAATCAAAAGGACGATATTATGTCACCGTCCTTAGTGTACATGCTTCGCTAATTTACGCGAGCATATTCTCCTTGCGTTTATTTTAAACTCAGGTCATGCTGGTCGCCCGGTGGAAATGGAGAGGGTATGGAGTGTGACAAATTCAGTGGTCGTGTCGTTGGCCTAGACCTCAGTGGTAGTTATCTCTCTAGTACCACTAGTCTTTTTAATCTACTTTGTCGTGTTCACCTTCGGTCAAAACTTCTATAGTTCGTCCACGTGAAAGACGGGCAAAAGATTTATTGGTGGCCTCTCAAATTTTGACTTTTTATGGAAAAGATATGAGACACCATTTAAGAAGGCCGTCTACGCAATTGTGACTGCACAACCATCAATCACGGCATGTATGAGACTACGACCTAATTTGTCCCTTGATGTGTGACCCTTTTTTTCCCTTTTGAAAACTAATGCCTATTTGCTTATAAATTTTAACATTACTTTAGGTATAAGAAAACAAAATCCGGGATAATTAAGCAATATGTTGAAATTGTAAAACATCTATGGCAAGACATACACAAATTGCATGATTGATCTTAATCATCACTTTATCAGTAAGGTTTCCCATGTTGATTGTTGATTCATTTATAAGAAGTTATGGGAACGTCGATCTATTTAGGAGTCAAGTGGCTTGATCAATAGAAGGTGCCTGTTATTTTTACTCAAGATATTTAGATTTTTTGGTTGTTTGTATTGGGTGATATCTCGAGTCGTGCACATTATACATTTGCCTCTTTGATCTTATTGGAGGTAGATCATTGAAACTAAAACTCAAGAATTCATAAGTACTTTCTTAGGCAGTCGAAGTTGTGATTGAAAAAAAAAAGAATAAGAAAAAAAGCAAGACTTTGGAATTTTATCCTCACATTTCTCGTCTTCCCCACCTTAATTGATTTCTCTTCCTACGAGATTAGATTAAAAACGGGAAGAAGTTATGCTACTAAGGTCGAGGCCAACAATGTAGGCATGAAACAGCGAGATCAAAATGACCCAAGTATAAAGCATATACGCTAAAGACAATGGCGTGACACTATCCTTTATTTGTCTTATTATTTTTATTTTTGTGTTCGTTATTAGAGCACGTAGATCCTAGAAAAGTCAAAGGAGATAGCAATGCCATAGCACCATGTTTCCGCCGTGATGTGCTCACCATTTGTCGGCACTTATATAGTTCTTAATGCTCACTCATAATTTGTATTTGTCATTATAAATTTGGAGATGATATATAAATCTAAAAATATTTTCAATCGATAGCTATTATCTTTTAATTTGGTGATTCCAAGACTATGTATACTGCTGTAAACTTTTCATTCATCACTCTAAAAGATAAAGAAAGTCTTCTCATGAGTCTCTCAAGTTTGGTCTTACGTAAAAAATAATATATATATATATGAGATGTCTTTTATGAGGACCGATTGTGCAATTTTGACTATACATGAACCGTCAATCACAACATGTGTGTCAATGCGATCAATTTTTTTTTATTGGTCAAATTGCAACCTAATTTGTAACTTGTTGATGTGTGAATTTTTTTCCCCCTTTTGGAAAAAAAGAAGTGACTATTCCCTTATAACTCTTAACATTAATTAAAAAATGCGGGGTGGCTTAGGCATATTAAAATTGCACAACACCTACGGCAAGACATACATAGATCGTTTCATCTTAATTGTGACTTTTGTTAGTATATTTCATGCTAATTTTAAATTCGCTTATAAGAATCCATTAGGAGGTCTAGTGGCTAGACCAATAGAATGCGCTTATTATTTATGCTCAAAATGTCTAAAATTTTCGTTGATTTGTATTAGATGATATCTCGAGTCAAATTGCAAACAAATTAAAATTTTCCCTTTGATCTGATTGACAGTAGGTCGTTAATATTGAAACTGACGAGTTCATAAAGAATTGCTTTCCCAAACTAGGTCTTAGAAGTTGTGGAAAAAAAATTAAAATAAATTTTGGCATAATGGTGATGACGCTCTACTTATGTGAAAATGATAGGTCATCCAATGAAAAATAGTCAGCTCAAAGGACTTTGACATTTTGCCTTTGGTCGACCATGGAGTGGCTAATAAGAAGCCCCAAATTTCTATCCTCAGAAATTGCAATCCATAAAAACTATGGCATTACAATCTCCTCTGGCTCTTCTAGACATACGTGCTCTACTACACACACACACACACACACACACAATGGAGAATATCTTGTCACCGTCGTTAGTGTACATGCTTCATACTTGGGTAATCTTTTATCTCGGTGTTCTATGCATGCTTTGCTAATTAGGAAATAAAAAGACTTCAAATTCTAAGTTGTAGTGAGTATTTGTCTTGTTACTAAAAGAACATATCAAAGTTAAAATAGAATTTTGCCTCTAGAAAATATAAGATTATCTTGCGTCCATGATAAAAAGCTTGAGATTTGTCTAGCTCGTCGTTGTCTCTTATATTCGAGGTGATATATGAAGGACGCTGGGGAAGCTAAGTTGAAAAGACTTGCGAATGTATCTTAGATGATGGAATATATATAGAGTGCTTGAGTTGAATTATATATGGTATGCCCTTTTTCTGGTTCCAGCCGAATCAATTATGGGCAACTAAATGTTTTTGTTGGGTTCTTCAAATTTATATGGTATTCTTGATAAACACAGAAAAAATTATATGTTGACAGCTATCGTGGTACTTCAGTAAATATTAGGTATGAGAACTAAAGTTGTCTTTTAGGGAAGAAGATTATCTTAGGAGCAAAGGGAAAAAAGGGAAAAGGAAATCCCGAAATCCAATTAAACTTGAGTATGATTTTTTGAATTTCTTTCCTTTACGGACCCACCCAAATCAATTCGAATTGACAAGCAGGCATGAAAGTGGAGTCAAAGAATGATGGTGATTCCAAAGACCCAATTAAATTCACTTTCAGTACATGCTTTGTCCTTGTATCAATCACTTACTAATCAATTCGAATCGATGATTAAGCATTAAAGTTAAGTCAAAGAATATGCCCCGTCCTCTTACAATAATTACTATAACATTATAGAGGTGGAATCGTTGCCAATTGTTCTAAAACCATAAACTATTAAATAAATACATTTTTTACTATTTAAATATTCTATAATCTCCCCTCATGCTTAGTTTGGTATTTTTTTGCCATAATATTATGCAGATGACATATTTAAATGAGAAGGCAAATGAGACCTAAAAAAACAATTGAATTTAAGAGATCCAGCTCTGATTCCATGTGAGATTTAATGAGATCACTGTTAACTGTTCTAAAAGTTTAAACTCTTAAATGAAAATGTGATTTCATATTTAAATATTCTATTGAATACATTGTTTATTTTGTATAATCCATTATTCTCTCCGCAGATTACATTTAATTTTCCTAGTGGAAAATGAAACTACTGGCATGATCCCTCAATCCAGTGACGAGGGTACAAATAGCTTTAGGCCAACCGAGACAACCCATGGACCTCTTATTTTCACCTCGGAGAGGAAAATGGTCCATTCAAGTTCAGAAGAAGAGAGAATATATCACGGACAGAATGTGATGAGGTAACTAGCCCCACCCGTGCAATTAAAAGTGCTGCTCGTGTCGTCGTAAGCGTAGCTGTAAGCTTGAGGGCACTGGTCCTTGAAAATCTTCGAGTAGTTCGTCGGCGGGCATGTCTCCGACGTGTTGTACGCCCCAGTGCAGCAGTACTGCGGCTGGTTTAACGCCAGTCACGCGCTCTTGCACGCCACGATGCTCCCGTCCGACCCCTTCACCGCCAGCTCTGTTGGGCACACGGAGTTGATGTTGGCTGCGCAGCTGGTCGTGGTGCACCCACTGCCGCTGCCCTGTGGGGTTATAGAGAGGGGCAGGTTGAAGCCGTCCACGAGGCTGACGTCGTAGATGCTGTTCTCGCCAGAGCCCGGTGCCTTGAGAGTGAACTCCGCCAAGGTGGCTGGCGGGATCGCCCCTGCACCATTGCAGCTCACCTGGCCAGACCCACAGTCGGCGGTGGCGCATACGAATTTGCCGGAGGCATCAGTGGCGCAGCCCGTTCGGCCCCACACCCGGCCAGCTGTCCACGTGTCCGGGACGTCATTGATTGAGAAGGTTGCACCCGTGGCGAGCTCGAACCCGGTTGAGGATAGCTGCCCGCCACCCCCGCCGGTGAGCGTCCCAGGCCAGACTGTGTAGGGGCACTTGCTGGTGAAGGTGAGTGTGGCTGCGCCGGCTCCTCCTGCAAGCATGCATGCAAGGCATAAAATTGATGTACGCGGATTAATTATTTTTCCTCCTGGGGTTTATCAGTGCGGGAATCTCCATAACAAAGATGGAAATTTGAACACAGTACTTTAGCTTCCGAATCCCAAAAAACAAAAACTTAAACTTAGGATCTTATTTTCTAGTTTCGGAATAAGGTAATGTTAATGTAGAAATTCATAATAGTTGAAAATAGATAGATTACGATGACAATGTGCTTACTTGCGAGGAGGTCTAGGAAAGGCAGGAGGAGGTAGAAAGATGCTCTTGCGTCCATGATCGAGAGATTCAGATTTTTTTTTTCTGTTCATCGTTTCTCTAGTATAGGAGGTATATATATAGAATGCCAGGGAAGCCATACTTGAAATGACCGTGGAAAAGTATTTTAGACCCGGGAAGCTAACTTTGGAATGACTTTGAAAAAGTATTTTAGACTGGAATAAATATATAGGAAATGAGAAACTAATGTATCGTATTCTTTTATAAAATTTGAAGATATTTTAATCGATGATTACAATTTATTTTTTCTCATGATTCAAGGGTTAGGAATGGAGAATGACTCTTGCACGCCAACGTGAAAGTGCCGCCGTTGGCTGGCCTCTCAAGTTTGGTCTTTACTTTGAAAAATTTATAGTGGACTATGATTTTTTTTCGTTCTTGATACCTAGGTTTACCTCATGTGATGTAGGGGTGTGCATGGTCCGGGCGGGCGGTTCCCAACCTAGAACCGGGAACCGCCCGCTAAGGACCGGTTCCGAAAAATTGGAACCGGGATCCACCCGGGAACCGGACCGCCGGTCCGGTCCGGTTCCCGGGTGGATCCATGGAACCGATTTTGACGTGAAATTTTGTTGGTTTTCAACAAAAAAACAATTACGTGACATCAAAGCAAGCCAAAGAAAGAAAAATCAAATTTAAGTACGTGGAACAAATATTTATTTGTTGTAATTATAAATATATCTCGTAGATAAAAAAAAATGCGAAAAAATGGAATGCAACATTCTCCCATTTCCTACTTGCAAATAACCATAGATGGTTAAATTTTCTTTGACCAAAGGTAAAGGTTCCCTAGAGAGTGAGATGAGATGTAGGGTTTCTCTTAGTAATTTTTTTTTTTAATATTAAAAAGGTTCCGGTCTGGTCCGGGTGGGCGGATCCGCCCACGGAACCGGGAACCGGACCGGTACCCACCGGTTCCAATAATTGGAACCGGGAACCGGACCTGTTCCCTCAAGACCCGCCGGTTCCGGGTGGTTCCGGTCCGGTTCCGAGCGGTCCGGGCGGATCCCGGGTATTTTGCACACCCCTAATGTGATGGTTCTTCCTGTTAGATTATGCAATTCGAGTTTGGTAGGCTCGAAACTCTTTTCAAGATTTAAGAAAAAAAGAACTTATATACAATTATCTCATTTTCAATCAAGATTGGATAACTCCAAATATGCATATCTTTTATCCAATACTATGTATGTATAAACATTTTTAAATAGATGGTTGAAATGTCACTATTTGATATGGGTAGAAAAATTTAGTGGACTATGATCTTTTCTTACCGAATGACTCTAAATTCTTAGACCTAGTCTTCATTCAATTAACTTTAATCAACAGTGGTGATTAAGTACAGAACCAACCCATATACCTCATTATTAAAGAGACTTAGTCCATTCCCAATGAATAAAAAATTCCACTCCCCATTGTCCTTTGAATTGGCCCATTACGGGTGCTAAATCTTAATTATTAAATCATTAGCAACCAAAATATCATATAATACTTCTCTATCCTTTGAAATGGAAGTACTTTGCCATGTCCAAAACTCTCACTGCCCACTAGATTTCACAAAACTTTGATCTTCCGATAAGGACAATTTTATATACTATTTTATGCAAGAACATAGGTTAAACGTTCTTAAGTATTTTAGTTGTTTATATCTGCCACCAAATCCTATTCTTGTCATAGCTAATACTAGAAAAAAAAAATTATAACTGAATTTACATTTGTATAGTAGATTTAGAGCTGATTGGGTAAGTATCGCCTTCCTCTAGAACAATAGTTCAACCAATTGTTCTAGAGGTCTCAAAATTCAACTAGTGCATATTGGCACCTGACAATTTGGGATTTCTAAACTTGAAAAATTTTCTAACTAATTACTACACTTGGTAATTAAAAAAATGTCAAAATTCAGTAATTTGAACGTTAAATCAGTTAAAACTCACTAATTGTTAATCAAATTTACCAATCCAAAAATATGTTACAATGTCTATCATATATATTTCCTTTCCTTCTTTTTTGAATTATCATGTTTTACTTTTATAGCACTATAAACCTGCCTAAAAAGTTGGTCAATGTCTTATGAAATTTTCTTTTCTCGAACGATACCGCATGGCCCTTTTGGCTTTTGTGATTCTATCATTTTATTATTTTTACTATAAATATTATTGTTGTTGCTGTTGTTATTCCTTTCTCAATCCTTCGTTTCCAGAACATGCATTTCTGCAGATTTCCCTGTCTTCCTCCTTCCTTTCCTTTAGTCTCTCCCTCCATTATTTCCTGAACACACAAGCTTTGGTCTGGTCTTCTTCCCTTACTATTCACGACCAAGCTGTTCAACCTAAAAGCTCAGCAGTCACCATTGATGTCCATCCTTCACCTTAAGCAACAGCCTGTGAGCATTTCACCCAAGAATGACATTTACGAGTTTCATACAGAGGGCTAAACATGTCTTGCTCCACCAATGATCAACTCCAGTCACCACGTCAATCCATACAAACATCCGCTGCTGCCACACATGCACCCAACCATAATGCTCCTGGGGAGCACAGAAACACAAAACGGAGCCATAGTCACTTCGAAGGCTTGGCCATGACTTGAAATTAAAGGAACCAGAAGCAAGACTAGCGAAACATATGCAGGTATCACGATCTGAGTATGAGAAAAACGTGTATGCATTCAATTTCTAAAATAAGCCTTTCGAATAAATATGTGATCTCGATCAGCATTTTCACGAACACTTGGTGATTGTTTCAAACACAGAGTATAGAAGCATCATCGAAGTACTAATTCCGATCTAGACGATTTCAGTGACTTTAAAGTGTGCTCAGACTACTATTTTATTCCCAATCTGTACTCGATTTTCACTCAAGCTTAAATTACAACGTTCGGACTCAGCTTACTAAAATAGAGCAATGATGTACATACCTTGGAGATGTAGCCTCTGGCCACGAATGGCGATCGAACAGATAATGGAGCTCTTAGAGGCGTCGACTCGGGTGGTTCGCACCAGTGAAGAAGCTTCGTAGGAGGACTTGAACTCTTGGGATTTCTCGGCCTTAAAACGGACTAGAATAGAGCCAGACGATTTGGGAATAGCAAAGAGCATCAACCAACGGTCTGAAATTAATGAAGGAAAGCTATAAGTGAGAGAAAATCGATGATAACAGTTCATATGCATTCAGCCTCGGTGGTTTTTGGCCATCTTTGTTCCCTGGTGCGTGCTCCGTTTCTGCTGTGAATGAGCTCGAGCACCTGGGATGGTCGACAGCGACTGGGGGTGGTGGACGGTGAATGGTGATAGAGAGAAAATTCAGAGGAAAAATGGCCATTATATATTGCTTTCCCTCGTGCGTGTGCTCCTTTAAATTAAGAAAGCAAATGGAAAGATATCAAAAGTAGTAGATAGTTTCGGTAATACAACCATGAAGAACGTAGGGAATGAAGCAGTCCTACGTTGGTCATGGGGAACTGGGTGAAGAAAATGAGCAGCACGTGAATAAACATTGTTAAGCCTAAGCGTAGGAAAACCAAGCATCCATCAACATGTCCAACCATGAGGAAATACATGTCCAAGAGCAAAAGAGAACTGCGAAGCCACGAGATGCTACATTGATTCAAACATAAGAAAGTCAGAGATGAGAGCATTCCCACTCAACTAAAGAACAAAAAGATAGAAACTCCTTGTCGCAAGCCAAATTCTTAGCTAGAAGCTTCGGCTTGATCATCTTTTGACAGTCCAAAGTAGCAACAGATTTCTCGGATTCCTCAAATTGTTCTGCTGCTTTGTCAATTCCGCTGCTCGACAAGCACCGAGTGTCAGTCATATCTAGTTGATGGGATAGAAGCTTGTGACGCTCCTTAGTGAGCTAAGCTTCAAGATTCAGAATGTTTGTTTTCAGTTGAAGCTCAGTCTTCATCATAACTAGAAATGACTGCATGAGACGATCTGCCTCGACCCTCTATTTTTTAGCCTTCCCAGTAAATGACTGGACTTGACATTTTGAAAGAGCCAAGGACTAAAGCTAATCGCTACTCTTCTTGATAGTGTCCCAGCTCTCAATAAAGACAAGAAGGTATTTTGTCGCAACTGATTCAGAAAGCACGACGCTTGGCAAAAGCGAAATCATAATAGAATGATTGGAGAAGTGCTTTAGCTTGTATCATTAGTTAAGGGTCACCAAAAAGCCCGATAAGGCCTTCTCCAGATATCTTTAGGAAGGATTGAATTCATTCTTCTGGGGTAAGCTTGGCAAGTTCCTATGGGCTAAATTCGAAAAGGGTAATGGAAGGTGTCTGCGTAATTTTGCGAAGAGTTTGCTTGGCATTCTCAATGGCATCGGAAGCAGGAAGAGATACTATCCTTGAGTCAACTTGGGTTGTTGATCCGATGATCGTAGAAACAGGTTCACGATTAGATAATCTAACAAAATAGAAGTCAGAAGCGATATACTGAACATAATAAAGGCTAAATCAGAGCCGAAATTATACCAATGGGGGCACTACACTCCAATTCATTGGATAGCAGCATGGTAATAGAGGAGGCCGAAACTGTAGTCGAAGTAACGACTAGGGAAGAAATAGCTTCCAAAGTCACTAGAGCTGATGATGAAAAAACATAGTCTTGAACCGAAGACAAAGTAGAGTCTCTTTCTTCCCCAGCATAGGAAGTGAAAGCAATTGGCGGCTCTTGGAAAGAACCCGAGGCAGCAATAGATGTGATAGGAGCAGCATTGGAACTACTTCCTCTTTCTAGGGAGGGATGTAGAGCAAGAGGGATATTTACTTCCAAGTTTTCCTGGACTGATGAAGAGGCTGGTTCTCCTTAAGGTACATCGGAATCATGCTCACTAGTAGTAGATGAGATAGGCTCTCGAGGAAGGGTTGGCTCTAGCGGAATTTCTCTAGGTGTTGAAGGAGATCCATTTGCTCTATGGGAAGATGACGAAGCATGCTCCGACATAGGAAGATTTGTGGGATTTGGGAAGTTGTCGATATCAACCGGGGCCGATGCTGAAGTTTCGCCAACAAAGGGAATCGTAGATGCAGGACTATCTGCAAGAGTAGCCTTGAACTTGCAATAGTTCCATATCGACAATGTTGCGAGTGGAGAGCTAGAGGTTAGGCATGCTGGCGGAATAGATTTTGTAGTCAAGATAGACCTTGATAAGAGTCTCCTAGTTCGAGGAGCGAATATTTGCGTGGAAGCAAGTATATTTGAATTACCGAAGCATTAGACTAAGGCTGGATTAAAAAATATCACAACGTCAAGAGAAGAAGATACTTAAATCTCGTGATCTTTTTGGCACCCAATGAGTCGATGAGGCAGGAAGACTAGATGAAGGTTCGACAATATTGGTAGAGTGAGTTTTAGAGACGACCTTGCTAAAGATGGCGTCAAAATCTTCAGTGAAAAGGGAATCTCGATAGATCCTCCACCAAGTAGTGAAACTTTTGAGAACACTAGGGGCTGGGACAAACGATTTGATCGTAAGTGGCAAAGTATTTTGCTGGTGATTGTGCGGCTACAAACGAAAGGATCAAATGTTTTGGTCACCCAAAATAAAAAAAATAAAAAAATGCTTCTCATCGAAAGGAAAATCCATAAAGTAAGGAGCCGCAAGAGGAATGCCCTGGGTTAGGCCAAGTTGCCAAGCGCAATATTGAGGGGAGTGAATTTCCACACCTGACTTCAATTTCCCTTTTAGTGATAGCCTCAATGCCAAGTTGGACGCAACTAAATCATAACGCCAAAAAAATTTTGGTTGTCCTTGGCCCGACCAAAATCAAAGATAGAGATTAAATATGGGCTTGAAAGTGGGCAGAAATCATCAGTGTTCAGAGAGTGATGGTAGAACCAATGGAGGAAATGCTAGAAAGACGAAGACCTTTCAAGAGAAGGACGAAGACGGAAGCTCAATAGCCGCACTTCTTTACTCTCATGATAGAACGGTTCGGATTTGGACCCTTATGGAAGAGGGACTTTAGCATTTGAAAAAAGGGACAAAAAATACAACTTGACCCTTGCTTGGAGGATCCATAAAGGATCATGAAAAACCCCAGAGGTAGGAACACATATATCAATCGATGAGAAACCAAGGCTATGATAAAGGGCACCGATAGCAAGACGGTCCATGGCTATATGCTTACCTCGGGAAAGGAAAAAAGCTTAACCTTTGAGATCCTAAGCTACTTGAATGGAGGGGTGGCAAAAAACGAACTTAGATAGCTAGTATAGCAAAAAGGCAATGTGCTCATCATCCTCAACATCTCCTATCTAACAAGCGTAGGCTTTTTGGAAGCCGATATTGGAAAGGTCCGTACCTTTTTCCTAGAAGTCACAAGCTGAAGGATTAATAGATCTAGTATCATCACTATCTAGACTCAATCCAATAATGGCGAGCATGTCGAGCAAAGTTTTGACATAGGGCTTGACCTGAAGAAGAAACGATTAAAAGATGGCGACCAAAAGCAAGCAAGGCTACCTAAAAGCTTGTGATTGATTTTCCAATCAAAGGTACAGAACTCCAAAGCCTTGTCAGTTCGAGCCTTGCACCACATCTCCTGCTTGATGGACTTCAACTTATAATACCAATCGAAGAAAGTGTGGTTGAAGGGATAAAAAGCCCTGAGTTCTTAGGTAGGAGGCAATAAGACATGCTCCAAAGATGGTCCCTTTGAAATGGGAGTGGTTCTTCCACATTCCAAGGGAAACACTCAGCAATAGAGGGAGAAGGAATCGGTGCCCGCAAATAGAGGCCAAGGATGATCTCATCGGCTGCTTCCTCTATAGAGCTTTAAGATGACAAGAGAACATCGTTTGCATGTTTCTACGACTAGATTTTTTCGAAACGAGCAAGAAAAGTGTCAGGATCATATGATCGAGACATGGTAGGACCAAAAGGGGACTAGGAAGGTTGAAAATGACAAAGAAAATATTATAAAAATTTGATCTTGAAAGTGGACTTCAATGGCATCAAACGTGACAAGGGAAAGTCAAGAGTTGCGTAGTTACACAGGGAAATGGGGTGAAATATTAAAAAAGGATGCAGGTTTGAAAACACTAAAAAGCACAAGGTTGCGTACAAAAGAAGGGAAGCTGAAGTGACAATGCATGAGGCACAAGGTGATAACACTGGTCAATGTAATCATTAACATGGTTAAAAGAATTAAATTATCATTCAATTCTTTTAAAGAGAGCATTTGTTGGCGCTCAAATTAGCTTATTGAGCTTTAGAAGCTAGAGAGAGTAAAACAGGCCAAAATGCCAATAGTTGACAAATAGCGGTCTCGAACCATGCGACAAGGGCCTTGCCAAAACTAGGGAGATAAGAATAAAAGCAGTTACGAGAGTCAGTACTAGTGGAAATATCAGCAAGGTAGGATAGTTATCGATAGGGAGCTAAAGCCTCCAGAACATTGTAGATATCGAAATGTTAACTACTAAAAGACAACTACCTGTGGGTTACCACTATAAATAGCCGAAGAGGCATCAACGTAGGGATCTTTGGCCAAATCAACAATCGATCATTTGGTTTTCAATTGTTAACTTTCCTTTGTTGCACTTTTTCGTTCAATTGTATCTTTACTTTTCTCCTATTTTCCTGCACTTTACTTTTATCGATAGTTTAGATTGGTTGCTTCCTTTCTAGAGCGATACAAGACCCATTGTAAACAATAAAACCAAAGCTCTGCCTCTTCGGTGAAGGATTTTGTCGAGAGAACTTTCTTCAGCGAACAAGTACATATGAAACCTTCGAGTATTCCACATCCATGCCTTCATTCATCAATTTCATTCCATAATAGATATATTTGGCAAATCTAGATGAAGACGTAGGGATCTCTTCATTAGTACATATATTCCAAATGATTTTCAAAACAATTAGTTCCATGACATGGAAACTCTGCAACAACTTAGAATGAAGTTTACTATTGAAACTATTATTGAAAAGGTCCATAATATGCAAATTGTTGAAGTAAAACTGGCTTCGACACGTTGCAATTAGACCATGGAACTTTTTAGATTTCAAGATAATAGCTTTAAGCTTGGTCAATTCGAATAACTATAAAGGGAACCCATCGAGAATGTCACGCCCCGATCCTCAGGCACGCACACATCCATCTCACTTGGTCGATTTTATAATGCGATATCCCAGGACAAAGTATCGCCGACCCTTTCATTTCTTAAGCACATGCGGAAGCAGTTAAAATCCCCAGACAATAAATCGATGGGATAGAAAAGCAATGCCATATTTTTCAGATTGAAACTTATAACCAAACTTTTATACAAAATACAAACCATAATACTTCACAACTTTTTACTCTATCTCTATTTACATCAAAATGGAGATCTCAAAAGAAGATAAAATCTCAGCACATCCGGGGCGTACTTAAGATCTCTCTCGGTATTATCTTCTTCTTCCAAAAATCCTCCTCCTCAGGTTTCAACTCAAAATTCTCCTTCTCAGATTCCTCCTCCTCGGCTCCTCATCAGGATCCTGAAATGTTTTCCCCAAACCAGGATGAGACTACGTCTCAGCGAGTTCTACCCCACTAAGCCCGATTAGTAAACCATTATACTATCGGCTGCCTAAACACGCACAGGACAGAGGACTTACCTTGGCCTCCGATCCCACCTGCAAGTCAGTACAATTCACAATAAACACCCATTTACTTCAAACAAATCGAACCAGTCGATTACATGTCATACAAATCAATCTCCACTGTGAGATATTTAAAAGCTAGGCCACGTGCATTCTCCAGGACGACATTCCAAGTCTCTGAGTTCACGTGCCTTGAACCTTGGGCCCACGTGCATTCTCTAAGGCGACCTCTTCGCCAAGGTGATACATCAAGTCACCGAGCCTACGTGCCCTTTTAGATGCTATTCTCAAATACGGGACCCACATGCATTCTCTAAGGCACTTAATTGCCAAGGTGAAGCATCAGATCACCGAGCCCACGTGTCCTTTTTACGATGCCCAGGCCCACGTGCCTTCTTTTAGGTGCTATCTCACCAAAGTGATGCATCAATTCACCGAGCCCACGTGCCCTTTTAGATGCCAAACTCTGTCACCGAGCCCACATGCATTCTCCAGGAGGACATACCGAGTCTCCGAGCCACGTGCATTCTCTCAGGCGACCTTTTCGCCAAGGTGACATATTCAATCACTGAATTCACGTGCATTCTCCAGGTGATATTCCAATTCACCGAGCCCACGTGTCTTCTTTCAAGTGATTAGTAATCTACTTTCAATGCTGACAACCAATGCCCAACGATTTCTCAATCAAATAATTAAATCAACTCAATAAAGCATTATAAATACTGAATAACATACTTGGCCATTTACCGATCAACCATTTAATCTCAATCAATTCCAATCAATTTAGGGTAAATCCCTAAAATATCACAATTTATTCAATTCCATACAACGTGGAGCTCAAATAAATAAACGGATTGTGCCACGACGATCAGCACGAGATTTTGGTCGTTGGCCATCAAAATCTTAATTTCTGAAAAATAAATAAATAAATAATTAATTTCGAAAATTAATTAATTAACATTAAAAATTCAATTTAGCTCAAAATAAAGCCCGATTAAATAAACGGACTTCACCATGGTCATCAGCATAATTTTCCGGTTCCAAACCATCTCAGTTGAATTTTCGGAAAATAAATAATTATTTAATTTAATTCCGAAAATTAATATTTAAATACTAAAAAAAATCCACTTAGGCCCAAAAAGCCTCATTGGAGCCCACCAAGGGTCCGGAAAAATTCCGAGACACTTCCAATAAATAGTAGACCATGTCTACTTGCTAATTGCGCAATCAATTTATTTAAATCGCATCACAATTGACTAATAATTGATAATTTATTCTAATCTAACAACCGAAACATAATTAATTTAAACTAAACCAACATTAAGCATAATTAGCCAACTAATCTTGGATTAGTGAGATTACTCACCAAATCGCGCGCAAATCGGATCAATCCGACGGCGGCGACGCGAGGAACGATTCTTCCCAAAGCGACTCATGGATCCGGGGCCCGGAAACGGCCCAAAAGCGGGCCCGAAGTCGCTGAAACCCACTCCGTGAGCTTGCTGGTCGGGGCTGGCCGAGGCTGCTCTGGCGGCTAGGGCGGCGAGGGGAAGCCGGCGGAGGGTGAGGGGGACGCGGGGGAGGTCCGGCGGGGTCGGGCGGTGGCCGGAGGTGGCCGGACGGGGGCTGGACAGAGGCGAACAGCGGCTGGGTCACGGTTGGATTGCGCGTCCTGGGCGCGCGCGGACGGCGGGACGGCAGCGGGCGCGCAGGCGGTCCGGCTCCTGTGCGGTGGCGGGATGGGCGGCGACGGCTCTCGGCGAGCTACGATAGTGCGGCTCTTCTTCTGCTCCTGGTTCGCTCGCTCGGACGTGCGGAGGAAGGAAGAAGAAGAAGAAGAAGAGAGAGAGAGAGAGAGAGAGAGAGAAAGAGAGAGATAAGGTTGGACCGGTCAAAGAAGATAGAGAAAAAGTGGGCGGTGGGGAATTCGCACGAAGGGGGAGGGAAAAGGGGAGAGGAGAGAGAGAGAGAAGAAAGAAAAGAAACAAAAGAAGAGAGAGGGAGAGAGGGAAATAAAATATTACCTTTCCACTTATTTTATTTCATTTCTCTTTCTCTTTCTAATTCCTTTCGGGCTTCAATTTTTCTTCTGATAATTTCTTTATTGAAATTTCGGACTCGTCAATAAATTGACGAGCGAAGAGACAGGATCCTAAAAATAAGAATTATGACGCACTTAAAATTCGATTCCCGAAATCGAGTTCAATTTCGTGGTTAAAAATCGATCAGACGTGATTTTAGCTCAATTCAACCAATTAGGTAGCTTTTAGGGATTTTACAGCTAATACATCCCTTAATGGCTTCACCCAATAGGTTAGTTAACTCGTGAGTGATCAGCTCAGAGAAAAAGGGCCATAGCCATGTCGACGAAATGCCCGTTTCACTTTATCGAAACGAGGTCGAATTTCAGGATGTCACAGAGAATTTGATTGTAACTAGGGTTCAAATACTCTAATTCACCAAAGATCTTGGGTAGGCCATTTCAATCGATTCTTTATGAGGTCAATCATCTTCAATGCACAACTTTCTGGGTAAGCATGAGGACTCATGCCCTCAAGGTTATTTTTCCCAAGATCCAAAATTGTCAAAGAACCAATATTTCCAAGACATGAAGGAATTGTGCCATTTAGACTATTGTTGGCCAAATCAAGAATGACGAGCTTAGTATACAAATTGAATGAATTTCTCTGAAGAGGATGTTGTTGGAGATAGTGTAATAAGTTGTTGATGGAGGTGGAGTAAGGAGTTATGTTTTGAGCCGATTAGAACTAATGTCAAGATAGGTCAACTTGGGTAGTGACATATTGATTAGATTGTTCCCTAAGCCAATTAGAAAATTGTAAGAAAGATCCCCATGCCACAAGGATTCTTTGCTACCATTGCCCATCCAATTAGGAATGCTCCCTTTGATTTTATTGTTGGATAGATCTAACACTTTAATCCGCATAGGTAGCCTAAAGCCTTGGGGAACTCATGTAAATTGCATGATTCTAAAGTTAACTAGAAAAGTTTTGGAAGAGTGGCATTCATCTTAGTTTTGCTAACAAAAAATATTTTGTTGTAATCCAAAAATAATGTCCACAAGTTCTTGAGTTTGTGTAAATCCACGGTTTTACTCAAATTATTCTCACTATGATCCAGATGTTTGAGATTCTTGAGTTTGCATAATGACTTTGGGATTTCACCTTGCAAATTGTGAAATAAAGGTTGAACTCAACCAACTTCATAAGTATTATGAATTGAAGATGGAATTGGACCACTTAGCTGAACATTTGCCAAATGTAAAGAAACAAGGATGGTTAATTTGGCTACTAATTTAATCTAAACTTTTTTTTTTTTGTTAAAGAACTATGCATAGTGGAACTATTACTAAAAGGGTACAGATTGATGAGTTTTGACAAGTTGACAAGCCTATGCCAAATATCCCTTGTGAAATTATTGAAAGAGAGATCTAGATATGACAATTGGGTACGATTAGCAAAGGAAGCAGGGATTTGAACATGAACTTTATTAAATGATATATCTAGATAAGCAAGCTAAGAAAGATTATTTAGTGAAGTGGGAAGTGAACCCGAAAAATAGCAATCCTAAATTGATAATTCATTCAAGAAAATGCTAATCCAAATAGGTACTTCTCATTCAAAAAAAAAAAATAAAAAAAATAGGTACTTCTCCTTAAAAATTAGTGCCCTAAAGAAACAATGATTTCAAGCAATTACCCCAATGTTGTTATGGAATAAAACCAGGAAGGTTATCATTGCCATTGATATCGAGGACTTCTAGGTTTGGTAATTGAAAAATCCTTACTGGAAATTCACCATGCGAAAGAGAATATGCAAGTCTAAGCGACTTCAAAGGGTAGGAGAAGTTTGCAAGCACGTGAGAGAATGATGGTGGCATGCTTACATAAGAGAGATCAAGTTCTTTAAGCAAAGTTAAGTTTTAAACAAATTTGTCCACATTGGGCATCTCAAGATCCCACCCACTAGACAAATCAAGAGAAATCAATCTCGTGAGCCATGAGATATCTTATGGGACTTTCCCTGAAAAATATGAGCCAGAGAGATTAAGGTAGTGTAACCTGAAAAGAATTGCCAAAGCCATATATGATTGAGGAAAAGTTGAGGTCATTGAAAGCAAGATTGAGCAATTTCAATGTGGAGTAGGCGAAAAAGGCTAGTGTTAAAAGATAAAGTACCAACGAGACAATTATGGCTAAGGTTGAGGCCTATCATGTGACCAGTGGCCTCATCACGCTTCACACCATTCCGTCAGCAACAATCACCATGTCCATCTAGTGACCATGATCCAACCTTCAAATAAACACAATTATAAATTGCTCTATTGGTTCTAAAACTTTGCTTGAATTCATTGAAGTTGAGCTTTAATGCCGATGGCATAATGGCTCAGCAAGCAAAGTAGGAATCATCACAAGAAGGACAATCCATGTACAAAACATGTAGAATATCTAGGGTGCCATATTTTATCTTTTGTTTTTCTGC
This sequence comes from Eucalyptus melliodora, assembly GCA_004368105.4. NCBI lineage: Eukaryota > Viridiplantae > Streptophyta > Magnoliopsida > Myrtales > Myrtaceae > Eucalyptus > Eucalyptus melliodora. Next base: position 44,526,644 of record CM023406.3, read on the forward strand.
TTTTTGATAGAGTTTGTTTTAGTGGAAAAGGTTTCACAGGCAGCAATAAACAATTCGATCATTGCACGTTCATGCTGCTTTGGCCATTGATGCAATAGACACATTTGAAATGACACTTGGGTTCGATTGAAGAAAGAGTTGGTCTAAGAAATGAAAAAAAAAAAAAAGCCTATAGACTGGTGTATACACAGCCAAAGTCTTATGATGTGGATTGTTGGAAATTATGATTCTAGAAGTATGTTGACCACTATGAGTAGATTTTTTTTTTTTTTTGGGTGCAAATGACTCATTCAGAAAATTAGTTAAATATAAAGGTGAATTTTCCATCCCATGTATGGTTTGAAGATGTTGAACAGATGTACCTTTCTGATTGCGTGTTAATTAACACATTTTCGATCCAAATTCTGCCTTACTAATGACATGAAGCAAACATAGATAAGAATCTTAATTCATTTGTATCCACTTTCAATTCAAACTAGACATAACTAATCAGTTTCACATATATGACTACATGCACAAGTCTTGATCAATCGGTGGTTTCCTAATCTTTTCCATGTTGTTACTTTTCTATTGGAGCAGCAAAAAAGAATTCCTATCTAGAAACAAATGAAAAATCCAGATATTTGGGCATAAATAAAGGCACCTTCAATTGGTCTAGCCACTTGACTCCCAGACGCCTCTATATTCCCATAACTTATTGTAAATTAAACAATAATCAACACAAGAAACCATACTACTAAAGTGATAATTAAGATCGATCATACTATTTGTGTTTGTCTTGCCATAGATATTTTGCAATTTCAGTATATTCCCTAAGCATCCTGTTTTTTTTTTTTTTTTCCTAAAGTAATGTTAAAAGTCATAAGCAAATAGGCATTAATTTTTCAAAAAAGAATAAAATGGTCACACATCCACTAGGGGCAAATGAGGTCATGTTTTTATGCATGTCGTGAATAATCGCTCATGTTCTGTCAACCACCTGAGTCGACGCCTCTAAGAGCTCCATTATCTGTTCGATCGCCATTCGTGGCCAGAGGCTGCATCTCCAAGGTATGTACATCATTTCTCTATTTTAGTAAGCTGAATCCGAACGTTGTAATTTAAGCTTGAGTGAAAATTGAGTACAGATGAGGAATAAAATAGTAGTCTGAGCACACTTTAATGTCACTGAAATCGTCTGGATCGGAATTAGTACTTCGATGATGCTTCTATACTCTGTGTTTGAAACGATCACCAAGTCTTCGTGAAATGCTTGATCGAGATCACATATTTATTCGAAAGGCTTATTTTTAGAAATTGAATGCATACACATTTTTCTCATACTCAGATCGTGATACCTGCATATGTTTCGCCAGTCTTGCTTCTGGTTCCTTTTATTTCAAGTCATGGCCAAGCCTTCGAAGTGACTATGGCTTCGTTTTCTGTTTCTGTGATCCATGCCGCCCCCCCTGCCTCCCCAATCCATTTCCCCCCGAGAGCATTATGGTTGGGTGCATGTGTGGCAGCGGCGGATGTTTGTATGGATTCACATGGTGACTAGAGTTGATCATTGGTGGAGCAAGACATGTTTAGCCCTCTGTATGAAGCTTGTAGATGTCATTCTTGGGTGAAATGCTCACAAGTTGTTGCTTAAGGTGAAGGATGGACATCAATGGTGACTGTCGAGCTTTTAGGTTGAACAGCTTGGTTGTGAATAGTAAGGGAAGAAGACTAGACCAAAGCTTGTGTGTTCAGGAAATAATGGAGGGAGAGAGTAAAGGAAAGGAAGGAGGAAGACGGGGAAATCTGCATAAATGCATGTTTTGGAAACGAAGGATTAAGAAAGGAATAACAACAACAAAAACAACAATAATATTTATAGTAAAAATAATAAAATGATAGAATCACAAAAGCCAAAAGGGCCATGCGGTATCATTCGAGAAAAGAAAATTTCATAAGAAATTGACCAACTTTTTAGGCAGGTTAATATTGCTATAAAAGTAAAACATGATAATTCAAAAAAGAAGGAAAGGAAATATATATGATAGACATTGTAACATATTTTTGGATTGGTAAATTTGATTAACAATCAGTGAGTTTTAACTGATTTAACGTTCAAATTACTGAATTTTGACATTTTTTTTAATTACCAAGTGTAATAATTAATTAGAAAAATTTTCAAGTTTAGAAATCCCAAATTGTCAGGCGCCAATATGCACTAGTTGAATTTTGAGGCCTCTAGAACAATTGGCTGAACTATTGTTCTAGAGGAAGGCGATACTTACCCAATCAGCTCTAAATCTACTATACAAATGTGAATTCAGTCATAAACTTTTTTTTCCTAATATTAGCTATGACAAGAATAGGATTTGGTGGCAGCTATAAACAACTAAAATACTTAAGAACGTTTTACCTATGTTCTTGCATAAAATAGTATATAAAATCGTCATCATCGGAAGATCAAAGTTTTGTGTAATCTAGTGGGCAGTGAGAGTTTTGGACGTGGCGAAGTACTTCCATTTCAAAGGATAGAGAAGTATTATACGATATTTTGGTTGCTAATGATTTAACAATTAAGATTTAGCGCTCCTAATGGGCTAATTCAAAGGACAGTGGGGAGTGGAATTCTTTATTCATTGGGAATGGACTAAGTCTCTTTGATAATGAGGTATATGGGTTGGTTCTATACTTAATCACCAATGTTGATTAAGGTTAATTGAATGAAGACTAGGTCTAAGAATCTAGAGTCACTCGGTAAGAAAAGATCATAGTCCACTATAAATTTTTCTACCCCTATCAAATATTGACATTTTAATCATCTATTTAAAAATGTTTATACATACATAGTATTGGATAAATGATATGCATATTTGGATTTATACCGATCTTGATTGATAATGAGATAATTGTATATAACTTCTTTTTTTCTTAATTCTTGAAAAGAGTTTTGAGCCTACCAAACTCTAATTGTATAATCTAACAGGAAGAACCATCACACGAGGTAAACCATTAGACATGAAGACACGAGTGAGGCTAAGCAATCCTCATATAAAGTAGAACTGGTCCTGACCTTCATGTTAATTTGATAAGTAGCGAACACCTCAAATCACATATTCATTCCCCATCGATATCACATGCTCAACGGACTCCCTAAAATTGACACAAATGTATGCAACCGGTATGAGCAGAGAGTACATAACATGAATCACTTTAGAGACCAAACTTAAAATTAGCAACGAAGTCAATAGTCGAAGTGTGCACCATAGATAGAAAGGAAGCATGCAGAGATCAAAACTGAGGATACCAGACCTGTATTATCAAATGTAATCAGATTAATACTCTTGAAGGCTCTCGGTTCCAACATGGAGGGGAATACAATACTTCAAAATTCGAAAATACCATAACTAGAATAGTTGAGGAAAATAATCAGTCAGACACGTAGAAGGCATTCGATTGAGAGGCTAGATGGAAAAGAGATATGGAAAGAGGAACGGCCAAATCAAAGTAGGCAACGCATCACCTTTGAGGTCATTGAGACGGAGGCAACTAGTTTTTCACTCCAGCGGAGGGAATCCTCTCGGTCTCCACCTCGCGAAAACAGAGTACGAGAGTTTACCTTGAGTAAGAGCAGTGACTGGACGTGATTGACGAATGGATCGGAAGGAGGAGGCCTATGAAGCGACAACACCGAGAATTGGAATTGGTGAAGAGAGAGAGAGAGTGAGTAAGAATCGAAGGTGGTGACAGGAGCGACTGAGAAGAGAGACGAACGGACTATGTTTGTTGAGGTGAGGCTTGATGTACCATGACCGGTTATAGCCACAATCGGCAGACAGAATGGAGGAGAAAAAAATGGAGATGGAAACCAAAGGTGGTGGAGCTTACAGTAGCCGGAGAGTGGAGGGAGGTTGGACGGTGATGCAATGGCAGGAGGTTCAAGGTGAGGGAAGTGGTGGCTGGCAAGGGGACGAGCCGGAGATGAATATGTCAGAGAGGAGAGAGAGGAGAAAGATTCTAAGGCGAGATGTCCAAGTGAGATGAGGAGGGTGTTGACTTCGTGGGCCGGGCCGAACCGGGCCTCCAGGCCCGAACTCGCCTGAATATTTCTAAGATTCTATACCAGGACCAGGTAGTTGGCATGTCATGAAATTATGCTTACCGGGCTCGGTTCGGGCCAAAAATTCAATTGGGCCTTATTGCAGACGTCAAACTAGACTACTAAAGTTGACGATTGCCCTGAATCAATTCTAAATGTTGCTGGATGTTATTAATTAGGTGGGAATTGGAACGGTTGTGCGTCAATTCGGTTGTTTTATAAATTGTCCATAACGCAGTGCCCATGTGAGATTGATTATCTCTATCAAGTTACCGCGCGTTCACAGTTCATTGGCATGGATAATTTCTGAATCTTTGAATGTTGGACATTGCTGGAAAATGCAATTTGACTGTGACTTTGAGTGCGTTTGGCTTGGTTTGTTTATACTTTCATCTACCAGTGATCAGGGCTTAATGTATTATTCACCTCAAAAGCCTTGCGAGCGTGTTTAGAGGTCATTTGTCATCATAATCGCAGTCAATGCATGCGGAATTTATTGAGGGTGTCCGTTTAGACAAGAAATTTAAGGGCATTGATGGAGATATTTCGAGGTTGAGTTTCATGATTTATGGAAATACATTGAAATCTGATTCATTCCTAAGGCTTTCGGTTGGATTGAATTTTAATCGAATGGGTGAATTAGGGGTTACATGTTTTGACTGTTGCTGGTGGTTTCAGTTTAGGCTTCGATCTTGGAAGAGGTTGCGGTGATTTAGTGTATAAGTTGGTAGTTCATGTTGGTGCATAGGCAAAGAATCCATTTCATGTCATTTTAATATTGTTTAGTGTAATTTCCTTTGCATAAATACTTAGGTCTGCAAATGATAGTTTCTTGCCAAAAATCAATTTCTTAATTTCGTCTTTATTTTACTGAAATTTTAACAACATAGGATGGTAATAAAACAAGAATCCTTTCAACAAAAATAAATAGAATTTCCGGCATCTCTTTCAGTTTTCTCTTTTATTTGGTTTCGATTAATGTATCGTTTGGCATCTTTAGCTTATGGTGGCTCATGTTCCGAGGCTTAATAATAAGGTCATGTATATTCTTTACTTGACATCTTACAAGATTTATTTTCTCATACTTTACTTTAATTGTCTTTACTTTAGTACTATTTTGCTTTGAAGTATTGATTTCATTATCTTGATTTGGTGAGTTAGAAATCATACAGTAATTTAGATTTGATCACCTACAATGTTCAATTTCATTATCTTCCTTCAATGTAAGCAATTAGTTTCATCCAACTAATTATGTCTACTCCAAAAAGAATCCCATGAATGGTGGCATTAAAGAAGAATTCCAAGTTGCAATTAGTACGGGCTTGGCAGAGCCTGCCCTAAGCAACGCACCATCTTTTTCAATAGTAACCATTTGTGCTTACTAAATAATTTATTAGCTTTTCTCGAGGAAGGTCACAATAGATGGTATTCCAAGTAACCTGCAATTGCACGTGCTACAATGCTAGTGTCATTATACAATGTGACTGAAGAATGGGAATGGAATTTTCTCACATTGATAATAACTTTGATGTGATAATGGGCGACGAATGTTTAGAAAGGAATAAAAGAATGATGAATACCTATTTACTAAAGATAAAATAATTTTCTCCCCCCTTTTTTGGTAAATAACATAACTACATAAACAAAACAAGTCAAGTCTTATCATGCGAAGTTTATGGACTCCCAGCAGAGTCTAATACAAAAGTCTTAATAACATCTGGAACTGAGAAATAAATGACAAATGCAGATGTTGTTCCTTTGGAAGTAGGGCAAAAAAATGCGTGAAAATGGGTAACTTTATTGGCTAACTTTAATCTAAGGCAATTTCTTATTGCCATATATTTACCACAATGCATTCACCGTTTGTTGGAGCTTCTATAGTTCCTAAGAGATTTATATTCGCTCGTAATTTGTCATAAGCACAAATAACTTGTCATTATAAACTCGGAGATGATATATAAAATCTAAAAAAAATACTTTAATTGATAAATACGATGTATACCGTTAGAAACTTCTTAGTCATCAATTTACAAGATGGGCGAAAGTCTTCTTGTGGGTCTCTCAAGTTTGGTTCTTATGTGAAAAAAAAAAAAAAAAAGATGCCGATTACGAGGAGCAACAGTGAAATCATGATTGCATGTGAACGGTCAATCATGGCATGCATGAGAATGCGACCAAATGTATACCTTGTCGATATATGACTATTTTTTTCCCTTTTGAAAAAAAAAATGCCTATATCTTTGTAACTCCTAACATTGCTTAAATAAATAAAAGCATGAAGCTTAAGCAATATGCTGAAATTGCGCAACATCTATGGTAAAACATAAATAAATAATATGTTCCTCATATAGTTATCACTTTGTCAGCACCTCAATTTTCTTGTTCATTGTATATTTAGTTATAAGAAACTATGGAAACAATCATTCATTAGGAAGTCAAGAGGCTAGACTGATAGAATATTCCTATTATTTACACCCAAAATATTTAACTTTGTTGCTTGTTTGTATTAGGCGATATCTCAAGTTAGATTTCACATCAAAATTGAATTTGCCTCTTTGACCTGATTGGAAGTAAGTTCTTTCTTTTTTTTCCTTTTGTGTGGGGGTTGGAATTGGAATTGAAGAGTTCATAAACGATTACTTTCTTCAACTAGGCCATAAATGACAATGAACCCAATTATGTGAAGATGATAAGTCATTTAAAGAAAAGTCTTGAGCTCAATACACAATCATCTTGCCTTTAGTCAACCCCAACATGTCCTTTCACATAAAATTATGGAATAAATGTATCGAAAATCTTAAAAATTGTCACAAACATGTAAATAAGTCCTAAAACTTTGAAAAAGTGTGATTAACTCTTAAAACTTCTCACCAAAAGGCAATTAAGTCATAAACCTTTCAAAAAGTGCAATCAAGTCCTAAAACTTGTTAAATTAATCAAATCAAGTTGTTCTATTGATTGCGTTTTTTTTGAAAATTTAAGAATTCGAATGCATCTTTATTATAAGTTTTAGGACTTTATCGCATTTTTAAAAAGTTTTAAGACCCGAATGTATCTTCACGATAAATTTTAAGATTTGATTACATTTTTAAAAAGTTTCAAGACTCAATTGCACTTTTCATGACATGTGTTAGGATGTTTTAGGACTTTAGGGATAAATGCATTGGAAGTCCTAAAACATGTCACGAAAAGTGCAATCGAGTGTTATCATTTTTTTTTTGTAATTAAAAATATAAATTGTAAAAGCTATGGCATACGCTCTTTCCTATCATGCCCCGAAACCCTAAGTGTGTACCCATCTCTAGCGCGTGTTCATCTTTATCTGGTCAATAAAATTTTACGACTTCCCAGGACGAGTTACCGACCCTTTCTTTTTATTGCACATGCGAAAGCAAATAATAAATCCCCTGACAGTAATCATCTTAGGATAGAAAAGTAGGACATCAATTCACAAAAGCACGCTTTTATAAACAACGAGATTCAAGTACAAAACGAGTCTAGTCGACAGCCTACAAAAAGGTCAACTCTTAAAAGAGGTTGTCCTATGACATACTAATAGTACACATCCGCCAATTCTCTATACTCCCCCTCCTTAGACTTCGGGGCCTTGGTCCTCCATGACCACCTTCTAAGGACCTGTAAATGGTTATTCAATAAATAGTGAGATAATGTTTCAAAAGTCCATGCTCTAAACTCCGATTATGAGGGTAATATGCGCAGAGGCATCCTAACCACTCAATCACGCATTTAGTATAGAGGACTTACCTCACGTCAGTCCCACCCTGCAAGTCAGTACAATTTATATCACAGACAGCCATACAGATATGAGCAACAATTAAGCTCCAACAATAGGAACGCCACACTCAATCAATCATGCATTCCTAGTTTTACTCTCGGCATATGGTACGACCTACTTTCTATTCAACTGTCCTCTAGCATTGTCAGGCATCATCTCACACCATTGTGCACAGCATTGTCACTACGTCGACGGCATTCCATAAAGGAGCATTGGTCTAGAATCTATTGCGACCGACATCTATTGGTAGGGCATCCTATATAGAGGTAACGTCTAGCTTAATAACTCAAGACGGGTTTTCTTAACCAACACACAATCACTCAAACATGGCTTAGGGCACCGTGCATTGCACTCAAATATCTCCATTAAAATAGTGAACCTAACATATTTTCTTCGTATTAGAAATACTCATGAAAATTGTCATGTGTGGGTAAATGGTCAGTTGACCCCAGAAGATTGATATCCTTTCTTTTCAAAATCCCACCGGTTTATATAGTATATAAAACCATTTTTGGTTTTAGAACTCGACACCAGGACTTTCTAGATAAATATTGAAAATTCACAATTTTTGAAATTAAATGCCAAAAATCCAATCAGCACTCAATTTGCAGAAATTAACACTCAATTGCAGAAATTAACCACACCATTGCAATCAGTATGAAATTCCAATCGCCAGCTATCCAGGCCTAATTTCCGGAAAAATAATTATTAATTAATTAATTTCGAAATTTAATTAAATAAATCAATTTAATTTCTAAAATACTAACCTAGGCCAAAATTATTAATTAAATACCGATAAGGTCCCGGAAAATTCCCGAACCCTTCTAGACAAATAATACGATTTATTTAGGCCTTAATTAAACCATGCTAACCACCTAACATGCTCAATTAAATAATTAAATTTCTAATTTAATCTAACTAACCACCTAATTCCTAATTAAATTAAACTAAACACCCCTTAGACATCATTAGCCTACTAAGAAGAGTTTAGTGCATAAACTCACTGGTTAATTGTGGAAACCGGTTTACCGCGATGACAGCGCGACAGCGGCCGAAATCCAAATTTTCGGTGGCGTCGATGGACTTGGACTGGGCCTAAAACAGGCCCACAAATCTCAGTCCAATATGAGATTTGCTTTTGAATAGGGCTCGGCTTCGCTGGACTGAACAGGCCTTGAATGGGCTGTCTTTGCAGGCTTCTGAAGATGGGCTGGCTTGCAAAAAACAACTTGCTGGGCTGCTGCTTGGTGAAACCTCAACTGGACTGGGCTGCAGCTTGAATGGGCTGAAGATGCTGGAATGGGCCGGCGTTGTTGCTGCTGAAAGCTGGGCCAAGCTTCGCTGGAGGAGTCTCGCGCGAAGGGAGACGCGGGCAAGAAGCAGCTTCGGCTGGGGAACTCACGCGGACGAGTGGCAGCAGGCGGCTGGGCTTCGGTCAACCAAGGGCTTCCGTGAGTGGCGTCGTTGACCATGCGTGGGACGTGGACGCGGAGAGAGAGATGAGGCGCGCGTTCGTGGCCGACCAAGGAAGAAATGGAGCAGAAGTCGAAGATGGCGGGATGCTGGGCTCAACCGCTGCTGGAGGTGGGTGAAAGATGGGGAGGAAACGTGGCAGGGCAAGGAAATTTCACGGTCAAAAACTCATCTGGACTTGACCGAACAAGCAGCAATTGAAGACGTGTGGCGGCTTGGAGATGGGGGATGATGATGGGGATGAAGCGGCAGATGCGGTGGGGAACTGAGCGCGCGGTTCGTCCGGAAGAAAAGAAGAGGCAGCTGGTCCTTTGCTGAAGCCGAAATCGTTCGAAGCAAATGGTGGGCAGCTGTCGTTGGCGTGCTGAAGAAGCTGAAGATGAAGGCCCCAAAGTCAAGCAATCCTATCTATTTAATTAAATGCATGCCTCTAATCTCTAATACTTTCTTGAACCATAATACCACAAAATTAAACCACCAATTATCCAATTTTTGAAGTCAAAGTTGCTGCACCATGCCTTATTCTGACTTTCACCAAATTAACTTCAACTCCTCACTCAAATCTCCAAACCGAGGTCCAATTTTGCTGAAGAAAAATCTCGAACAATTTTCTCTAAGTCCCTGATACTCAAAGGCTTGGTTTAGAAGTCCAAATTTCAATCAATTTAGCCCATTTGAATTTCTGCTAATTTTCTGCAATGTCCGAAACGGTTTTCCGTAAAAATCTCGGAATTTCTAAAAAATCTTCGGACGATGAGTCGACGTTTTTAAAATAGCTCGTGACACTACAGAACTTTCAATTTTTGAAATCGGATTCAAATTCACGGTTAATTTCACTTCGGCGCGCTTTTAGCATGACCTAGTCTAATGGGTAACTTTTAGGAATTTTTGGTGCAATTGACCCGTGATTGATTTATCTCGAGTAACGATGTACATCTTTGACACATTGGCGACTCTCAGTTGTTGTGAAAATCTCAAGATTTCAATTATAGACACAGGGTACATTGGCGACTCTCAGTTTTTATGAAAATCTCTGGGATAAGGATCGTGGCCCTCGCCTAGAAAGACACAGGGTATCTAAAAGGACAGAAAATCAATCTAGTGCCGATCGATGAGAATTTTGCAATCAGGTGAAATCACCTACATTTTGATCACACATCTCAGTCGAATCGACCTATCTCTGATCTATGATCGACTCTGACAATGTCATAATGACCCTTGCAGACTAACACGATCGAACAGTCGATTCCTGATCGAATTCTTAAGTTTATTGCATTTAGATTTAGATTCCTTAATTATCTCTTGATCCCAAATTGCACTATTATAGTCTAGATATCCCGTGAGTGATCAGCTTTATACTTGGATCATTTTTTTTTTTTTTTATCTCGGCGTTTCATACATGCTTCGATAATCCACGAAAATTGTACTATTGGCGCATCGATGAAATGCCCATGGGATTTATACATATACATAATTTGTCGTGCTCACCTTCTGTCAAAACTTCTATAGTTCCCATGGGATTTATACATATACATAATTTATCATAATCACGTATATTGTATCATTATTTTTGTATAAAGCGAGGTAATGATATATAAAATGTGAAAATGTTTTCAGTGGACGATTACCATCTTTTCTTTTCGTGATTCAACAGGTAGGAATACTCCTAGTGAAAGACGGGCAAAAGATTTATTGGTGGCCTCTCAAATTTGGACTTTTTATGGAAAAGATATGAGATGGCAGACGCCATTTAAGAAGGCCGTCTACGCAATTGTGACTGCACAACCATCAATCACGGCATGTATGGGGGACTACGACCTAATTTGTCCCTTGATGTGTGGTTCTTTTTTTCCCTTTTGAAAACTAATGCCTATTTGCTTATAAATTTTAACATTACTTTAGGAATAAAAAAACAAAAGCCGGGATAATTAAGCAATATGTTGAAATTGTAAAACATCTATGGCAAGACATACACAAATAGTCTGATTGATCTTAATCATCACTTTATCAGTAAGGTTTCCCGTGTTGATTGTTGATTCATTTATAAGAGTTATGGGAACATTGATCTATTTAGGCATCAAGGGGCTAGACCAATAGAAGGTGCCTGTTATTTTTATCAAAGATATTTAGATTTTTTGGTTGTTTGTATTGGGTGATATCTCGAGTCGTGCACATTATACATTTGCCTCTTTGATTTGATTGGAGGTAGATCATTGACACTAAAACTCAAGATCTTATAAGTACTCCCTTAGGCAGTAGAAGCTGTGATTGGGAAAAAAAAAAAAAGTTAGACTTTGGGATTTTATCCTCACATTTTTCGTCTTCCCCACCTTAATTGATTTCTCTTCCTACGAGATTAGATTAAAAACTGGAAGAAATTATGCTACTAAGGTCGAGGCCAACAATGTAGGTATGAAACACCGAGATCAAAATGACCCAAGTATAAAGCATATACACTAATGACAATGACGTGATACTGTCCTTTATTTGTCTTATTATTTTTATTTTTGTGTTTGTTATTAGAGCACGTAGATCATAGAAGAGTCAAAGGAGATGCCATAGCGCCATGTGAAAATGATAGGTCATCCAATGAAAAATAGTGAGCTTAAAGGACTTTGACATTTTGCCTTTGGTCGACCATGGAGTGACTAATAAGAAGCCCCAAATTTATATCCCCAGAAATTGCAATCCATAAAAACTCTGGCATTACAATTTCCTCTGGCTCTTCTAGACATACGTGCTCTACTACAGAAAAAAAAAAGGACAATATCATGTCACTTAGTGTACATGCTTCATACTTGGATAATCTTTTATCTCAGTGTTCTACACATGCTTTGCTAATTAGGAAATGAAAAGACTTCAAATTCTAAGTTGTAGTGAGTATTTGTCTTGTTACTAAAAACACATATCAAAGTCAAAATAGAATTTTGCCTCTAGAAAACATAAGATTATCTTGCATTCATGATCAAAAGCTTGAGATTTGTCTTGCTTGTCGTTGTCTCTTATATTCGAGGTGATGGAATATATATAGAGTGCTTGAGTTGAATTATATATGGTATGCCCTTTTTTTGGTTCCAGCTGAATCAATTACGGGCAACTAAATCTTTTTGCTGGGTTCTTCAAATTTATATGGTATTCTCGATAAACACAGAAAAAATTATAAGTTGACAGCGATCATGGTACTTAAGTAAATATTAGGTATGAGAACTAAAGTTGTCTCTTAGGGAAGAACATTCTCTTAGGAGCAAAGGGAAAAGGGAAAAAGAAATCCGGAAATTTGATTAACTTTTAGTATGATTTTTCGAATCTCTTTCTCTATGGACCCACCCGAATCAATTCAAATTGACAAGGGCATGAAAGTGAAGTCAAAGAATGATGTTGATTCCAAAGACACAATTGGATTCACTTTCATTATATGCTTCGTCCTCGTATCAATCACTTACTAATCAATTCGAGTCAACGATTAATCATTAAAGTTAAGTCAAAGAATATGCTTCATCCTCTTACAATAATTACTATAACATTATAGTGGTGAAATCACTGTCAACTGTTCTAAAACATTAAACTATTAAATAAATGCATTTTTTAATATTTAAATATTCTATCATCCTCCTCATGCTTAGTTTGGTATTTTCTTTGCCATAGTATTAAGCGGATGACATTTTTAAATGGGAAGGCAAATGAGACGTAAAAAAAAAAAAAAAATTGAATTTAAGAGTTCAAGCTCTGATTCAATGTGAGATTTAATGGAATCACTGCCACTTATTCCAAAAGTGTAAGCTCTTAAATGAAAATGTGATTTCATATTTAAATATTACATCAAATACATTGTTTATTTTGTATAATCCATTATTCTCTCGGCAGATTACATTTAGTTTTCCTAGTGGAAAATGAAACTACTCGCATGATCCCTCAATCCAGTGATGAGGGTACAAATAGCTTTAGGCCAACCGAGACAACCCATGGACCTCTTATTTTCACCTCGGAGAGGAAAATGGTCCATCCAAGTTCAGAAGAAGAGAGAATATATCACGGACAGAATGTGATGAGGTAACTAGCCCCACCCGTGCAATTAAAAGTGCTGCTCGTGTCGTCGTAAGCGTAACTGTAAGCTTGAGGGCACTGGTCCTTGAAAATCTTCGAGTAGTTCGTCGGTGGGCATGTCGCCGGCGTGTTGTACGCCCCCGTGCAGCAGTACTGCGGCTGATTTAACGCCAGGCACGCGCTCTTGCACGCCACAATGCTCCCGTCCGACCCCTTCACCGCCAGCTCTGACGGGCACACGGAGTTGACGTTGGCTGCGCAGCTGGTCGTGGTGCACCCACTGCCGCTGCCCTGTGGGGTTATAGAGAGGGGCAGGTTGAAGCCGTCCACGAGGCTGACGTCGTAGATGCTGTTCTCGCCAGAGCCCGGTGCCTTGAGAGTGAACTCCGCCAAAGTGGCCGGCGGGATCGCCCCTGCACCATTGCAGCTCACCTGGCCAGACCCACAGTCGGCGGTGGCGCATACGAATTTGCCAGAGGCATCAGTGGTGCAGCCCGTTCGACCCCACACCCGGCCAGCTGTCCACGTGTCCGGGACATCATTGATTGAGAAGGTTGCACCCGTGGCGAGCTCGAACCCGGTTGAGGATAGCTGCCCGCCACCCCCGCCGGTGAGCGTCCCGGGCCAGACCGTGTAGGGGCACTTGCTGGTGAAGCTGAGTGTGGCTGCGCCGGCTCCTCCTGCAAGCATGCATGCAAGCCATAAAATTGATGTACGCGGATTAATTATTTTTCCTCCTGGGGTTTACCAGCGCGGGAATCTCCATAACAAAGATGGAAATTTGAACACAGGACTTTAACTTCGGAGTCCCAAAAGGCAAAAAATTAAACTTAGGATCTTATTTTCTAGTTTGGGAAGAAGGTAATGTTAATGTAGAAATTTGTAATAGTTGAAAATAGATAGATTATGATGACAATGTACTTAATAGTTGAAAATAGATAGATTATGATGACAATGTGCTTACTTGCGAGGAGGACTAGGAAAGGCAGGAGGAGGTAAAAAGATGCTCTTGCGTCCATGATCGAGAGATTCAGATTTTTTTTGTTTCGGTTTATCGTTTCTCTAGTATAGGAAGTATATATATAGAATGCCGGGGAAACCAATTTTGAAATGACCGTGGAAAAGTATTTTAGACCGGGGAAGTTAAGTTTGAAATGACTTTGAAAACGTCTTGTAGACAGTGGAATAAATATATGGGAAATGAGAAGCTAATGTATTGTATTTTTATATTAAATTTGAAAATATTTTGAATCGATGATTACAATTTCTTTTTTCTCATGATTCAAGTGTTAACATTACTTTCGGAATGGAGAATTCTGGATTTTTCAGTTGTTTCTGGATAGGAATTCTTATGCTCCTCCAAGAGAAAAGTAACAACATGGAAAAGATCAGGAAACCACCGATTGATCAAGAATTGTGCGTGTAATCATATATGTGACACTGATTAGTTATGTAATGCTGTATGTCTAGTTTGAATTGAAAGTGGATACAACTGAATTAAGATTCTTATCTATATTTGCTTCATGTCAACTCATGTTTCTATGGGCTATTGAGGAGACGCCATCTTCCTGTTCGATATTCTATCCTTGTAACTGCTTTTTCTCCCCTAGAAAATCATGTCATAGAGTCATATAAGGCAACATATATACGGGCAAGATACACATACTAGTGCTTATGCGCCGAGTAGTCTTGACTGTCGTAGAGAATCTAATTTTAGACATATGCTTATTCCAAAATCTAGTTTGGGGAAGCTAGCAAAGACCAAGAAGATAAATATGAAATTCTATAAGGAATTTTAATGATCAAACAAGACAATATCAAGGGGATAGCTTGTTATCCTTAATCATCAATTTATCTCATGAAGAAGTTTCTCATTTGGATTTAGGAGAATGAATTGTTACGTTTGGTGGCACCCTAGCCACTGAAAATAAATATAAAGAAATACAAAAGAGCAAGGCAGAATTTGGATCGAAAATGTGTTAATTAACACGCTATCAAGAAGGTACATATGTTCGACATCTTCAAACCATAGAAGGGATGGAAAATTCACCTTTATATTTAACTAATGTTCTGAATGAGTCATTTGCACCAAAAAAAAAAAAAAAATTCTACTCAGTCGTCAACATACTTCTAGAATCATAATTTCCAACAATCCACATCATAAGACTTTGGCTATGTATACACCAATCTATAGGTTTTTTTTTTTTTTTCCATTTCTTAGATCAACTCTTTCTTCAATCGAACCCAAGTGTCATTTCAGATGTGTCTATTGCATCAATGGCCAAAGCAGCATGGAAAGTGCAATGATCGAATTGTTTATTACTGCCTGTGAAAGCTTTTCCACTAAAACAAACTCTATCAAAAAAGGAGAAAAACAAAAGAGAAAATATGGCACCCTAGACATTCTAAATGTTTTGTACATGGATTGTCCTTCTCGTGATGATTCATACTTTGCTTGCTGAGCCATTATGCCATTGGCATTAAAGCTCAACCTCAATGGAATTCAAGCAAAGTTTTAGAACCAATAGAGCAATTTATAATTGTGTTTATCTGAAGGTTGGATCATGGTCACTAGATGGACATAGAGATTATTGCTCATGGAATGGTGTGAAGCGTGATGAGGCCACTGGTCACATGATAGGCCTCAACCTTAGCCATAATTGTCTCGTTGGTACTTTAACTTTTAACACTAGCCTTTTTCGCCTACTCCACATTGAAATTGCTCAATCTCGCTTTCAATGACTTGGAATTTCCCTCAATCCTATACGGCATTGGCAATTTTTTCAGGTTACACTACCTTAATCTCTCTAGCTCATATTTTTCAAGGAAAGTCCCATCAGATATCTCATGGCTCACGAGATTGATTTCTCTTGATTTGTCTAGTGGGTGGGATCTTGAGATGCCCAATGTGGACAACTTTGTTTAAAACTTAACTTTGCTTAAAGAACTTGATCTCTCTTCTGTAAGCATGCCACGATCATTCTCTCATGTGCTTGCAAACTTCTCCTACTCTTTGAAGTCACTTAAACTTGCATTTTCTCTTTCGTATGCTGAATTTCCGGTAAGAATTTTTCAATTACCAAACCTAGAAGTCCTCGATATCAATGGCAATGATAACCTTCTTGGTTTTATTCCATAACAACATTGGGGTAATTGCTTGAAATCATTGTTTCTTTAGGGCACAAATTTTTCAAGAGAAATACCTATTTGGATTAGCATTTTCTTGAATGAATTAGCAATTTAGGATTGCTATTTTTCGGGTTCACTTCCCATTTCACTGAATAATCTTTCTTAGCTTGCTTATCTAGATATATCATTTAATAAAGTTCATGTTGAAATCCCCGCTTCCTTTGCTAATCTTACCCAATTGTCATATCTAGATCTCTCTTTCAATAATTTCACAAGGGATATTTGGCATAGGCTTGTCAACTTGTCAAAACTCACCAATCTGTTCCCTTTTAGTAATAGTTCCACTATGCACGGTTCTTTAACCAAAAAAAAAAAAAGGTTTAGATTAAATTAGTAGCCAAATTAACCATCCTTTTTCCTTTACATTTGGCAAATGTAAAGGCTATGTGGTCCAATTTCATCTTCAATTCAGAATACTTATGTAGTTGGTTGAGCTCAACCTTTATTTCACAATTTGCAAGGTGAAATCCCAAAGTCATTATGAGAACTCAAGAATCTCAAACATTTGGATCATAGTGGGAATAATTTGATTAAAACCGTGGATTTACACAAACTCAAGAACTTGCGGACATTATTTTTGGATTACAACAATATATTTTTTGTCAGCAAAATCAAGATGAATGCCACACTTCCAAAACTTTTCTAGTTAACTTTAGAATCATGCAATTACATGAGTTCCCCAAGGTTATAGGCTACCTATGTGGATTAAAGTGGGTAGATTTGTCCAACAATAAAATCAAAGGGAGCATTCTAATTGGATGGGCAATGGTAGCAAACAATCCTTGTGGCATGGGGATCTTTCTTACAATTTTCTAATTGGCTTAGGGAACAATCTAATCAATCTATCACTACCCAAGTTGACCTATCTTGACATTAGTTCTAATCGGCTCCAAACATAACTCCTTACTCCACCTCCATCAACAACTTATTACAATATCTCCAACAACGTCCTCTTTAGAGAAATTCATTCAAATTGTATACTAAGTTCTCTCATCATTCTTGATTTGGCCAACAATAGTCTAAATGGCACAATTCCTTCATGTCTTGGAAATATTGACTCTTTGACAATTTTGAATCTTGGAAAAAATAAACTTGAGGGCATGATTCCTCATGCTTACCCAAAAAGTTGTACATTGAAGATGATTGACCTCATAAAGAATCGATTGAAAGGGCTTACCCAAGATCTTTGGTGAATTAGAGTATTTGAACCCTAGTTACAATCAAATTCTTGATGGGTTCCCTTTATAGTTATTCGAATTGACCAAGCTGAAAGCTATTATCTTGAATCTAATAAGTTCCATGGTCTAATTGAAATGTGTCAAAGCCAGTTTTACTTCAACAATTTGCATATTATGGACCTTTTCAATAATAGTTTCAATAGTAAACTTCCTTATGAGTTGTTGCAAAGTTTCCATGTCATGGAACTAATTGTTCTGAAAATCAGTAGGAATATATGTATACTAATGATCAAATCCCTACGTCTTCGTCTAGATTTGCCGAATATATCTATTATGGAATGAAATTGATGAATGAAGGCATGGATGTGGAATACTTGAAGGTTTCATTTGTACTTGTTCACTGAGGAAAGTTCTCTCGACAAAATCTTTCACCGAAGAGTCAGAGCTTTGGTTTTATTGTTTACAACGGGTCTTATGTCCATCTGAAAAGGAAGCAACCAATCTAAACTATCGTTAAAAGTAAAGTGCTGGAAAATAGGAGAACAGTAAAGATACGATTGAATGAAAAAGTGTGATAAAGGAAACTTAACAATTGAAAACTGAATGATCAATTGTCGATTTGGCCAAAGATCCCTACGTTGATGCCTAACTACCTTTTAGTAGTTAACATTTCAATATCTACAATGTTCTGGAAGCTTCAGCTCCCTATCGATAATTGTCCTACCTTGCCAATATTTCCACTGGTACTGAATCTCGTGATGATTCATACTTTGCTTGCTGAGCCATCATGCTATCGACATTAAAGCTCAACCTCAATGGAATTCAAGTAGAGTTTTTGAACCAATAGTGCAATTTATAATTGTGTTTATTTGAAGGTTGGATCATGGTCACTAGATAGACATGGAGATTGTTGCTTATGGAATGGTGTGAAGCGTGATGAGGCCACTAGTCACATGATAGGCCTCAACCTTAGCCATAATTGCCCCGTTGGTACTTTATCTTTTAACACTAGCCTTTTTCGCCTACTCCACATTGAAATTGCTCAATCTCGCTTTCAATGTGTTGACACCTAAATTTTGACTGATCATTTAGTAATTAATTGCATAAAATTTAGGGATTAATCTTTAACCCCTAAGAAAAAATATTAAAATTGCATCTCATGTAGTCCCATTGGCATCGGTACTAAGAGGATAACAAGAAGCAGGGGCTCGCGGTCGATTGCATACACAAATTCGGTGGAGTGCGGATTCGGGGGAAATCTTCAAAGAAGCAAAAGCCGCTCACAACATATTATATAATATGCCCATATTGTATTATTATAATATATCCATAATATTATACAATATGTCAGTTTTAGTAACACCAAGAAGGAACCTCCTCATTAATGCATGCACGTTCACGCACGAAAATTTCCCTGCTAGAGAAAGGGGGGGAAGCAAAAAGAAAGAATAAAAAAAAGTCCATTGTGAGGGGGGGCTTTCCCTTTCGGTCAGACAAGGGAGGAAAGAAGAGTGCCAGAGAAAGATAAAAAAATACATTGGGAAGGGGCTCTTCCTTCAGAAAAGAAGGTGAAGTCAGAGGGGGAAATAAGAAAGAAAAAGAACGTGAAGGAAAAATAATAAAAAAAGAAGAAGGGTTGTCTTCTTAAAGTGAAGGCTTCGAGCAACACAAGGGGGGGAAGGAGAGAGAACCTGCAGAGAAGAAAAAAAGAGTGAAGTCAGAGAGCGGACGAGAGAGAAAAGAAAAGAAAAGTAACAAAAGAGGAGAGAAGAAAGAACAGTTACTGTTCTTCTTCCTTGCGAAGCTTCTGCAGTCGACCCCTCGCGGCCCGCGCTCGCACCGTCGCACCTCCACCTCCGCCGTGCGCCGCCTTGCTTGCTGTGCGCACCAACCCACGATGACCGCCGCTCCACCGCTGCTCTGCCACCACTGCTGCAGATCCGCGACGCCGTGACTTGCAGCAGTCGAGCCACCGCGCGCCCGAGCAACTCCACCGCTGCTTCCGCTCTGCTCTTGACCTGCAGCAATCGAGCCCCGTTCGTCGTCTCTGAGCACACCCCCGTCCAACGCCGCGAGCACCCCCCCTCCGAGCGCCACCACCGCCTCGCCACGACACCCAGCTCCGCCGCACCTCTGCGGTCAACCGAGCCGGACCTGCTCCTCTTCCCGATCCACAGGAGCTCGCGCGGCCACTCGCGACCCCGACGACAGCGGATCTCGAGCCTTCCTCGCCAGCTCTGCACCCGAGCGCTCGCCCCTGCTCGCCGGACGCAGCATCACCCAACTCCACCTGAGCCCCGAGCGTCGACACCGCTGCCTTGGTTCCACCCGAGCCGGATCAGCCCGCTCTGACCCGCGACGACCAGGTGCCTTTGCAGCTGTTACCGCCTCGCCTTGGCCGCTCGCCAGCCCCGCATCCGCAACGCCCAGCGCCCGTGCTCCGCCGCCCACCGCCCTTGCCGGACCCCCTCACCGGTCCACCTGCCACCGGTCCTCGCCGGAGTCCCGAACACCGGATCTGCCCCTCTGGACTGACGACCGGCTTCCCCTGGGAGACCCACGAGCAAACCAGTGCATGGGAAAAGAAAAGAAGAAAACCAAAAAAAATAAAGAAGAAAAAGACAAAAGGGGATTAGGTAGTTCTTTTATTATTATTATTATCTTATCTTTATTTTTTACATAGTTTATAGCTTGTTTTTATATAGTTTTTTTTTAGTGTGATTATTCATTAATGTGTGATTGAGGTTTCAATGTGAAATAACCCCTCAAACTAGGGATTAGGAGTTTGATTTTCGCGCCCGAAATCCGACTCATAATCACTTGAAATATCGCCAATCCGATCTCCCGCCCGAGATTCGATTTGCGATTTATTTAAAATTGGCCAACCCGATCTCATGCACGAGATATGGTTCGTCAATTTGGATATCAATCTTGCTCTGATTTGCTGTCGTGCCGTTTAAATTAATTTCGCTTTCATAAAAAATTGCATTTGCATTCCATGTAGGTTAGAATTAGGTTTATTTCCTTTTTATGGTTTGCATATTAAGAGTAGGAATTTTATTTCGAATTTTCAAAAAAAAAAAAATACAAAAAATCAAATCAATTAATTTAGGTTGCTAGTTTAGTTTTTTTTTTTACTCAGGTTTCATGTTTAATCGCTTGACAATTTTTTTTTAATTTCGAAATCAATACAAAAACATGAAAAAATGCAAGTTAGATCAGGGCTAGGGTTAGCATATTTATTCATTTCGTTTTTTTTAAAAAATAATAATAAAAAAAATCCAAAAAAATGCATTTAGGATATTAGTTTTTAGAATTGCACGTGTCAATCTAGAATTAGACCTTTACTTCAATTTTTAAAGCAAAAATCCCCAAAAAAAAATTAATTAATTAATTTAGGATGCTAGTTTTTTTAGGTTGCATGTTTAATTGTGTGCAAATTTTTAAAATTTCGAATTATATATAAAAAAAAAACAAAACAAAAACAAACAAGCAAAAATGGTCATGCATTTTAGAATAGAATTGCATGAGAATAGAATTGCATGTCTCATTTTAAGTTTAGATCAATTTGCATCTTAGGTTAGAAATTGTTAGATTAAAATAACGTCTTAGTTTAAATTAGGATTTAGCATGACTTAATCCTAAGTTTAAATTGGAGGGAATTTTAATTTAGCTAGGTAATTTTTGCATTTGTCTTAATTTCGAATATCGTGGAAAATTTCAAAAACTTGTCTTTAGATAAATTAGTTTCAATTTTTAGGATGAATTGCATTTTTAGGAATAGAAATATCATGTGCACGTCATGTGGGATTATGTTCATAAAATGTACGTCATGTAGAATTAGTTTCATTAAAAATTGCACGTCATTATAATTAGGTCATTTTGATTTGCATATTTGATTATTGCATGTTCATTAAGAAAACAAAAAATTTTACTCATGTCATGTAGTTTAGAACGCATTGTCATGCCATTTCATGTTAGATTAGATGCACTACATGGTTCGCATTGAATAAGTGAAAACAAAATTGAGAAATTACATTGTTAAGTAGAAATCATATTAAGGATTGCGGATGTGAATTCTAATTTGACTCTGCGGATGTTTTCATTGCCATGAGGTAAGTCTTGCATTTTTCTTACTTGCTTTCTTGAGTGCTAAATTGGTGGGTTGCGCACCTGCATGATCACCTCACATGTTAGGAAGATAAATTAAAATCAATTCAAGCTGCTTGCAAAAACATTTTTGAAAATAAAAGAATGGTACCGAAAGGGCGTTAGAGAAAATCTAGCGTAACCAAGTCCCCGAACTCACAATCTCTGGTTCGTAGGAGTGAAGTAATTCTCCCGTTACTTTACTTGGGTTTCTAATCGACCCACCAAAAATAGATTAGTGGCGACTCCTAATTGAAAAATCAATTGCATGTTAAGAATTTGAACCTAAGTCGCGAATTGGTATGGGTTTGGGAGAGCCCGAGCTAAGTCTAGGCTTAGCAATCCATTAGCCGAACCTTTAGGTGGTCTAAACCCGCTTCGGGGAGGTCGCGACACAATGACTTCGACTTTTCCCCAATCTTATATGGCTTTGGCAATTTTTTTAGGTTACACTACCTTAATCTCTCCGGCTCATATTTTTCAGGGAAAGTCCCATCAGATATCTCATGGCTCACGACATTGATTTCTCTTGATTTGTCTAGTGGGTGGGATCTTGAGATGCCCAATGTGGACAACTTTGTTTAAAACATAACTTTGCTTAAAGAACTTGATCTCTCTTCTGTAAGCATGCCACCATCATTCTCTCACGTGCTTGCAAACTTCTCCTACTCTTTGAAGTCGCTTAAACTTGCATATTCTCTTTTGTATGGTGAATTTCCAGTAAGGATTTTTCAATTACCAAACCTAGAAGTCCTTGATCTCAGTGGTAATGAGAACCTTCCTGGTTTTATCCGGAACAACATTGGGGTAATTGCTTGAAATCATTGTTTCTTTAGGGCACGAATTTTCCAGAACAAATGCCTATTTGGATTAGCACTTTCTTGAATGAATTATCAATTTAGGATTGCTATTTTTCAGGTTCACTTCCCACTTCACTGAATAATCTTTCTTAGCTTGCTTAACTAGATATATCATTTAATAAAGTGCATGTTAAAATCCCTGCTTCCATTGCTAATCTTACCCAATTGTCATATCTAGATCTCTCTTTCAATAATTTCACAAGGGATATTTGGCATAGGCTTGTCAACTTGTCAAAACTCACTGATCTATACCCTTTTAGTAATAGTTCCATGCACGGTTCTTTAACCAAAAAAAAGGTTTAGATTAAATTAGTAGCGAAACTAACCAACCTTGTTTCTTTACGTTTGGCAAATGTTCGGCTATGTGGTCCAATTCCATCTTCAATTCAGAATACTTATGTAGTTGGTTGAGCTCAACCTTTATTTCACAATTTGCAAGGTGAAATCCCAAAGTCATTATGAGAACTCAAGAATCTCAAACATTTGGATCATAGTGGGAATAATTTGATTAAAACCGTGGATTTACACAAACTCAAGAAATTGCGGACATTATTTTTGGATTACAACATATTTTTTGTTAGGAAAACTGAGATGAATGCCACACTTCCAAAACTTTTCTAGTTAAATTTAGAATATGCAATTTACATGAGTTCCCCAAGGTTATAGGCTACCTATGCGGATTAAAGTGGGTAGATCTATCCAACAATAAAATCAAAGGGAGCATTCCTAATTGGATGGGCAATGGTAGCTGATGGATTTATGAGATGGGCTTAAGGCCCATCCGCTCAAGTTGGGCCCAAAAAGGCCCGGCCCACGAGAATATGGCCCATGGATGGGGGAAGGTATACAAGGAAGGAGAGAGAGAGAGAGAAGACACCTCTTGGCATAACAATTCCAACGTACGTTCCTTTCCTTCTCTTTTTCTCCTAAACGCTTAAGGCGACGCCGTTTCCCTATTCAAGTCGAATTGACGTCATCGGATCAGAATTTCCTCCTCAATATTCGACATTGGTGTTTAATCTGTGGCTAACAAGGTATGCTCGAATCCGTGGTATGCTTTACGATCGGTGATACGTGTTTTTCCCGGGCCTCGTCTTCCGCATTGATTTAGGCGTTCGATTCGGTGTCGAATCCGGTTTTCGGGGATCCGTTATTCCCAACATTGGTATCAGAGCCCTAGTTCACATTTTCCCAATCAATTTGATGTTTTTTGATTGATTTTCCGCGAAAGAACTTCGGCTGTACCGATCGGAGCGAGAAATCCCGACACCCGAGCAGTGTTCGGCAATTTTTTTGGGTTTTCGTAAGTCGAAATCAAATTCTGAAGGCACTGGGTGAAAGGCGACGTCGAAACGAGTCCGGGGATAGGTCGAACGCCACCGGGAGACGCCGCATGAGCCTCCACGCGCGGACGGAAGGCGCTGCGCATGGGCGCTACGCGCCCGGAGGCGTTGGATCGCCAAGCGCGTGCGGCACACGCGCCAGTCGGCGAACCGGCGTGTGCACGTCGCCGGCGGGCGAACCGGCACGCGCCGGTCCGCAGACCGGCGCGTGCCGACGTCACTCGATGACATCATCGTGACGTCATCCAATGGTCGGTAACCGCTCAGATGACGTCACCAATGACGTCATCTCCGACGACGTTTCGCCAAGCGGTCACCGGCCGGCGACCCGACCCAACTCGCGGACGTAGGCACACGCCTTGCACGTGCCAGATGACGTCTGCGTGACGTCATCCCCGCACGCGCGAGGCACGTTCGGTCGGTCCGCGCGAGCGGTCCGACCAGCCCGACAGGTCTGTCCGGTCCGACCGGTCCGACGACCGTTGACCGTTGACCACCGTTGACCCGATCCGTTGAACGTTGACCACCGTTGACCGACGACCGTTGACCATTGACCGTTGACCGTTGACCGGAAAAAAATAAAAATAAAAAACAAAAAAAAAGGAATTCGTTTCTTTTTCAGTCATGCCTATGTGGGTTATATGTAATCCATTTTGAATTCTGCATTTGTTGCATGAATTTTGGAAAATTATGTATTTTCCCTTATATTTATTATGGATTATAAGTGATCCATTTTTAGTTCTGCATTTGTTGCAGGAACTATGATGCGTTATGCAAGGATACCTGCAATCCCGAGAACGGACGAGGGAAATGCAAGACTTAAAAGGCTGATGACAGAGTTAGCTGATTATCGGTGGCATGACGGTGATTTAGTATCACATGTGGTCAGGGTCAATCAAATGATACAGGAAATCATCTGGAATGGTTATCTTATGCCGGATTTTGAGAAGGTGCCGGCTTTGATGAACACTCTTCCACCTAAATGGCAAGCAGTGTTAGATCGGCTATGGGAGGTCAACGTGGTCTCGGGTTATAACAGGCTGGTGGAAGCTTTTGTGAGAGAACACTATAGGATTAAGTTGGCCAAAACTTCAACCCTTAGATTGAGCGTCACATGGCGCCGAGTGAATGCGCCTTGGAGGCGACATGAAAGCTCTCCAAAAGTTTTTCCATGGTTGGCAAATGTGCCTTCAAATTTCTCAGATATTATGGCTGATAAATTAGAATGGACATTCCCTATTTATTTCTTTGATTAATTATGTAATGTTTACTACCTGATTGTTGTTGATGTAGCAACCGATATATTAGTTGTATCATGTGAAAGCATTGTTATTTTATTGGATGTTAAGATTTTTATTTGCTTTCTACTATTGTTGGTTGCTGTGGGTAATTAGCTGTGGGTAGTAATAGAAGTTTTGTAACTTCATAGAATTGATTTTGCATAAGACAATTATATTAATGATAATTTTAAGTTAGGATTTTTGGAGGATGATTGGAAACATAGTGACCTTTTGATTCCGAAGCTTTACTTGAAATTATTCATTAATATGATGAGTCTATGCAAATAGGGATGCATAAATGATATGCATTAATTATTCGTGCATGTATGTCTGATGTGTTCAGAACAATGGTTCAGCAACTAAGAATATAATTGCTGATATGAACGACAACAATTGTGAAATATTGAATATGAAGATTCAATATGTGCTGAAAAAGCAAGAAGCACTAGAAGCTCTTGACCATGTTATGGAAGATCTTAAGGATGCCATGCGCCACCTTGAGCTGGTAGAGGACCGCTTGACGGCATTTGAGCTGAAAATATATATTTTCAATGCTGGTTCTAGCTCATAAAGGGCTTTGAGCTCTAAGCGCAAACGTATTGATTCGTTCAATATGTGGGAATGTAAAGGATCAAGTGCTTATTGTAAGAAATCAAGAATTAACCAACAAGAGAGAGGAAAACGTCCTCAAGTGAAGAAAATGTCAAGGGTGAGATGTTACAATTGTGACAAGAGATGTCACTATGCTCGCGACTGTCGTGAGCCAAAGAAGCTATACACCTCTTGTACATTTGAGAACTTTGTTTATGTGTCAAGTTCTGAAATATTGGCTGAATCCAATCCTATGTGGACTGTAGATTCATGAGCGATAGACCATGTAGCGAACGATAAAGGATCCTTCATGGAATTCCGACGATACCAACTGGAACTAAGTGGATCTATATTGGAAATAACTCCAGAGCTGAAGTTAAAGGGATTGTCACCTGCCAATTGAACATGAGTGGTGGACGCACCTTTGATGTTCTATAGGCTCTGGAGATTCGTCGAAATTTAGTGTCTGTCTTAGTGTTGGTTAAGCTTGGTTTTGGTATGAACTTCCATAATAAAGGTGTAGATTTGTGTTTAGATACAAACTACTATGGTTGTGGTCACTTACTGAATGGTTTTATTGTACTAAATGTTGACTGTGGTGATGTCAATATGTTATTCTCTTGTTTCACGTCTTCTACCTTATATGATAATGATGTGAATATGGTGGCATGCTAGACTTGGTCATATGGGCCAACAACATATGCATAGACTAGCCAAAGAGGGTTTGTTGGGCAATATTGAAAAAGTCGATTTGTCCATATGTGAACATTGCCTAGTAGGGAAAATGACAAGGAAACCATTTGGAAAATGTAAAAGAGTTGAATTTCTTCTGCATTTAATCCATTTGGACGTCTATGGTTCAATGAATGTAAGAGGAAGGCAATGGGTTGTTTATTTCATCACTTTTTATAGATGATTATACACGAGTCGGATATGTCTATTTGATTTCTCATTAATCTGAAGCATAAGTTGTTTCAAAAGGTTTATGAACCTGGCGGAAAATCAATTAGACAAGAAAATAAAGGTATTTAGATCCGATCAAGGTTGAGAATATTTATCTGATAAGTTCAGAAAATTATGTGATGAAAAAGGAATAGAAAGATAGTTGTCTATTCCATATACTTCTCAACAAAATGTTGTTGCAAAGAGAATAAACAGAACCCTACTGGAATGGTTAGGTCTAAGATGGCGCATGCTAACTTACCTATCACTTTTTGGAGTGATGCGTCGTTAACTGCTGCCAATATACTTAACCGGATGCCTTCCAAATCAGTTATTTCCACTTCATATGAGTTATGGACAGTTAGAAAACCGGACTTAACTTTTCTTAAGCCTTGGGGTTGTGCTGCCTATACTCATGAGTCCTCTCACAAGTTTGGGAAATTGGGTCCCAAAGAAAATAAGAGTATTTTCATGAGATACTGCGAACACTCAAAAGGGTATGTGTTCATAGGTGAGCAGGAAAGTGGGAGTATAACTGAATTTGAATCACGAGATGTCACATCCTTAGTGGATGAATTTTCTAAGAGGGGCGAAATAGGGAAAATTACTCCTTATTTGAAACCTTGGATCAAGATAATGATGTCAGTGGAGTTCGTCCAAGTGGGAGTAATATGAGATGTGATGAATTGAATTCAACTCATTCTCAATTGCAACCACCTGATGTGACGACATCATCATTACCTAATCCAAGTGGGAGCATATTGGGGAATGATGTGCTAAGTGTGCAATTTCCCATACGGTGAACAAGTTGCCAAAGTATTCCCTGTCGATGTTTTGACATTGAAAGGGAAACTTTTATGGTTGCTCCACAAGATGACGATGAGCCAAGAAATATTAATGAGGCTCTCAAATGCCCTAGTAAGGAAAAATGGATTTATGCAATGAAAGAGGAGATAGAGTCAATGAAGTCAAACCAAGTCTAAGAACTGGTTGATCTTCCAAAAGGGATGCAAAGCTATTGGGAACAAGTGGGTTCTCAAAATAAAGCGAAAGGCTGATGGCTCAATAAAAAGGCATAAGGCTCGCCTTGTGGCGAAGGGGTATAATCAACAGGAATTAATTGATGATGAAAATACATTTTCTCTTGTAGTGAGATTTACCTTGATTCGCATTATTCTGGCAATAGTGACTAGTATGGATCTTGAGTTACATCAGATGGATGTAAAGACTGCTTTCCTCAATGGAGAATTAGAGGAATAAATATATGGAACAACATGCTGGTTTCATAGTGAAAGGCCAAGAAGAAAAGGTATGTCGACTTTTGAGGTCGATATATGGTCTTAAGCAGTCATCAAGACAATGGTATATAAGTTTTCATAATGCCATAGTGGTATATGAGTTTACAATGATTGATGATGATCATTGTGTATATATCAAAAGATCCAAGGATCAATTTGTGATCATATCATTATATGTTGATGATATACTAATTGCCGGAAACAATATAGAGTTGGTTAATACTGTCAAGAGATAGTTGTCTTCTAACTTTGAGATGAAGGATATGGGTGAGGTTGCATACATTCTTGGAGTTAATATTTCAAGAGATCGTTTGAAGAGATCGTTGTCTCTTTCGCAAGAAACCTATATAAATAAGGTTCTTGAACGATTTCGTATGCAAGACTGTAAACCCATAGACACTCCTATTGCAAAAGGTGAAGGATTGAGCCACAGACTGTGTCCAGGGACTCCACAAGAGAAGGAATAAATGAAACATGTTCCTTATGCTAGTGCTGTTGGGAGCTTGATGTATGCTATGATGTGTACAACACCCGACATATGCTTTGCAGTTGGAATGGTGAGTAGATACCAATCCAATCTAGGTCCAGCACATTGGAAAGCTGTTAAGAGAATACTGAGGTATTTGAAGGGAACTGCTGATTATACACTAAGTCATTAAGGAAAGGATCTGCAACTCAAAGGCTATTGTGATACTAATTGGGGAGGAGATTTAAATGAAAGGAAATCTACCTCTGGATTTGTTTTCTTACCGAATAATGGCACCATATGTTGGAGCAGTAAGAAACAGAAGTGTATAGCCTTGTCCACGATGTAAGTTGAGTTCGTGGCATTATCAGCAGCAGTATAAGAAAGTGTTTGGCTTAAGAGATTTTTGGATCATTTAGGTGTTGTTGGAAGTGCTGCAGATTAATTGTTGGTTAACTGTGATAGCCAAGTGGCAAAAGTGTACACCAAAGATTCAAAATATCATGGCAAGACCAAACATATAGATACCAAGTATAATCTTGTCAAGGATATGGTTGCATGAAAAGATGTGAACTTAGAGTACATACTATGCATGGAATGGTAGCAGATCCTATGACAAAGCCAATACCTAGAGATGTGTTTTGTGGCCATATGAAATCTCTAGGATTGCGTAGAGACTGATGTACTGAATATTGTAATTTCCCTAAATGTTCACAATTCGATGAATTTATGTTTTCATCATTAATGCCTATGAATCTTTGTTTGATCTTTATGCATCTTAATGCTTAGTGCATTACTTTAAGTTGAGAAGTATGTCGGACAGATATAAGATTAGCCCACTCACACGGGTAATCGCCTCTGTTTACTGTGTGATAAATAGAGATGAGACTATTTATAAGCTTATTATCTAGGTGATAATCGAGAGCTCAAGCTTAAAACACGTATCTCGCCTTAATTGAGTTTTAAGATGAGGACATAATACTTACTATGTCCGAAAGTAAAATATCTCACATATTTTACTTTATCTGTCTAAGATGCCAGAAGTGAGTTCTGATGAATTTTGTGAATGAGTAGATACGTGAACTCAAGTTAGACATTAGGTATGTCTGAACTATCATCTGTACGGTATTGAAAGGTGTAGACATACGCTCCATGGGAAAGGAGTTAATACCGTAATACGTATTTCATACTACGTATGCATGAGACGACCAATAAGAGTGGAAAAAAGTTTGATCTCAATTTTTATGACGTGTGAGACTCTTTAGGAAGAGAGTTTTTCAATTTCTTAGTCCCCTCATGACTCTTACTTATTCTCAAGATTTCTATTTAGTGTTTGCTATCTTAGGATGTTGCCAATGGTCATGAGTGATTCGATCTAATGGGGCATTTCTAGAAAATCAAGCTGGACTGAAATTGAGAGTTTGAAGGAAAGAGGAAGATCGATTTTGGAGAATTACATTGTAGTTTTGTATTCACCGGTTAACCAATTATGACTGTCTTTGTGATAATCATAATTGTGAATATAATATATATATCATTGTTTAAAAGAGATCAAGAGAGATATAAATGTGATCGATCGATCTAGGGTACTGCATACTAAATCTACTTGGAATGTGATGCCCATTATGAGCTGCTATATATTCCTAACAGATGTATGGCAACGAACTCTCAAAGTATGCTGGTCGCACAGATTATTCACTGGTATGAATGTTGAAGAGAGGAAAATAGGATTCTGTTCAGCCCACCATGTTAAGTGAGAGTCTATGATGGATTTTTCTCTGATGTGGATGAGTAGGGTCTGTCCACCCATGTTGGTTTTGGACCACCATATGCGAGTGGGAGATGATGGATTTATGAGATGGGAGGCCCATCCGCTCAAGTTGGGCCCAAAAAGGCCCGGCCCACGGGAATATGGCCCGTGGATGGGGGAAGGTATAAAAGGAAAGAGAGAGAGAGAGAGAGAGAAGACACCTCTTGGCATAACAATTCCAACGTACGTTCCTTTCCTTCTCTTTTTCTCCCAAACGCTTAAGGCGACGCCGTTTCCCTATTCAAGTCGAATTGACATCATCGGATCAGAATTTCCTCATCGATCTTCGACATTGGTGTTTAATCTGTGGTTAACAAGGTACGCTCGAATCCGTGGTGTGCTTTACGATCGGTGATACGTGTTTTTCCCGGGCCTCGTCTTCCACATTGATTTAGGGGTTCGATTCGGTGTCGAATCTGGTTTTCGGGGATTCGTTATTCCCAACAGTAGCAAAGAATCCTTGTGGCATGGGGATCTTTCTTACAATTTTCTAATTGGCTTAGGGAACAATCTAATCAATTTGTCACTACCCAAGTTGACCTATCTTGACATTAGTTCTAATCGGCTCAAAACATAATTCCTTACTCCACCTCCATCAACAACTTATTACAATATCTCCAACAACATCCTCTTCAGAGAAATTCATTCAATTTGTATACTAAGATCTCTCATCATTCTTGATTTGGCCAACAATAGTCTAAATGGCACAATTCCTTCTTGTCTTGGAAATATTGATTCTTTGACAATTTTGAATCTTGGAAAAAATAAATTTGAGGGCATGAGCCCTCACGCTTACCCAAAAATTTGTGCATTGAAGATGATTGACCTCATAAAGAATCGATTGGAAGGAAGGGATTACCCAAGATCTTTGGTGAATTAGAGTATTTGAACCCCAGTTACAATCAAATTCTTGATGGGTTCCCTTTATAGTTATTCGAATTGACCAAGTTGAAAGCTATTATCTTGAATCTAATAAGTTCCATGGTCTAATTGAAACATGTCAAAGCCAGTTTTACTTCAACAATTTGCATATTATGGACCTTTTCAATAATAGTTTCAATAGTAAATTTACATCTAAGTCGTTGTAGAGTTTCCATGTCAGTTGGAATATATGTATACTAATGAAGAGATCCCTATGTCTTCGTCTCGATTTGCCGAATATATCTATTATGGAATGAAATTGATGAATGAAGGCATGGATGTGGAATACTCAAAGGTTTCATATGTACTTGTTTGCCGAGGAAAGTTCTCTTGACAAAATCTTTCACCAAAGATGGTAAAGCTTTGGTTTTATTGTTTACAATGGGTCTCGTGTCGCTCTAGAAAGGAAGAAAGCAATCTAAACTATTGATAAAAGTAAAGTGTAGGAAAATTGGAGAAAAGTAAAGATACGATTGAATGAAAAAGTGTGATAAAGGAAAGTTAACAATTGAAAATTGAATGATCGATTGTCAATTTGGCCAACGATCCCTACGTTGATGCCTCTTCAGCTATTTATAGTGGTAACCCAGGAAACTACCTTTTAGTAGTTAAAATTTTGATATCTATAATGTTCTAGAAGCTTCAGCTCCATATCGATAACTGTCCTACCTTGCCGATATTTCCACTAGTACTGACTCTCGTAAATACTTTTATTCTTATCTCACTAGTTTTGGCAAGGCCCTTGTCGCATTGTTCGAGACCGCTATTTGTCTACTATTGGCATTTTGGTTTGTTCTCTATGAATTCCCATGTACTAGGCTTGTTTTACTCTCTTTGGCTTCTAAAGCTCAGTAAGCTAATTTGAGTGCCAACAAATACTCTCTTTAAAAGAATTGAATGATATTTTAATTCTTTTAACCATGTTAATGATTACATTAACCAGTGTTATCATCTTGTGCCTCGTGCATTGTCACTTCAGCTTCCCTTCTTTTGTACGCAACCTTGTGCTTTTTAGGGTTTTCAAACCTGCATTCTTTTTGAATATTTCACCCCATTTTCCTATGTAACTGCGCAACTCTTGACTTTCCATTGTCACTTTTGACGCCATTGAAGTCCAATTTCCAGATCAAATTTTTATAATCTTTTCTTTGTCATTTTCAACCTTCCTAGTCCCCTTCTAGTCCTACCATGTCTCGATCATATGATCCTGACACTTCTTGCTTGTTTCGAAAAATCTAGTCATAGGAACGTGCAAACAATGTTCTCGTCATCTAAAAGCTCTATAGAGGAAGCAGCCAATGAGATCATCCTCGGCCTTTATTTGCGAGCACCGATTCCTTCTCCCTCTATTGCTGAGTGTTTCCCTCGGAATGTGGAAGAACCACTCCCATTTCAAAGGGACCATCTTTGGAGCATGTCTTATTGCCTCCTACCTAAGAACTGAGGTCCTTTTATCCCTTCAACCGCACTTTCTTCAATTAGCATTATAAGTTGAAGGCCATCAAGCAGGAGATGTTATGCAAGGCTCGAACTACCAAGGCTTTGGAGTTCTATACCTTTGATTGGAAAATCAATCACAAGCTTTTAGGTAGCCTTGCTTGCTTTTCATCGCCATCTTTTAATTGTTTCTTCTTCAGGTCAGGCCCTATGTCAATAACTTTGCTCGATATGTTCGCCATTACTGGATTGAGTCTAGATAGTGATGATACTATTAATCCTTCAGTTTGTGACTTCTTGGAAAAAAGGTACAGACCTTTCCAATATTGGCTTCCAAAAAGCCTATGCTTGTTAGATAGGAGATGTTGACGATGAGGAGCACATTGCCTTTTTGCTATACTAGCTGTCTAGGTTCATTTTTTGTCACCCCTTCATTCAATTAGCGCGGGATCTTTTTACCTTTCCCGAGGTAAGCATAGAGCCATGGGCCATCTTGCTCTCGCTGCCCTTTATCATAGCCTAGGTTTCTCGTCGATTGCTATATGTGTTCCTACCTCTGGGGTTTTTCATGATCCTTTCTGGATCCTCCAAGCATGGGTCAAGTTGTATTTTCTGTCCCTTTTTTCAAATGCCAAAGTCCCTCTTCCATAAGGGTCCAAATCTGAACCGTTCTATCGTGAGAGTAAAGAAGCACAGCTATTGAGCTTCCGTCTTCGTCCTTCTCCCGAAAGGTCTTCGTCTTTCTAGCATTTCCTCCATTTGTTGTACCATCACTCTCTGAACACTGATGATTTCTGCCCACTTTCAAGCCCATATTTTATCTCTATCTTTGATTTTGGCTGGGCGAAGGACAACCAAAAATTTTTGACATTATGATTTAGTTGCGTCCGACTTGGTATTGACGCTGTCACTGAAAGGGAAATTGAAGTCAGGTGTGGAAATTTACTCCCCTCAAGATTGCGCTTGGCAACTCGGCCTAACCCAGGGCATTCCTCTTCCGGCTCCTTACTCTATGGATTTTCCTTTCGATGAGAAGCATTTTTTTTTTTTTTTTGGGTGACCTAAACATTTTATCCCTTTGTTTGTAGCCGCACAGTCACCAGCAAAATACTTCGCCACTTATGATCAAATCGTTTGTTCCACCCCCTAGTGTTCTCAAAAGTTTCACTACTTGGTGGAGGATCTATCGAGATTCCCTTTTCACTGAAGATTTTGACGCCATCTTTAGCAAGGTCATCTCTAAAACTCACTCTACCAATGTTGTCAAACCTTCATCTAGTCTTCCTACCTCATCGACTCATTGGGTGCCAAAAAGATCACGAGATTAAAGTATCTTCTTCTCTTGACTTTGTGATATTTTTTAATCTGGCCTTAGTCCGATGTTCCAGTAATTCAAATATACTTGCTTCCACGCAAATATTTGCTCCTCCAACCAGGAGACTCTTCTCAAGGTCTGTCTTGAATGCATAATTTATTCCACTAACATGCCTAACCTCTAGCTCTTCCACTCGCAACATTGTCGATATGGAACTATTGCAAGTTCAAGGCCACTCTTGCAAATAGTCCTGCATTTGCGATTCCCTTTGTTGGTGAAACTTCGGCATCGGCCCGGTTGATATCGACAACTTCCCAAGTCCCACAAATCTTCGTATGTCGGAGCATGCTTCGTCATCTTCCCATAGAGCAAATGGATCTCCTTCAACACCTAGAGAAATTCTGCTAGAGCCGACCCGTCCTCGAGAGCCTATCTCATATACTACTAGTGAGCATGAGTCCAATGTACCTCAAGGAGAACCAGCCTCTTCACCAGTCCAGGAAAACTTGGAAGTAAATATCCCACTTGCTCTAGATCCCTCCCTAGAAAGAGGAAGTAGTTCCACTGCTACTCCTATCACATCTATTGCTGCCTCGGGTTCTTTCCAAGAGCTGTCAATTGCTTTCACTTCCTATGCTGGGGAAGAAAGAGACTCTACTTTATCTTCGGTTCAAGACTATGTTTTTTCATGATTAGCTCCAGTGACTTTGGAAGCTATTTTTTCCCTAGTCGTTACTTCGACTACAGTTTCGCCCTCATCTATTACCATGCTGCTATCCAATGAATTGAAGTATAGTGCCCCCACTGGTATAATTTTGGCTCTAATTTAGCCTTTAATATGTTCACTATATCACTTCTGACTTCTGCTTTGTTAGATTATGTAATCGTGAACCTGTTCCTACGATCATTGAATCAACAACCCAACTTGACCCGAGGAAAGTATCTCTTCCTGCTTCTGACGCCATCAAGAATGCCAAGCAAACTCTTCACAAAATTACACAGACACCTTCCATTACCCTTTTCAAATTCAGCTCAGAGGAAGTTGCCAAGCTTACCCCAGAAGAATGAATTCAATCCTTCCTGAAGATATCCGGAGAAGGCCTTATCGGGCTTTTTGGTGACCCTCAACTAATGGTACAAGCTAAAGCACTTCTCCAATCATTCTATTATGATCTCGCTTTTGCCAAGCATCGTGCTTTCTGAATCAGTTGCGACAAATACCTTCCTGTCTTTATTGAGAGCTGGGACACTATCAAGAAGAGTAGCGATTAGCTTTAATCCTTGGCTCTTTCAAAATGTCAAGTCCAGTCATTTACTGAGAAGGCTAAAAAATAGTGGGTCGAGGCAGATCGTCTCATGTAGTCATTTCTAGTTATGATGAAGACCGAGCTTCAACTTAAAAGAAACATTTTGAATCTTGAAGCTTAGCTCACTGAGGAGTGTCACAAGCTTCGATCCCATCAACTAGATATGACTGACACTTGGCGCTTGTTAAGTAGTGGAATTGACAAAGCAGCAAAACAATTTGAGGAATTCGAGAAATCTGTGGCTACTTTGGACTTGTGACAAGGAGTTTCTATCTTTTTGTTCTTTAGTTGAGTGGGAATGCTCTCATCTCTGACTTTATTATGTTTGAATCAATGTAGCATCTCGTGGCTTCGCAGTTCTCTTTTGCTCTTGGACATGTATTTCCCCATGGTTTGACATGTTGATGGATGTTTTATTTTCCTACGCTTAGGCTTATAACGATGTTTATTCACGTGCTGCTTAGTTTCTTCACCTAGTTCCCCATGACCGATGTGGGACTGCTTCATTCCCTACATTCTTCATGGTTGTATTACCGAATATGTCTGCTGCTTTTGATAGCTTTCCATTTGCTTTCTTTATTTAAAGGAGCACACGCGCGAAGGAAAACAATATATAATGGCCATTTTTCCTCTAGATTTTCTCTCTATCACCATTCATCGTCCACCACCCCCAGTCGCTGTCGGCCATCCCAGGTGCTCGAGCTCATTCGCAGTAGAAATGGAGCGCACACCAGGGAACAAAGATGGCCAAAAACCACCAAGGTTGAATGCATACGAACTCCTATCGTCGATTTTCTCTCACTTATAGGTTCCCTTCATTAATTTCAGACCGCTGGTCGATGCTCTTTGCCATTCCCAAATCGTTCGGCTCTATTCAAGTCCGTTTTAAGGTCGAGAAATCCCAAGAGTTTAAGTCCTCCTACGAAGCTTCTTCGCTTGTGCCAACCACCCAAGTCGACGCCTCAGAGAGCTCCATTACCTGTTCGATCGCCATTCGTGGCCAGAGGCTGCATCTCCAAGGTATATACATCATTGCTCTATTTTAGTAAGCTGAGTCCAAACGTTGTAATTTAAGCTTGAGTTCGAGTACAAATTAGGATTAAAATAGTAGTCTGAGCACACTTTAATGTCATTGAAATCGTCTAGATCGGAATTAGTACTTCGATGATGCTTCTATACTCTGTGTTTGAAGCGATCACCAAGTGTTCGTGAAAATGCTTGATCGAGATCACATATTTATTCGAGAGGCTTCTTTTAGAAATTGAATGCATACACGTTTATCTCATACTCAGATCGTGATACCTGCATATGTTTCGCCAGTGTTGTTTCCAGTTCCTTTTATTTTAAGTCATGGCCAAGCCTTCGAAGTGACTACTGCTTCGTTTTCTGTTTTTGTGCTCCGTCCCCCCACCCTTCCCCCCGGGAGCATTATAGTTGGTGCATGTGTGGTGGCGGCGGATGTTTGTATGGAATGACGTGGTGACTAGAGTTGATCATTGGTGGAGCAAGACATGTTTAGCCCTCTGTGTGAAGCTTGTAAATGTCATTCTTGGGTAAAATGCTCACAGGCTTTTGTTGCTTAAGGCGAAGGATGGACATCAATGGTGACTGTTGAGCTTTTAGGTTGAACAGATTGGTCGTGAATAGTAACAGAAGAAGACCAGACCAAAGCTTGTATGTTCAGGAAATAATGGAGGGAAAGAGTAAAGGAAAGGAAGGAGGAAGACAGGGAAATCTACAGAAATGCATGTTTTGGAAACGAAGGACTGAGAAAGGAATAACAACAACAACAACAATAATAATATTTATAGTAAAACTAATAAAATGATAGAATCACAAATGCCAAAAGGGCCATGCGGTATCATTCAAGAAAAGAAAATTTCATAAGAAATTGACCAACTTTTTAGGCAGGTTAATATTGCTATGAAAGTAAAACATGATAATTCAAAAAAGAAGGAAAGGAAATATATATATATATATATATGATAGACATAGCAACATATTTTTGGATTAGTAAATTTGATTAACAATCACTGAGTTTAATTGATTTCACGTTCAAAATTACTGAATTTTGACATTTTTTTAATTACCAAGTGTAGTAATTAATTAGAAAAATTTTCACGTTTAGAAATCCTAAATTGTCGGATGCCAATATGCACTAGTTGAATTTTGAGGCCTCTAGAACAATTGGCTAAACTATTGTTCTGGAAGAAGGCAATACTTACCCAATCAACTCTAAATCTACTATACAAATGTTGATTTAGTCATAAACTTTTAATTTTTACCAATATAGTTCTAAATTTGTACATAAAATTTTAATATAGTCCTTATGGCCTATTGATGCCGAAAATTGCTAACATGACATCTAGTTACCGCTAACTATCTAGCGTGCCACATTGATGTGGACCATTTAATTGCTCCACACTAGTAATTTTTGGCAACAATTGGTTGGAAGGATGACACTAGAATTCCGCGCAAAAGTTTAGGACTACAGTAACAAAATTGAAAAAATTAGGACTAAAATGACATCTATACAATAGGTTTATAATGAAATTGGTAATTTTCCCAATGCATTGTTAATTTTCAGTTTGTTTTAATAATAAGGAAAAAAAACCATGAAGAACCTTAAATTTTGCCTAAAGTGACAGATTTACCCAAACTTTTTTTATGACACAAAAAATCCTGAACTTCTGTCATGTAACACATTTACCCTAAACTAAATTTTTTCTTCTTCTCTCTTCCCTCCTCTGACCATGGTGGAGCCAATGGAGGGAAGCCAGCGTCCAGCAAGGGTCCCATTACCTGGGCTGGCTAGGGCCGCCCTCGCCAGCATCCAGTGAGGGCGGCCCTCGGCTGGGTTAGGCAAGGGCCTCCCTCGCCTAGATCCAACGAGGGCACCCCTCGCTCAAGTCAGGTGAGGGCATCCCTCGTTAGGCTCTCGCCTGGCGCAAGTGAGGACCGCCCTCGCCTGCATTGGGCGACAGCCTCCCTTGCCCGTTGTCGACGTCAGGCCAACCTAGCCAAGGGTTGCCCTTGCCCGACATCGGCAAGGGCAGCTTCCACTAGATGCTAGCTTCCCTCTGCCGACCATGGCGGAGGGAAGAAGAAGAAAAAAAGAAAGAAAAAAAGAAAAAGGAAAAACAGGAAAAA
Source organism: Eucalyptus melliodora (assembly GCA_004368105.4). NCBI lineage: Eukaryota > Viridiplantae > Streptophyta > Magnoliopsida > Myrtales > Myrtaceae > Eucalyptus > Eucalyptus melliodora. Next base: position 44,565,268 of record CM023406.3, read on the forward strand.
TAAGATAAAAATGCCATTGATTGGGTAAATGTGTCACAGTTTGAAAAATTTAAGATTTTTCACATCACAAAAAAAAAATTTGGGGTAAATTTGTCACTTTGAGCAAAATTTGGGGTTTTTGATGGTCTTCTCCATTAATTATTTTCATAATAAATTCCAACTTTAGCAAGGTTTATTCTCAATCTTACACTTGCTTTTTTTTTTTATATATAGTATTAGCTTTGACAAGAATAGGATTTGGTGGCTGTTATAAACAACTAAAATACTTAAGAACATTTAACCTATGTTCTTGCATAAAATAGTATATAAAATCGTGCTTATTGGAAGATCAAAGTTTTGTGTAATCTAGTGGGCAGTGGGAGTTTTGGGCGTGGCGAAGTACCTCCATTTCAAAGGATAGAGAAGTATTAAACGATATTTTGGTTGCTAATGATTTAATAATTAAGATTTAGCTCCCATAATGGGCCAATTCAAAGTACAGTGAGGAGTGGAATTTTTAATTCATTGGGAATGGACTAAGTATGGTATATGGGTTGGTTCTATACTTAATCACCAATGTTGATTAAAATTAATCGAATGAAAACCAGGTCTAAGAATCTAGAGTCACTCGGTAAGAAAAGATCATAGTCCACTATAAATTTTTCTACCTCTATCAAATATTAACATTTCAATCGTCTGTTTAAAAATGTTTATACATACATAGTATTGGATAAATGATATGCATGTTTGGAGCTATATCGATCTTGCTTGAGAATGAAATCATTGTATATAACCTCTTTTTTCTTAAATCTTGAAAAGAGTTATGAGTCTACCAAACTCTAATTGTACTAATCTAACCGGAAGAACCATCACATGAGGTAAACCATTAGACATGAAGACACGAGCGAGTCCAAACAATCCTCATTCAAACCAGAACTGGTCCTGACCTTCATGTTAAAATGATAAGCAACGAACACCTCAAATCACATATTCATTCACCATCAATATCACACGCTCAACGGACTTCCTAAAATTGACACGAACATATGCAATCGGTATCAGCAGAGAGTGCATAACATGAATCGCTTTAGAGACCAAAGTTAAATTTAGCAACGAAGTCAATAGTCAAAGTGTGCCCCATTGATAGAAAGGAAGCGTGCAGAGATCAAAACTGATTATATCATACCTGTATTGTCGAATGCAATCAGATTAACACTCTTGAAGGCTCTCGGTTCCAACATGGAGGGGAATATAATACTTCAAAATTCGAAAATACCATAACTAGAATAGTTGAGGAAAATAATCAGTTAGACACGTAGAAGGCATTCGATTGAGAGGCTAGATGGAAAATAGATATGGAAAGAGGAACGGCCGGAACAAAGTAGGCAATGCATCCCCTTTGAGGTCATCGAGATGGAGGCAACTAGTTTTCACTCCGGCGGAGGTGAACACTCTCGGTCTCCACCCCGCGAAAACAGAGTACGAGAGTTTACCTTGAGTAAGAGCAGTGACTGGACGTGATTGACAAATGGATCGGAAGGAGGAGGCCTATGAAGCGGCAACACCGAGAATTGGAGGTGGTGACAGGAGCGACCGAGAAGAGAGACGAACGGAGTATGTTTGTTGAGGTGAGGCTTGATGTAGCATGACTGGTTACAGTGACAATCGGCAGACAGAATGGAGGAGAAAAAAATGGAGATGGAAACCAAAGGTGGTGGAGCTTGGAGACTGGAGGGAGGTTGGACAGTGATGTAGTGGCCGGAGGTTTAAGGTGAGGGAAGTGGTGGCTGGCGATGGGACGAGCCGGAGATGAATATGTTAGAGAGGAGAGAGAAGAGAGAGATTCTAAGGCGAGATGTCCAAGTGAGATGAGGAGGGTGTTGACTTCGTGGGCCGGCCTAACCGGGCCTTCGAGCCCGAACTTGCCTGAATATTTCTGAGATTCTATACCAGGACCAGGTAGTTGGCATGTCGTGAAATTATGCTTACCGGGCTCGATTCTTGCCAAAAATTCAATTAGGCCTTACTGCATACGTCAAACTGGACTGCTAAAGTTGACGATTGCCCCTGAATCAATTCTGAATGTTGCTGGATGTTATTAATTAGGTAGGAATTGGAATGGTCGCGCCTCAGTTCGGTTGTTCTATAAATTGTCCATAACGCAGTGCCAATATGAGATTGATTATCTCTATCAAGTTACCGCGCATTCACAGTTCATTGGTATGGGTAATTTGTCAATTTTGAATGTTAGACATTGCTGGAAAATGCAATTTGACAGTGACTTTGAGTGCGTTTGGCTTGGTTTGTTTATACTTTCATCTACCAGTGATCAGGGGTTAACGTATTATTCACCTCAAAGCCTTGCGAGCGTGTTTAGAGGTCATTTGTCATGATAACCGCAGTCAATGCATGCTGGAATTTATTGAGGGTGTCCGTTTAGACAGGAAATTTAAGGGCATTGATGGAGATATTTCGAGGTTGAGTTTCATGATTTATGGAAATACATTGGCATGTGATTCATTCCTAAGGCTTTCAGTTGGATTGAATTTTAGTTGAATAGGTGAATTAGGGGTTACATGTTTTGGCCGCTGCTGGTGGTTTCGGTTTAGGCTTTGATCTTGGAAGAGGTTGCGGTGATTTAGTGTATAAGTTGGTAGTTCATGTTGGTGCATAGGCAAAGAATCCATTTCATGTCATTTTAATATTGTTTAGTGTAATTTCCTTTGCATAAATACTTAGGTCTGCAAATGATAGTGGGCGTCTTTAGTTTACTGATTTTTAGGATGGTAATAAAACAAGAATCCTTTCAGTAAATAGGTCTCTTTCAGTCTCTTTACGATTGCGGCATCTTTAGCTTATGGTGGCTCATGTTCCGAGGCTTAATAATAAGGTCATGTATATTCTTTACTTGACATCTTACAAGATTTATTTTCTCATACTTTACTTTAATTGTCTTTACTTTAGTACTATTTTGCTTTGAAGTATTGATTTCATTATCTTGATTTGGTGAGTTAGAAATCATACAGTAATTTAGATTTGATCACCTACAATGTTCAATTTCATTATCTTGGTCTGAAAGCTTACTTCAATGTAAGCAATTGGTTTCATCCAACTAATTATGTTTACTCCAAAAAGAATCCCATGAATGGTGGCATTAAAGAAGAATTCCAAGTTGCAATTAGTGCAGGCTTAGGAAAGCCTGCCCTAAGCAATGCACCATCTTTTCCAATAGTAACTGTTTGTGCTTACTAAAAAAATTATCAGCTTTTCTCAAGGAAGGTCACAATAGATGCTATTCCAAGTAACCTGCAATTGCATGTGCTACAATGGTAGTGTCATTATACAATGCCACTAAAGAATGGGAATGGAATTTTCTCACATTGATAATAACTTTTGATGGGCAACAAATGTTTAGAAGGGAATAAAAGAATGATGAATACCTATTTATTGAAGATTAAAAAAAAAAAAATTCTCCACCCATTTTTAGTAAATAACATAGCTACATAAACAAAACAAGTCAAGTCTTATCGTGCGAAGTATATGGACTCCCAACGGAGTCTAATACAAAAGTCTTAATAACATCTAGAATAGAGAAAAAAATGACAAATGCAGATGTTGTTCCTTTGGAAGTAGGGCCAAAAAATGCGTGAAAATGGGTAATATTATTGGCTAATTTTTCTAAGGCAATTTCTTATTGCCATATATTTACCACAATGTGTTCATCATTTGTTGGACCTTCTATAGTTCCTAAGAGATTTATGTTCGCTCGTAATTTGTCATAAGCACAGATAATTTGTCATTATAAACTCGGAGATGATATATAAAATCTAAAATTACTTTAATTGATAATTACGACGTATACTGCTAGAAACTTCTTAATCATCAATTTACAAGATGGGCAAAAGTCTTCTTGTGGGTCCCTCAAGTTTGGTTTTTATGTGGAAAAAAATAAGAGATGCCGTTTACGAGGACCAACTATGAAATCGTGATTGCATATGAACGGTAATGATATATAAAATCTGAAAATGTTTTTAGTGGATGATTACCATCTTTTGTTTTATGATTCAAGGGGTAGGAATACTCCAAGGAATGGAGAATGACTCTTTTTCGTCCACGTGAAAGACGGGCAAAAGATTTTTTTTGGTGGCCTCTCAAATTTTGACTTCTCATGGAAAAAATATGAGATGCTGTATAAGAAGGCCGGCTACGCAATTGTGACTGCAAAACCATTAATCACGGCTTATAAATTTTAACATTACTTTAGGTATAAAAAAACAAAAGCCAGAAGAATTAAGCAATATGTTGAAATTGTAAAACATCTATTGCAAGACATACACAAATAGTATGATTGATCTTAATCATCACTTTATCAATAAGGTTTCCCATGTTGATTGTTGATTCATTTATAAGAAGTTACGGGAACGTTGATCTATTTAGGAGTCAAGCGCCTAGACCAATAGAAGGTGCTTGTTATTTTTACCCAAGATATTTAGATTTTTTGGTTGTTTGTATTGGGTGATATCTCAAGTCATGCACATAATACATTTGCCTCTTTGATCTAATTGGAGGTAGATCATTGACACTAAAACTCAAGAATTCATAAGTACTTTCTTAGGCAGTAGAAGCTGTGATTGAAAAAAAAAATGCTAGATTTTGGAATTTTATCCTCACATTTCTCGTCTTCCCCACCTTAATTGATTTCTCTTCCTACGAGATTAGATTAAAAACCCGGAAGAAGTTATGCTACTAAGGTCGAGGCCAACAATGTAGGTATGAGACACCGAGATCAAAATGACCCAAGTATAAAGCATATATGCTAATGACAATGATGTGATATTGTCCTTTATTTGTCTTATTATTTTTATTTTTGTGTTCGTTATTAGAGCACTTAGATCATAGAAGAGTCAAAGGAGATAGCAATGCCATAGCGCCATGTTTCCGCCACGATGTGCTCACCATTTGTCAGAACTTATATAGTTCTTAAGAGATTTATGCTCACTCATAATTTGTCATAATCACATATATTTGTCATTATAAATTTGGAGACGATATATAATTCTAAAAATATTTTCAATCAATAACTATTATCCTTTAATTTTGTGATTCGAAGACTATGTATACGGCTGTAAACTTCTCATTCATCAATCTAAAAGATAAAGAAAGTCTTCTTGCGGGTCTCTCAAGTTTGGTCCTTATGTAAATATATACATATATATAGATATATATATATATATATATATATATATATGAGATGTATTTTATGAGGACCGATTGCGCAATTATGACTATACATGAATCATCAATCACAACATGTGTGTCAATGCGATCATTTTTTTTTATCGGTCAAATTGTGACCTAATTTGTAACTTGTTGATGTGTGAAATTTTTCCCCCTTTTGGAAAAAAAAAAGTGACTATTCCCTTATAACTCCTAACATTAATTAAAAAAATGCAGGATGGCTTAGGCATATTAAAATTGCACAACATCTACGGCAAGACATATATACATACATAGAATGTTTCATCTTAATTGTGACTTTTGTTAGTATATTCCATGTTAATTTTAAATTTGCTTATAAGAATCCATTAGGAAGTCTAGTGGCTAGACCAATAGAATGCACTTGTTATATATGCTCAAAATGTCTAAAATTTCCGTTGACTTGTATTAGATGATATCTCCAGTCAAATTGCAAGCAAATTAAAATTTTCCCTTTGATTTGATTGACATAAGGTCATTAATATTGAAATTGATGAGTTCATAAAGAATTGCTTTCCCAGACTAGGTCTTAGAAGTTGTGAAAAAAATAAAAAAAACTAAATTTTGGCAGAATGGTGATGACGCTCTACTTATGTGAAAATGATAGGTCATCCAATGAAAAATAGTCAGCTCAAAGGACTTTGACATTTTGCCTTTGGTCGACCATGGAGTGGCTAATAACTTAATAAGAAGCCCCAAATTTTTATCCTCAGAAATTGCAATCCATAAAAACTATGGCATTACAATCTCCTCTGGCTCTTCTAGACATACGTGCTCTACTACAAAGACACACACACACACACACACAAAAGGAGAATATCATGTCACCGTCGTTAGTGTACATGCTTCATACTTTGGGTAATCTTTTATCTCGGTGTTCTATACATGCTTTGCTAATTAGGAAATAAAAGGACTTCAAATTCTAAGTTGTAGTGAGTATTTGTCTTGTTACTAAAAGAACATATCAAAGTCAAAATAGAATTTTGCCTCTAGAAAATATAAGATTATCTTGCGTCCATGATCAAAAGCTTGAGATTTGTCTGGCTCGTCGTTGTCTCTTATATTCAAGGTGATATACGAAGGACGCTGGGGAAGCTAAGTTGAAAAGACTTGTGAATGTATCTTAGATATAGAGTGCTTGATTTGAATTACATATGGTATGCCCTTTTTCTGATTCCAGCCGAATCAATTACGGGCAACTAAATCTTTTTGTTGGATTCTTGAAATTTATATAGTATTCTTGATAAACACAGAAAAAATTATATGTTGACAGCTATCATGGTACTTAAGTAAATATTAGGTATGAGAACTAAAGATGTCTCTTAGGGAAGAAGATTATCTTAGGAGCAAAGGGAAAAAAGGGAAAAGGAAATCCCGAAATCCGATTAAACTTTAGTATGATTTTTTGAATCTCTTTCCTTTACGGACCCACCCGAATCAATTCGAATTGACAAGCAGGCATGAAAGTGGAGTCAAAGAATGATGGTGATTCCAAAGACAATTAAATTCACTTTCAATACATACTTCGTCCTCGTATCAATGACTTACTAATCAATTCGAATCGATGATTAAGCATTAAAGTTAAGTCAAAGAATATGCTTCGTCCTCTTACAATAATTATTATAACATTATAGAGGTGGAATCGCTGCCAAATGTTCTAAAACCTTAAACTATTAAATAAAGGCGTTGTTTAATATTTAAATATTCTATCATCTCCCCTCATGCTTAGTTTGGTATTTTTTTGCCATAAGATTATGCGGATGACATATTTAATGGGAAGGCAAATGAGACCTAAAATAAAATTGAATTTAAGAGCTCCAGCTGTCACGCCTCGAACCTCAAGCGCGCCAACATCCCACCATGGTCATGTAAATGCGACATTCCCAGGTAGTGTCGCCAACCCCATTCATTTATTATTTCACAAGCGGAACGTATTATAAAATCCCTGACAATAAAATACGGGATAGAAAAGCAGGAAACAATTTCACAACCAATCACTTACATAAACCAACGGAGTTACAGACGAAGGCCTAGAGCCAAAAAAATCTACAAAAGACTGGTTCTTAAAAAGAGGTTATCCTACGACCTACAAGTCGTACACGATCTCCAATCCTTATGACTTCACCCCTCCAACTCCTCAAGGCCAACCAAAGCTATCTGGCCACTCCGTCCACCAGGAACCTGAAATGGTTATTCAATAACCACTAAGACAACGTCTCAGCAAGTTCAACCCCCTAAACCCCTATTAGAAAGAAAATGCGCCCAAGGGTGGCCTAGCCACATCACACAGAGAACTTACCTCGCCTCAATTCCTTCCTGTAGGTTAGCACAATTTGCATCACACAATCTCAGGTAGTAATACTAATTCAAACAATTGGAACGCCATCACTTTCATATAAATCACGATCGCACTTTGCACGCATCCCAATTATTATTCACTGCCACACAATGGCATAGCCTACTCGCGGATCGGCTATCTACTAACATTACGGCATTTCTAGAAGAATAAAGGTCCAGTCGATTCTGCCACTACTGCGACCAAGCCACGTCATTCTATCGACGGCATTTCTAGAAGAACAAAGGTCCAGTCAGTCTCGCCACTACTGCGACCAAGCCACGTCATTCCATCGACGGCATTTCTAGAAGAATAAAGGTCCAGTCGGTCTCGCCACTACTGCGACCAAGCCACGTCATTCTATCGACGGCATTATAGAAGAATAAGGATCCAGCCGGCCTAGCCACTACTGCGACCCGAGCCTTTCAACTAGCACATGACAATTCGATACCGATCCTTGGATACTTTACATTTCACTCACATAATCCAATTACGATATTAGCCATTAACAATCCAATTTCAATGCCAAACTCGACACTTGGGATTTTATGAATAAAATCCACATTTATCACAATCAACACTCAATTTGCCACAATCAATCATCAAATTCGAATTCTAAATACACAGCAGCGATTGCCACGAAATTCTGAAAGTTTAGGGTCCCGACGAAATTTTTTGAATTTTAATAAATAATTAATTTTATTCCGAAAATTAATTAAATAATAATATCCATATTTTTCGCAATCCACACTCAATTTATAATATCCAACCATCAATTTCAAAATCCGAATACACAGCAGCGATCGGCACGAAATTCTGAGCAACCGGGGTCAAAAATAATTTTTTTCGTTTTTTTAAATAATAATAATATTTTAATCATTTCGAATTATAATATAATATTATATTTTTCCAGAATTTCGAAGCACTTAAATAATTCAAAACTAAAATCCTTTTATGTCACATCAAGGCTTAACTTTAAATAACTTCTTTTAACCTTTAATTTAAACACACTTTAACATAAACCAACCTCTTAATCCAATTTATAATTAAATACACTAATCCACACACCTAAACTTACTTAATTTAAACTAAGCACACTTAAAGCATAATTAACCCTCTAAGCGAGGTTTAGTGAGCTAAACTCACCGGATTAGCGAGCCAAGCGGACCAAAACGACGAGGACGACGAGGACGACGCGAGGGTCGACTTTCCTCAAGGCGGGCCGAGCATCCGGGCTTGGGAAGACGGCCAAAACGGGTCAAATAGGTCCTGCATACCCATTTTTCTTGGCTGCTGGTTGAGGCCGAGAAGGGGCGGATCCGGGGCTAGTTCGGGCGGAGGAACGGCGGGGATGGGCAGCGGTAGCTCGGGCGGCGACCGGTGGCGGCTCACGGCGGAGACGACAACGTGGGCTGGCGCGAGCTGGGCGAAGCAGAGCCGAGCGGAGCAGAGTGGCGAGGCGCACGCGTGTGAGCGCAGTGTGTCGCGTGGTCGCGCGTGGCGGCGACGGTGACGGGCTCCGGTGGCGACGAAGCTGGCGGCGAGCGGGCAGGCGGAGGGCAGCCGGTCGGGCATGCGGCTGGCTTGGTCTGGCCGAAGCTCTCCCTCCTCCTCTTTCTCTCTCTTCCAAAGGTTGAAGAAGAAGTTGGATCCATCTCCTCCCTCCACTTGTCAAATTCTTCTTCATTTTGGCCAACCACCATGACATAGGGTGAAGTCATCTTCCACTAAAATTCAAATCCCCCACAACTATCTTCAATAAGTCCAATTTCATTTTCCGCCGGGGCCTAAAACTTGTGCAACAATTTCTTCAATTCCACTTAATTCTCTTCCAATTAAATCTTAATCCCACTTGAATTAAATCAAATTGACCCCCATTAATTCATTCAACACCTCATCAATCAAATTGGTATTTTTCCTTACCACTGTGGCGTACTTGCATCCCAATTTCATAATCTCTAGCTTCAATTGAATGAAAACGGCCCTATTTATCCAGTCGAAATTAAAACCCGAAAATCTGGATGTCACACCAGCTCTGATTCCATGTGAGACTTAATGAGATCACAGCTAACTATTTTAAAAGTTTAAGCTCTTAAATGAAAATGTGATTTCATATTTAAATATTCTATCAAACACATTGTTTATTTTGTATAATCCATTATTCTCTCGGCAGATTACATTTAATTTTCCTAGTGGAAAATGAAACTACTGGCATGATCCCTCAATCCAGTGACGAGGGTACAAATAGCTTGAGGCCAACCGATGGACCTCTTATTTTCACCTCGGAGAGGAAAATGGTCCATTCAAGTTCAGAAGAAGAGAGAATATATCACGGACAGAATGTGATGAGGTAACTAGCCCCACCCGTGCAATTAAAAGTGCTGCTCGTGTCGTCGTAAGCGTAGCTGTAAGCTTGAGGGCACTGGTCCTTGAAAATCTTCGAGTAGTTCGTCGGCGGGCACGTCGCTGGCGTCCCGTACGCCCCAGTGCAGCAGTACTGCGGCTGGTTTAACGCCAGGCACGCGCTCTTGCACGCCACGGTGCTCCCGTCCGACCCCTTCACCACTAGCTCTGACGGGCACACGGAGTTGACGTTGGCTGCGCAGCTGGTCGTGGTGCACCCACTGCCGCTGCCCTGTGGAGTTATAGAGAGGGGCAGGTTGAAGCCGTCCACGAGGCTGACGTCGTAGATGCTGTTCTCGCCAGAGCCCGGTGCCTTGAGAGTGAACTCCGCCAAGGTGGCTGGTGGGATCGCCCCTGCACCATTGCAGCTAACCTGGCCAGACCCACAGTCAGCGGTGGCGCATACGAATTTGCCGGAGGCATCAGTGGCGCAGCCCGTTCGGCCCCACACCCGGCCAGCTGTCCACGTGTCCGGGACGTCATTGATTGAGAAGGTTGCACCCGTGGCTAGCTCGAACCCGGTTGAGGATAGCTGCCCGCCGCCACCCCCCCCCCCCCCCCCCCCCCCCCCCCCACCCCCCCCCGGTGAGCGTCCCGGGCCAGACTGTGTAGGGGCACTTGCTGGTGAAGGTGAGTGTGGCTGCGCCGGCTCCTCCTGCAAGCATGCATGCAAGCCATAAAATTGATGTACGCGGGTTAATTATTTTTCCTCCTGTGGTTTATCAGCTCGGGAATCTCCATAACAAAGATGGAAATTTGAACACAGGACTTTAACTTCCGAATCCCAAAAAGCAAAAAATTAAACTTAGGATCTTATTTTCTAGTTTGGGAAGAAGGTAATGTTAATGTAGAAATTTGTAATAGTTGAAAATAGATAGATTATGATGACCATGAGCTTACTTGCGAGGAGGACTAGGAAAGGCAGGAGGAGGTAAAAAGATGCTCTTGCGTCCATGATCGAGAGATTCAGATTTTTTTTGTTTCGGTTTATCGTTTCTCTAGTATAGGAGGTATATATATAGAATGCCGGGGAAGCCAATTTTGAAATGACCGTGGAAAAGTATTTTAGACCGGGGAAGCTAAGTTTGAAATGACTTTGAAAAAGTCTTTTAGACAGTGGATTAAATATATGGGAAATGAGAAGCTAATGTATCGTATTTTTATATAAAATTTGAAAATCGATGATTACAATTTCTTTTTTCTCATGATTCAAGTGTTAGGAATGGAGAATCACAAAAGCCAAAAGGGCCATGCGGTATCATTCAAGAAAAGAAAAATTCATAAGAAATTGACCGACTTTTTTAGCAGGTTAATAGTGCTATACTTAATAATTCGAGAAAGAAGGAAAGTAAAAATATATGTGATAGACATAGTAAGCTATCTTTGGATTGGTAAATTTGATTAACGATTACTGGGTTTTTGCTCATTTCACGTTCAAAGTACTGAATTTTGACATTTTTTTAATTACCAAGCGTGGTAATTAATTGGCAAAATTTTCAAGTTCAGAAATCCCAAATTGTTGGGTGCCAATATGCGCTAGTTGAATTTTGAGGCCACTAGAACTATTGGCTAAACTATTGTTCTAGAGGGAGGGAATAATTACCCAATCAAATCTAAATCTATTATACAAATGCCAATTAAATCATAAACTTTTTCAATTTTATTAATGTAGTCCTAAACTTGGGCACAAAAATTTAATATTGTCCTTATGACCTATTGGTACTAGAAATTGTTGACGTAACATCTAATCATTGCCGACTGTTCGGCATGCCACACTAATGCAAACAATTTTACTCGTGCCACATCAATAATTTTCAGTGGCAATTGACTGGAAGGGTTACACTAAGATTTTGCGTAAAGATTTAGGATTACATTGGCAAAATTGAAAAGTTTATAACTTAATTGACATCCCTACAATAAGTTTATGATGGAATTGGTAATTTTCCCAATGCATTATTAATTTTGAATTCACTTTCATTATGAAAATAATAAATTCCAACTTTAGCGAGGTTTATTCTTAGTCTTGCTCTTGCTCTAGTATTAGCTATGGCAAGAATAGGATTGGTGAGTGATATAAACAACTAAAATTCTTAAGAACGTTGAAGCTATGTTCTTTCAAAAAATAGTATATAAAATCGTCCTTAAAGTTTTGTGTAATCCAGAGGGCAGTGACAGTTTTGGACGCACACGAAGTACTTCCATTTCAAAGGATAGAGAAGTATTAAATGATATTTTGCTTGCTAATGATTTAATAATTGAGATTTAGCGGCCTTAATGGGCCAATTCAAAAGATAGTTGGGAGTGGAATTTTTAATTCATTGGGAATGGACTAAGTCTGTCTAATAATGAGGTATATGGGTTGGTTCTATACTTAATCTTCAGTGTTGATTGAAGTTAATCAAGCGAAGACCGGGCTTGAGAATCTAGAGTCACTCAATAAGATCATAGTCCGCTATATATTCTTCTACCTCTATCAAATATTGGCATTTCAATCATCTGTGTAAAAATGTTTATACATATTTATTATTGGATAAATGATATGTATTTTTGGAGTTATACCATATACCAATCTAGATTGAGAATGAGATAATCGTATATTACTTATTTTTTCTCTTAAATCTTGAAAAGAGTTCCGAGTCTACCAAACATTAATTGATTTAAATTAACTGGAAGAACGATCACACTAGGTGAACCATTAGATGTGAAGAAACAAGAGCAAGGCCAAACGATCCTCATTCAAAGCAGAACTGATTCTGATGTTAACGTGGTAAGTAGCAAACACCTCAAATCACGGACTCAATTTACCAGCAATATCTCACGCTTAATGGCCTTCCAAAAATCGACTCGAATGTATGCAATCGGCACAAGCGAAGAGGGGATAACATGAATCACTCGAGACCCAACATAAATTTAGCAATGAAGTCAATGGTCAAAGTGTACCCCAGCAATAAGATGGAAGCGTCCAGAGATCAAAACTGGGGACAGCAGACCTGCATTGACGAAGATCAAAGGAGCACCCTTGAAGGCTCTCGATTTCAACATGGAGGGGAATACAAGACTTCCAAATTCGAAATACTTCTACACGAGCCTCAGTATACTGAAAAATGACTACGAAGTTTATTTACCACAAGAAACATCATCCTAAAACAGTTTGAGGAAAACAATCAGACATGCAGAAAACATTCGTATGAGAGACTAGATGCAAAAGAAACAGGGAACGAGTCACGGCCATATCAATGTAAAGGCAACGCAGCACGCTTGAGGTCATTGAGATAAGCCTCGGACGCAACCGGTTTTCACTTTGGCAGAGGCGAAGGCTCTTGGTCTCTACCTCATGAAAACAGAGTACGAGAGTTTAACCTCAAGTAAGGGCAGTGATTGGACATGATTGACGAGTGGATCAGAAGGAGGAGGCCTCTGAAGCAGCGACACCAAGAATTGGAACTGGTGAAGAGAGAGTGAGTGAGAATCGAAGGCACCAACAGTAGCGACGGAGGGCAGAGACGGAGTATGACTGTGGAGGTGAGGCTCTATGTACCCTGAACGGTTACAGCGACAATCGGCAAACAGAATGGAGGAGGGAAAAATGAAGATGGAAACCAGAGATGCTGGAGGTTATAGTAGCCGGAGAGAGGAGGGAGGTTGGACGGTGATGTAGTGGCCGGGGGTTGAAGGTGAGGGAAGTGGTGGCTGGCGAGGGCACGAGCTAGAGATGAATATGTCAAAGAGGAGAGAGAGGAGAGAGGAATTGTAAGGTGACGTGCCTAGAGGTGAGCATGGTCTGGATTGGGCCAGTCCACCCCCTAACCCTAGGATCAACCCACACAGTGCTGGTCCTCAATTTTTAGGACCGAGAATTGACCCTATTGAGCTTAAGACTTAGGATCGGACCGACCCAATAGGTTCAATCCGGTTCTAGGGTCAACCCGGGACCAAATGATAATTTTTTATTTATTTCATTTTTTGTACTCCTTAAAAAGAAGATTGAAAATCAAACTCACCAAACTCACCCAATGGGTTCAGTCCGATTTCAAGGTCAACCTAAGACTAACCAATAATTTTTTATTTCATTTTTTGTATTGCTTGAAAGAGCAACCGAGAACCGTACCTGCCCAATGGATTCGATGATGAGTAAGGTTAGCTAAGAAAGGCAAGCGGTGAGGGTCAACTAGGGTGAACATTGAACAGAATGAGCATCGACTATCGAGCAGGGAGCAACAAGCCAAGCGAGTATCGAGTGACGAGCGGCACGATTGACCCAAAGCGAGCAAGGTGAGTATTGAGTGGCGAGCGGAGAAGTTGTTTTTATTTATTATTTTATTTTAGCAAATTGAAGACTAAGAGAACAAATAAGATAGAAGATAACAAATACTAGAGGAAGATGCCATAAGGTGCTTGTTTTGACGCCGTGAAGACTCTTCACAAAAACATTTTCCTCCTTTGTAAATTATAACTATCGATGCCCTAAAAGACATTAAAAACCTAAGGGGGTACATGACAAACCATAATTTCTATTCCAAAAACAATTTTTCTATTACAGACCTGTTTTTGGAATAGAAATCCGTTTGGTAACATTATTTCATTTTTCTATTTCTGAAATAGATTCTTATTTAAGAAATAGGTTTGGAAGAGAAATCAAAAGCTAAAATTTTCTACTTCTCTATTTCTGCAATATAAATTAAAAATAAAAATTATTCTCATCGTTCATTAATCGATCTTTCATTCGTTGCTGCCGACCACCATCTGTCGGTCGCTCGTCACTACTGCCACCAGCCGCCAGCCGCCAGTGCCAGTCATCGATCGCCGGTCATCCGCCACCTTTGCCATCTGAAATGAAGAAATTTTGTGTCGTTATCAAACAGTTATTTTTGCTTAAAAACTCTTATAGAAATAGAAATAGAAAAATCTATTTCTATTCTAGAAACTATTTCTGGAATAGAATGGTTGTCATGCGCGCGCCCTAAGTTATTAAAGAATAATATAAAATTACTTCAACTCATCACTAAAGAGATGCTTAATATTGTTGACGCCGTGTATTTTAAGGTTTTCTCTATATAAAAAAATTATATATATAGTTAGGGTTGATTTGGGTTGAACTGACCCGGAAGTCTCAGGTTTGAGGACCAACCCGCACACTGCTGGTCAAGGAATTCTAAGACCAAGGATTGACCCAATCTCCCTAGGAACTAGACCAGGACCGATAGGGTTGGACTGGTCCAGGGTTGGTCTAGGGTTGACCCTAGATCGATGCTCACCCTAAACGTGTCCAAGTGAGATGAGGAGGGTGTTGACTTCGTGGGCCGGGCCGAACAGGGCCTTTGGGCCGGAACTCGCCTAAATATTTTGAGATTCTATACCATGCCCAGGTAGCTGGCATATTGTGAAATTGTGCTCACCGGGCTCTGTTCGGGCCAAAAAATTCAATTGAGCCTTACTACATACGTTGAACTAGACTGCTAAAGTTGATCGGCTCTCGATGCTTCGTTTGTCAAAATTCTAATTGCGGGGCCCGAGATATCGACATTACAATGTCTCTAATATGTATGATGATCTTCTTTGAAAAATATAATTTGAAATCATTAGCGAAATCCGGGTGCCAGTCAATTTTTTGTTGATGCGATTATGTGAACTCATATACAATTGTAGGAAGATACATCGTCGATTTTTTCTTTTCTTTTAAAGTCGAACATTCAATTCATTTAAGGGACACAAAAGACGGCCACATTGACGGGATAATCCAAGAACAGACGACAAAATTGAACGTAAACGAGCATGTATGTGACACGAGTGTAGCATCAAGAAACGTTAATGAACAATGCATGCCCCAAAATGGGCAACGCCGCCAAGACCAGCAAACATCCGCAGCCATACAATGCGAACAAGGCTTACAATTCAAAGCATGAGTTTTGGGCTATGAAGCACGGACACGCTGTCCATGCTCGCGTATCGTGTCGGACACGTGTCGGAGCGTGTCGGACACCTCGACTCACTCGGACACGCTCAGACACGCGGTCAACTTTTTTCGACACGCGTGTCGACGCGTGTCCGAAAGATTGATAGAGGGTGGAGGCGAGGGAGCAGAGGCCACGAGCGCCGGCGAGACGAAGTCACGAACGGACCACCGCGACGGCGAGAGACGGCTAGAGAAGGAGCCGAATAGAGAGAAAGAAGAGAGAAGGCAAACTCCTGCCGGCGAGACGCAGCCACGAACGGACCACCGCGACGGCGAGAGACGGCCAGAGAGAGCGGCGAGGGCTGCCACTGTTGCGATGGATCGGCGACGAGAGGAAGAGGAGAGGAGGGAAGGGGGTCGTGCGACGAGCGGCAAGGAGAAATAGCAAAAGGAGGGCTCGGCTCGCTAGGTTTTTCATAAAGAAACCCAAAAAAATAAGAAGGAGATCTGATGGCGTGAGGGGGAGGAGAAGTGACAGCTTACCTGTCATTGTCAAGTGGTGGGAGGAGGGGAAAAAAGTGAAAAAATTTGGGGCGGAGGGAAAAGGACGAAGGAAAGAAGGGGTAGAGTTTGGGGATTGTATTTTTAACCGGAAAATTAAAAAAATAAAATTTAAAAATAATTTTGAAAAATAAAAGTATTAAATTTTAAATAACGATAAATTTTGATCATGATAGAAAATTATGGATTTATTTAAATAAATTAATTCTAATTTTTTATTAATTATTAGTTTCATCGATAACTTTTGTTAAAATTAGAAAAATGTTCCTCATTAACTATAAATATATCTTTTGAATTTCAAATGAATTGATTTGTTAATATTATTAGTGTAAATTTATTATAGGCTCATTTTTTAATTAATTATTTATTTATGAATTTGAATCAAATTAATTTAAAATAAAAATATTTATTTAATATACAACGTGTCGCAATGTGTCGGAATTCTCTATTTTTTAGAAATGACGTGTCGACGTATCGTGTCGTGTCGGACACTCGTGTCGTGTCGCGTGTCGGTGCTACATAGGTTTTGGGCCGGTCAAAGTAAAAGTGCTGAATGGACGGCGCCAATCACGGTGATGGGAGTGAACCAGAAGGAACGTCGGGGTGATGGCAAGGTTGAGGATCCACGAAGAGCAGAAGACGATGGCCACGGCCCGTGCTACGAAGTTCAGGACTCTGATCAGGTTCAGCATCGAGATCGACTGGCCCTCTGCTCTCCGCGTCTCCTATACGGCGTCAATTTTTAATGTCAATTTATCACCGAATAATCACGAATTTCGGTCTTTATTTCCCCTGAATCAATTCTGAATGTTGCTGGATGTTATTGATTTGGTGGGAATTGGACTGCTAAAGTTGACCGACTCTCGATGCTTCGTTTTTCAAAATTTTAATTGCTGGGCCCGAGATATCGACATTATAATGTCTCTAATATGTATGATAATCTTCTTTGAAAAATATAATTTGTAATCATTAACGAAATCCGGGTGCCAGTCAATTTTTTGTTGATACGATTATGTGAACTCATATACACTTGCAGGAAGATACGGCATCAATTTTTAATGTCAATTTATCACCGAATAATCACGAATTTCAGTCTTGATTGCCCCTGAATCAATTTTAAATTTTGCTGGATGTTATTAATTAGGCAGGAATTGGAACGATTGTGCATCAGTTCGGTTGTTCTATAAATTGTCCATAACGCAGTGCCAATTGGAGATTTGATTATCTCTATCAAGTTACCGCACGTTCGTAATTTATCGGCATGTGTAATTTGTTAATTTTGAATGTTGGACATTGCTGGAAAATGCAATTTGAGTGCGTTTGGCTTGGTTTGTTCATACTTTTAGCTGCAGGTTAAGGTACTATTCACCTCAAAGCCTTTCGAACGTGTTTAAAGGTCATTTGTCACGATAATTGCAGGCAATGCATGCTGGAATTTATTGAGGGTCTCGGTTTAGACAGGAAATTGAAGGGCATTGATGGAGATATTTCGGGGTTGATTTTCATGATTTATGGAAATATATTGGCGTGCGATTCATTTCCCAAGGCTGTCAGTTGGATTGAATTTTAATTGAATGGGTGAATTGGGGTTTACATGTATTGATCGTTGCTGGTGGTTTCGGAGTAGGCTTTGATCTTGGAAGAGGTTGCGGTGATTTAGTGGATAAGTTGGTAGTTCATGTTGATGCATAGGCAAAGGATCCATTTCATGTCATTTTAATATTGTTTAGTGTAATTTCCTTTGCATAAATACTTAGGTCTGCAAATGATAGTGAGCGTCTTTAGTTTACTGAGTTTTATGATGGTAATAAAACAAGAATCCTTTCAGTAAATAGGTCTCTTTTAGTCTCTTTACGATTGTGGCATCTTTAGCTTATGGTGGCTCATGTTCTAAGGCTTAATAATAAGGTCATGTATATTCTTTATCCAACATCTTATAAGGTTTATTTTCTCATTCTTTATCCAACATCTTATAAGGTTTATTTTCTCGTATTTTACTTTAATCATCTTTACTTTAGTACTATTTTGCTTTGACGTGTTAATTTCATTATCTTGATTTGGTAAGTTAGAAATCATACAATAATTTAGATTTGATTACCTACAATGTTCAATTTCATTATCTTGGTCTGAAAGCTTACTTCAATCTAAACAATTGGTTTCATCCAACTAATTATGTTTACTCCAAAAAGAATCCCATGAATGGTGGCATTAAAGAAGAATTCCAAGTTGCAATTAGTAAAGACTTGGGAAAGCCCGTGCTAAGTGATGCACCATCTTTTTCAATAGTAACTATTTGTGCTTACTTAATAATTCATCAGCTTTTCCCGAGGAAGGTCATGATAGATGCTATTCCAAGTAACCTGCAATTGAATGTGTTACAATGCTAGTGTCATTATACAATGTGACTGAAGAATGAGAATGGAATTTTCTCACGTTGATAATAACTTTTGATGTGATAATGGGCAACGAATGTTTAGAAAGGAATAAAAGAATGATGGATACCTATTTACTTCTTAGCCATCAATTTATAAGATGGGCAAAAGTCTTCTTGTGGGTCTCTCAAGTTTGGTTCTCATGTGGAAAAAAATAAGAGACGTTGTTTACAAGGACCAAGAATGAAATTATGATTGCATATGAATTGTCAATCGCAGAACGCATGAGAATGCGACCAAATTTATACCTTGTCGATATATGCCTATTTCTTTCCTTTTTGAAAAAAATTCCTATATTCTTGTAACTCTTAATATTACTTAAATAAATAAATAAAAGCATGAGGCTTAAGCAATATGCTGAAATTGCGCAACATCTATAGTAAAACATACATACATAGTATGTTCCTTATATAAATATCACTTTATCAGTATCTCAATTTGCATGTTCATTGTGCATTTAGTTATAAGAACCTATGGAAACAGTGATCCATTAGGAAGTCAAGAGGCTAGACCAATAGAATTTGCCTACTATTTGCACCCAAAATATCTAACTTTGTTGCTTGTTTGTATGAGGCGATATCTAGAGTTAGATTTCACATCAAAATTGAATTTGCTTCTTTGATCTGATTGGAAGTAGTTTTCTTTTTCTTTTTTTTGGTTGTGAGAGTTGGAATTGGAATTGAAGAGTTCATAGACGATTACTTCTTAGACTAGGCCATAAACGGTGATGAACCTAATTACGTGAAGATGATAAGTCATTTAAAGAAAAGTCCTGAAACTTTGTCAACCCTAGCATGTGATTTCACATAAAATTACAGGATAAATGTATCGAAAATCCTAAAACTTCTTACGAAAGTGTAAATGAGTTCTAAAACTTTGAAAAAGTACAATTAAGTCCTAAAACTTGTCACTAAAGAGTAATCAAGTCTTAAAATTTTTCAAATATATAATCAAGTCCTAAAACTTATCAAGTTAATCAAATCAAATTCTTCTATTGATTATACTTTTTGAAATTTTTAGGACTCGAATGCATTTTCATTATAAGTTTTAAGACTTCATTATACTTTTTAAAAGTTTTAAAATTGGAATGCTTTCTTGATACGTTTTAGAACTTGATTATATTTTAAAGAAGTTTTAAGATTCAATTGCACTTTTCGTGACATGTTTTAGGACTTTAGGGATAAATGCATTAGACGTCTTAAAACATGTCACAAAATGCAATTGTGTCTTATCATTTATGTAATTAAAAAAAGAAAAACAAGGTAAACGCATACATGCTTTCCTATCCACAAAAATTGCCATCCATAAAAGCTATGAAGCTCCTCTGGCTCTTCTGTGACATATGTGCTCTAAAAACAAACACGAGAATTTTATTTAGAAATAAAAGGACAATATAATGTCACGGTCCTTAGAGTACATGCTTTATACTCTGATCATTTTTTATTTTTATTTTTATCTCGGCGTTTCATACATGCTTCGCTAATCCACGCGCTGATGAGAGCTTGGCCTTGAAAAGATTTAAGAGGATTCTCTCGGAATCAACCGAGCATATTTCCTTGCGTTTACCCTAAACTCCTATCATGCTGGTCGCCCGGTGGAAATGAAGATTAGTGCTCCTGGTCCTGGGAGGGTATGGAAGTGACAAATTCCGCGGTCGTGTCGTTGGCCTAGACCTCAGTAGCAGTTATCTCTCTAGTACCACTTGTCTTTTTAATCTACTTTGTCGTGTTCACCTTCTGTTCAAACTTCTATAGTTCCCATGGGAAATGTGAAAATGTTTTCAGTGGATGATTACCATCTTTTGTTTTTGTGATTCCACAGGTAGGAATACTCCTGGGAATGGAGAAAGACTAGTTCGTCCACGTGAAAGACGGGCAAAAGATTTTCTGATGGCCTCTCAAATTTTGACTTTTTATGGAAAAGATATGAGACGCCATTTAAGAAGGCCGTCTACGCAATTTTGACTGCATAACCATCAATCACGGCATGTATGAGACTACGACCTAATTTGTCCCTTGATGTGTGACCCTTTTTTTTCCCTTTTGAAAACTAATGCCTATTTGCTTATAAATTTTAACATCACTTTAGGTATAAAAAAACAAAAGCCGGGATAATTAAGCAATATGTTGAAATTGTAAAACATCTATGGCAAGACATACACAAATGGTATGATTGATCTTAATCATCACTTTATCAATAAGGTTTCCCTTGTTGATTGTTGATTCATTTATAAGAAGTTACGGGAATGTCAATCTATTTAGGAGTCAAGGGGCTAGACCAATAGAAGGTGGCTATTATTTTTACCCGAGATATTTAGATTTTTTGGTTGTTTGTATTGGGTGATATCTCGAGTCGTGCACATTATACATTTGCCTCTTTGATCTGATTGGAGGTAGATCATTGACACTAAAACTCAAGAATTCATAAGTACTTTCTTAGGCAGTAGAAGCTGTGATTGGAAAAAAAAAGAAGAAGCTAGACTTTGGAATTTTATCCTCACATTTCTCGTCTTCCCCACCTTAATCGATTTCTCTTCCTACGAGATTAGATTAAAAACCAGAAGAAGTTATGCTACTAAGGTCGAGGCCAACAATGTAGGTATGAAACACCGAGATCAAAATGACCCAAGTATAAAACATATACACTAATGACAATGACGTGATACTGTCCTTTATTTGTCTTATTATTTTTATTTTTGTGTTTGTTATTAGAGCTCCTAGATCCTAGAAAAGTCAAAGGAGATAGCAATGCCATAGCGCCATGTTTCCGCTGTGATGTGCTCACCATTTGTCGGAACTTATATAGTTCTTAAGAGATTTATGCTCACTCATAATTTGTCATAATCACATATATTTGTCATTATAAATTTGGAGATGATATATAAATCTAAAAATATTTTCAATCGATAACTATTATCTCTTAATTTTGTGATTCCAAGACTATGTATCTGCTGTAAACTTCTCATTCATCAATCTAAAACATAAAGAAAGTCTTCTCACGTGTCTCTCAAGTTTGGTCCTTATGTAAAAAGTAATATATATATAGATGAGATATCTTTTATGAGGACCGATTGTGCAATTATGACTATACATGAACCATCAATCACAACATGCGTGTCAATGCGATCAATTTTTTTTTTTATTGGTCGATTTGCGACCTAATTTGTAACTTATTGATGTGTGATTTTTTCCCCCTTTGGAAAAAAAAAAAGTGACTATTCCCTTATAACTCTTAACATTAATTAAAAATGCAGGGTGGCTTAGGCATATTAAAATTGCACAACATCTACGACAAGACATATATATACATACATAGAATGTTTCGTCTTAATTGTGACTTTTGTTAGTATATTTCATGTTAATTTTAAATTCGCTTATAAGAACCCATCAGGAAGTCTAGTGGCTAGACCAATAGAATGCGCCTATTATTTATGCTCAAAATGTCTAAAATTTTCGCTGGCTTGTATAAGATGATATCTCGAGTCAAATTGCAAACAAATTAAAATTTTCCCTTTGATATGATTGACAGTAGCTCGTTAATATTGAACTGACAAGTTCATAAAGAATTGCTTTCTTAGACTAGGTCTTAGAAGTTGTGAAAAGAAAAAAAAATCTAAATTTTGGCAGAATGGTGATGACGCTCTACTTATGTGAAAATGATAGGTCATCCATTGAAAAATAGTGAGCTTAAAGGACTTTGACATTTTGCCTTTGGTCGACCATGGAGTGGCTAATAAGAAGCCCAAATTTCTATCCCCAGAAATTGCAATCCATAAAAACTATGGCATGACAATCTCCTCTGGCTCTTCTAGACATACGTGCTCTACTACAGACACACGCACACACACACACAAAAAGAAAAAAAAAAAAAAGAGGACAATATCATGTCACCGTCGTTAGTGTACATGCTTCATACTTGGAGAATCTTTTATCTCGGTGTTCTATACATGCTCTGCTAATTAGGAAATAAAAAGACTTCAAATTCTAAGTTGTAGTGAGTATTTGTCTTGTTACTAAAAAAACATATCAAAGTCAAAATAGAATTTTGCCTCTAGAAAATATAAGATTATCTTGCCTCCGTGATCAAAAGCTTGAGATTTGTCTAGATTGTCGCTGTCTCTTATATTAGAGGTGATATACGAAGGACGGAGGGGAAGCTAAGTTGAAAAGATTTGTGAATGTATCTTAGATGATGGAATATATATATAGAGTGCTTGAGTTGAATTATATATGGTATGCCCTTTTTCTGGTTCCAGCCAAATCAATTATGGGCAACTAAATCTTTTTGTTGGGTTCTTCAAATTTATATGTTATTCTTGATAAACACAGAAAAAATTATATGTTGGCAGCTATCGTGGTCCTTAAGTAAATATTAGGTATGAGAACTAAAGTTGTCTCTTAGGGAAGAAGATTCTCTTAGGAGCAAAGGGAAAAAAGGGAAAAGGAAATCCCAAAATTTGATTAAACTTTAGTATGATTTTTTGAATCTCTTTCCTCTACGGACCCACCCGAATCAATTCGAATTGACAAGCAAGCATGAAAGTGGAGTCAAAGAATGATGGTGATTCCAAAGACACAATTGGATTCACTTTCAGTATATGCTTCGTCCTCGTATTAATCACTTACTAATCAATTCGAATCGACGATTAAGCATTAAAGTTAAGTCAAAGAATATGCTTCATCCTCTTACAATAATTACTATAACATTATAGTGGTGGAATCGTTGCCAACTGTTTTAAAACCTTAAACTATTAAATAAATGTGTTGTTTAATATTTAAATATTCTATCATCCCCCCATGCTTAGTTTGGTATTTTTTTGCCATAGTATTAAGCGGATGACATATTTAAATGGGAAGGCAAATGAGACGTAAAAGAAATTTGAATTTAAGAGTTTGAGCTTTGATTCCATGTAAGATTTAATTGGATCACTACCAACTATTCTAAAAGTTTAAGCTCTTAAATGAAAATGTAATTTCATATTTAAATATTCTGTCGAATTCACTGTTTATTTTGTATAATCCATTATTCTCTCGGCAGATTACATTTAATTTTCCTAGTGGAAAATGGAACTACTCGCATGATCCCTCAATCCAGTGACGAGGGTACAAATAGCTCGAGGCCAACCGAGACAACCCATGGACCTCTTATTTTCACCTCGGAGAGGTAAATGGTCCATTCAAGTTCAGAAGAAGAGAGAATATATCACGGACAGAATGTGATGAGGTAACTAGCCCCACCCGTGCAATTAAAAGTGCTGCTTGTGTCGTCGTAAGCGTAGCTGTAAGCTTGACGGCACTGGTCCTTGAAAATCTTCGAGTAGTTCGTCGGCGGGCAAGTCTCTGGCGTCCCATACGCCCCAGTGCAGCAGTACTGCGGCTGGTTTAACGCCAGGCACGCGCTCTTGCACGCCACGATGCTCCCGTCCGACCCCTTCACCGCCAGCTCTGACGGGCACACGGAGTTGACGTTGGCTGGGCAGCCGGTCGTGGTGCACCCACTGCCGCTGCCCTGTGGAGTTATAGAGAGGGGCAGGTTGAAGCCGTCCACGAGGCTGACGTCGTAGATGCTGTTCTCGCCAGAGCCCGGTGCCTTGAGAGTGAACTCCGCCAAGGAGGCCGGCGGGATCGCCCCTGCACCATTGCAGCTCACCTGGCCAGACCCACAGTCGGCGGTGGTGCATACAAATTTGCCGGAGGAATCAGTGGCGCAGCCCGTTCGGCCCCACACCCGGCCGGCTGTCCACATGTCCGGGACGTCATTGATTGAGAACGTTGCACCCATGGCGAGCTCGAACCCGGTTGAGGATAGCTGCCTGCCACCCCCGCCGGTGAGCGTCCCGGGCCAGACTGTGTAGGGGCACTTGCTGGTGAAGGTGAGTGTGGCTGCGCCGGCTCCTCCTGCAAGCATGCATGCAAGCCAGAAAATTGATGTACGCGGATTAATTATTTTTCCTCCTGGGGTTTATCTGCTCGGGAATCTCCATAACAAAGATGGAAATTTGAACACGGGACTTTAACTTCCGAATCCCAAAAGACAAAAAATTAAACTTAGGATCTTATTTTCTAGTTTCGGAAGAAGGTAATGTTAATGTAGAAATTTGTAATAGTTGAAAATAGATAGATTATGATGACAATGTGCTTACTTGCGAGGAGGACTAGGAAAGGCAGGAGGTAAAAAGATGCTCTTGCGTCCATGATCGAGAGATTAAGATTTTTTTTTTTTTTTTTTTTTTCGGTTTATCGTTTCTCTTGTATAGGAGGTATATATATATATATAGAATGCCGGGAAGCCATGTTTGAAATGACTGTGGAAAAGTATTTTAGACTGGGGAAGCTAAGTTTGAAATGACTTTGAAAAAGTCGTT
Source organism: Eucalyptus melliodora (assembly GCA_004368105.4). Lineage (NCBI taxonomy): Eukaryota > Viridiplantae > Streptophyta > Magnoliopsida > Myrtales > Myrtaceae > Eucalyptus > Eucalyptus melliodora. The sequence continues at coordinate 44,590,491 of CM023406.3, forward strand.
TAGACGGTGGAATAAATATATGGGAAATGAGAAGCTAATGTATCGTAATTTTATATAAAATTTGAAAATATTTTTAATCGATGATTACAATTTCTTTTTTCTCATGATTCATGGATTAGGAATGGAGAATGACTCTTGCACGCCAACGTGAATGTGCGGCAAAGGACCGTCGGCTGGCCTCTCAAGTTTGGTCTTTTCTTTGAAAAACATGGGAAGCTATTGAAGAGTATCAACTATGCAATTTGACAGAACATGAATGATTGATTATTCACGACATGCATAAAAACGTGACCTCTTTGTCCCCGGTGGATGTGTGACCATTTTTTTCTCTTTTGAAAAATTAATGCCTATCTGCTTATGACCTCATTATTTTTTTCTTCTCTTCTTTTTCCTCCTTTAGCCTGTCACTGGGCAGCGATGGAGGACAGCAAATGGCGAACGATGGCGGGTGCTGGTGACCAGCGGACAGTGGGCGGTGGGCAGCAGGGCTCGAGTGACCAGTTTTAAAGAAAAAGAAGAAGAAAAGCAAAAAAAAAAAAAAAAAGACTTATTATAAAAATTATTCCTGGATACAAGAAATTATTTTTTTTTTACTTTTTTTTTATTTCAAATCTATTCTTTAGCCACTTTTTTTATTTAATATAATAGAAAAATTTACTAACGTAAAAAATCGGAATGTTACCAAAGCCTTAGTGGCTGGCTCAGTATGATCGCTCGGTTTGCTGTAGTTCTCAGTCGAGGAAGGAATGCCGCGGTGTCTTTTGACAGTGGCTCGCGATGCTCGATGATGGTGACTTGGCAAGGATTGCTGACACAACTCGATGGCTCTCGCGGTTAGTGCTCGCGGTGGTGTCGCTTCGTTGGGACTAAAAATCCATTAGAGTAACTCACTAGAAACCCCATGAACTCCAAGAGTGTTGGACGAGATGAGTGCAGCAACAAAGAACCAAGCAACGTGTCCCAAAACCAGCAGGAGTAGCCACCTGGAATCACTAAAAAAAACCCAGAATTCTCGAACCATGAAGCGGCTCGGCAAGTAAGGGCGCGCATGGAAACACTTCTGTTCTTTTTTTGTTCCTGGGAACATAAATAAAAAAAAAAGTATTTCTATTCCGGGGAACAGTTTTTGAACAAAAGAACACATTTAGTAAGTGTAAAAAAAAACTGTTTTTGGAATAAAAAAAGAACAGAAACACGTTTGGTAACTGCAGTCAGTTTCTGTTATTTATGTTCTTAGAATATAAAAAGAACAGAAACACGTTTGGTAAACGACAAAAAAATTTCTGTTTTAAATTTAAAAAAAACCTTTTCTTTAATAAAATTTAAACTTGATATTGAATTCTCATTCTTATGAAATGCTCATTCATTTTATTTTGTTCATGGTTAGTGAAGACAAACATTTTGAACATGATCATATGGCATATTTCATAGAAAATTTTGTAATTAAAGTTTGTATCAAATTTTTTCAAGTACTTTTTTATTTTTTAGTTTTAAAGTATATAAACTTGATATTGATTTCTCATTCTCATTAAATGCTTATCAATTTAATTTTGAAAAATGGTGAGTGAAGAAAAATATTTTCAACATGGTCATATGTGCGCCCTTAAACGAAAATTTCATACATCTCAACATGAACCCTTCCATACATGACTTGCTCTGTGAACGAGAAACTAGTCGAGGAAACACCCCAGTAGCATTAAGTCACTCCTGATAAGTTGGTCAACTCTTCTACTCATCCCCAGCATATTCAATTATTCTTCCATTTGGTCTTCTCAATGAAATTAACCTAGGACATACCGAACTAACATTGCAATGACCGCTTTGTGAGTTTCTATCATATCTAGAGAAAGACGTCATGTGTTTGAACTAATCAAAATCGGAATAAAACTGCAATCTTGTTCACAATTATGAGATTCAATGACCAATAAAGCTTCAAATAAGAAAAATGCATCTAGGCCTAGACAAAGTTTTTAGCAAATAACCCTCATTTTACATGCTTTAAGTCAAGCTCGTTTGCAGTTGTGGATACACATGAAAACAAGCGAAGGCCTATGGTGAATATTCAGCACCTTTATTTCCAGCCTATTTAGATCTTGTCACTCTACCAAGCTCTGCAGGCAATATTACACCTCACGAGCTCTGAGCTCTCTCTTTCAGCAATCTAAAAACCTCTAGAAAACTCTGAAGAATGTCGCTACTGCAAAAACAAGAAACAGCACTCCACCCAAATAGCCAACCTGTTTGAAAACACGAATGACAAAAACCAATTAAAGTCAAATCAAGTGAATTTTCTTTGAGCATGGATCTTTACATAACGTGCAGCAAATACAAACATTGAGACCACTAGGAGCAAAATATGACCATTATTCATCTAGCTATAGGCAGTACAGTGCACATTTTAGGCCTGATGCATTGATACCAAAAATATACTGCATAATGAAGTAGAACCTTTTCAAACCAAGAGCAACAAGTACACAACTGGAATTCTCTGATCTTTTCCAAAGTGGAAATTGGGAACACATACTTCTGCATTTAGATTGCGAATGTACTATAACACAGAAAGGGTAGTCAAATAGCAGGCCACCAAGAAGATGGCATATCTGGCCCCCATTCGTGCTGTAACCCTTAACCACTTACTCAACTGTTGATGTAAGTGAATGAGTTAAGCATCATCAACAGACATATGTTGAGACACATGGGAGTATATGGTGCAGGATAGAGGATCCACATCCTGATGCTTAGAGTGCATGTCAAGAGAGAGAGAGAGTAATTGTCACTATTCGGATTTGCATCAAACTCACAAGCTTCTCAGATATGTAGTTGGCTAGAAATGCACCCTCAAGAATCGCAATAGATGTCGCCACAAGGTGTCCAACAATAGCTCCACTCGCGACACCCCATGGGGACTGGATGTGAACGAGGAAGATATTATCAGGATATATCAGCCAACATCTATAGGATTGCACAGCAGTATAATTAAAACCTAGCTGACCTGTGCTGCACCGAGGGCTATTGTAGCAAGCATTGAGCGATCTCCCCATTCCTGCTGCTGCTCGAGATGCTGCTCCACCAGCTGCAGCTCGCTCGAGATGCTGCTCGAGCCTCGCTCGAGCTGCAGCTTGCTTGAGAGCGAGCAGCCGTCCCAGATCTGCGGCAGATCTGGGCAAGCAACGCTCGCTCGAGGCTCGAGCGAGCCGTCCTAGATCTGCCGTCGGCAGCCTCAAGTGAGCGTCCCAGATCTGTCGCACCGAAGCCCATCATCAACCGGAGAAGGAGGAGCACCAGAAACGTACCTGGAGTCGCTGGAGTGAGGAGTCACCGGAGAGTCAGCCGAGTGGGAGCCGCCGGAGAGATGGGAGAGACGCCAGAAAAGGGAGAGCATGAGAACGAAGCTTCAGCCGAGAGCACGAGCACGCACGAAGGAGAAGAAGCTTCGGCCGGTATTGTTCCAATTTTGTTCCGGTTTTGTTTTTTGTTCTTTTCATTTTTGTTCTTTTTTGCCTTCAAAGAAAGTGTTTCTTTTCTTCAGAAACAACTTTTTTATGTTTCTTTTTATTTGTTCCAATTTTGTTCCGGGAACAAAAAAACAAAAAAAGAACAGAAACGCAACCAAACGCGTTTATGTTCCTTTCTTGTTCCCGGGAACAAAATCCGTACAGAAGTGTTCCGGAAACGCTACTTTGGAGCGTTTCCATGCACGCCCTAAGATGCAAAACCAACAATGGCGAGAACAGCAACTCTGGAATCTCGGGTGGCCGTCGTCAGTAAAGATCGGTCAGCAATAGAGCGGCAACGGACTGGTCAAGGCAGCACCCTCGTCGTCCGGTAACTCACAGTACGAGGACGCAACAAAAAGGCAGCTTGCAGAGCTTGGTGAAGCAACTAATCATCGTCGGGCGTCGGATACAGCCGCAGCAATGACGTCGTGTCAGTCAAGTGACGCGGCGGTGAGCTAAGGAACAGCCACGAAGCACCAAAGCAACAAACATCACGGTTCAGCGCGGGGGAATCTCAGGGACCGGTGACGGCAAGCGTTTGCCGCTGCATGATCAGCGACAGAGGTACAGAGAGCAACGGCATTGCTGCGGCAACAGCTCAGGGTGCCCAGTAAACCACCCCTGGACCCCAACTTAAGTGGCAAGTATCTGGAGATTCGAACTCGTTCCCTCTGCGATAAGGTAGTAAAACCCAACCATCATGGTCCCCATTATTATTGTTCCGTTTTCCTTTTCTTTAGATGAATTTATTTTATTCCTTTCCTTTGTATGAAGAGATTTCTTTCTTTATGCTAATTTGCCGCTTCTTCCCAAATGTATATTGCCCAGAGAATGACACCAAATATATGCCCCTACGGACAACATTACCTCTCATTTTCCAAATCTTTTCTTGCCCTTTTCAATTTCCTTTGTGCGGACGCTTGTATCTTGTATCTTTCTTACTTTATTTTATTTCTTTCTTGCTTTATTTGTCTGATCTTTCTTGCTTTATTTGTCTGAACTTTTTGTGGAGAAGAAATCTGCACGTCCACCGAATTTTCACCCATGCTATTTGAACAAATGGGCTTTTGGCCAATTTTTAGCTCCCATGGGTTCAATTCAATTAAATCGATTAGGCTTAGAACTATTCACTCGGGCCTATCCACTGCTGGTCCAATTAATGCAATAAATGAACTAAGCTATATGATAAATGCTCTTAAAAATTATATGCAATTTAACTAATATTTTTGCTAGGGATCGGAGTTGATCCCTAATTTTTATATGTAATAAATAACTAAGTTGTCAAAATTTAAATGTTGATAGATGGAACAGATCGAGAAGGTACTAAACAATAAGGAATTGCACATGTAGTCAAGTACTTACATGACATTGATCAGTAATGTAATATTTTTTGTGTTCAATTTGTACAAGAAATAAGAAAAGATAGAGCATACGATATTCATCTTATTATAATGTTGTTCATTTGAATTTAACTGGAAGAACGATCACAGGAGGTAAGCTATTAGATGTGAAGACACAAGAACGAGGCCAAAAATAATCCTAATTCAAAAGCAGAACCAATTCTGACCTTCTTGTTAACGTGATAAGAAACAAACACCTCAAAATACAGACCGAAAAACCAGCGAAATCACACGCTTAATGGCCTTCCTGAATCGACACGAATGTATGCAACCGGTACAAGCAAGAGTGTTTAACATAAATCCCTCTAAGTCCAAACTCAAATTTAGCAATGAAGCCAACAGTCGAAGTATAGACCAGCAATAAGATGGACCCGTGTTGAAGAAGGTAATCAAACGAACACTCTTGAAGGTTCTCGGTTCCGACATGGAGGGGAACACTCTAGATGCCCAAATGATAGGGAAGGAGTAACGGCCAGATCAAAATAGGCAACACATCACCCCTAAAAGGTCATCGAGAGATTCGAGATGAACGCAACCGGTTTTCACTTTGGCGGAGGCGAAGGCTCTCTATCTATGCCTCACGAAAACAGAGTACGAGAGTTTACCTTGAGTGAGAGCAGTGACTGGACGTGATTGACGAATGGATCAGAAGGAGGAGGCCCCCTAGTAGGGGTGTCAGAAACCGAATCGAAAACCGAACCGAACCGAACTGAAAAATTCGGTTTTTTCAGTTCGGTTGGTTTTCGGTTTGGTTTCTCGTGAAAAACCAATATCTTTTAATTGGTTCAGTTTTTATCGGTTAACCGAACCGAACCAAACGAAAAACCAATAAAATCAAATCTTCGGTTTTATTCTCTCCCGACGCTCAGTCCTCTCCTCTCGTGTCTCGTCTTGGTCGGCTTGGACGTGCAACGGCGACGGCGATCACTTAGGTGCGGTGGAGGGGAAGCTACTGTGGTGCCGTCGCTCGGAGGGAGGAGTGCAGGCCGCAGGGGACAGGTGAGTGGTGGTGCGACTACAGGCGCCAGGCTCGCGGGTCGCTGGCGGAGCGGCGGTGCGAGCTCGCGGGTGAGGGGTGACCGGCCCGGGATTTGCTGGCATCAGGTTGCAGGCGGAGACGCTCGGAGGCGGCAAGCATTCCGGCATGGCTGAGCGGGCAATGGCGGAGGCGATCGGGCGACAGGGCTGCACATCGCGGGCGAGACCGGCGGAGCGGCGGTGACCGGCCGCTAGGCCACCTATGTTGGGCTTGCGAACGGCGGACGCGGGCAGCAAGAGCGGGGGGAAGAAGATGAACAGTGTTCCGCTTTTTTCCCTCTGCCGGCCTATCCTTCATGTCCCTTCCCTCTCTGTCGCGTCTTGTTGTACAGCTTTTCCTTTTGACTTTTCCTATAAAGCTTTCTTTTCTCTTTCATTTTTGTGTTGCTTTTTTTCAAAAGAACGAACAGAAGCCCCTGATTTCCAAAAACCGAAAACCAAAAACCGAAAAACCGAACCGAACCAAACCGAACCGAACCGAAAATTTCGGTTCGGTTTGGATCCCATTCGGTTCGGTTCGAAAATTTTTTTTAACCGTTCGGTTCGGTTCGGTTTTTTTGAAAACCCGACCCGCACCGAACTGTTGACACCCCTACCCCCTAGTGGCAACGCAGAGAATTGGAACTGGTGAAGATAGAGTGAATGAGAATTGAAGGAGGTGATAGTAGCGACCAAGAATAGAGACGAGCGGAGTATGATCGTGGAGGTGAGACTTGATGTACTGTGACTGGTTATGCAAACAATCGGCGGAGAGAATGGAGGAGGAAAAGATGAAGATGGAAACCAGAAATGGTGGAGGTTACGTTCGCCAGAGAGTGGAGGGAGGTTGGACGGTGACGTAGTGGCGGGATTTTGAAGGTGAGGGAAGTGGTGGCCGGCGAGGGGGAGCTGGCGTGTCGTGAAATTATGCTTATCGGGCCAAAAATTCAATTGGGCCTTACTGCAAACGTCAGATTGGACTGCTAATGTTGGGCCCTAGGTATCAACATCATAATGTTCCCAATTTGTGTATTAATCTTCTTCGAAAAATGTATTTTCAAATAAGTGGCGAAATTCAGGTGTCATTCAATTAGTTGTTGATTTGATCATGTGAACTCACATACAATTGCAGGAAGATATGGCATCAATTTCATGTCAATTTATCACCAAATAATCACAAATTTCAGTCGTGAATGCCCCTGCATCAATTCTGAATGTTGCTTGGTGTTAGTACTCAGGCATGAATTAGAATGATTTCGGCTTAGTCTGGTTGTTCTGTCGATTGTCCATAACGTAGGGCCAATGTACGATTGATTATCTATCTAGTTACCACACGTTCACAGTTCATTGGCATAGGCAATTTGCCAATTTTGAATGTCGGACATTGCTGGAAAATGCTATTTGACTATACTTTGAGTGGGTTTGGCTTGGTTTGTTTATACTTTCTCATTCATTTGTGATCAGGGATTAACGTATTATTCATCTTATTGCCTTCCGAGCGTGTTTAAAGGTCGCTTGTCCTGTTAATTGCCAGTAATGCATGCTAAAATTTATTGAGGGTCTCGGTTTAGGCATGAAATTCAAGGAAATTGATGGAGATAACTTGAGGTTGAATTTCATGATTCATGCAAATACATTGGTATGCGATTAATTTTTTAGGCTTTTGGTTGGATTGAATTTCAATTGAATAGGTGAATTGTGGTTACATACGTTGAACGTAACCAGCCATTACAACAAACGTATGTAACTATTTGTGCTTGCTTCATAATCCATTAGCTCTCTTTGACAAACGTTGCGACAAATGCTATTTCAAGTAACCTGCCATCATGCATACTAAAACGCTAGTGTCATTATACAATGGGATCAAAGAATGGGAATGTAATTTTCCTACATTGATATTAACTTTTGATGTGATAGTGGACAACGAATATCTAGAAAGGAGTAAAGAATGATGAATACCTATTTACTGAAAATAAAAATAAAAAATTCATAGTGTTAAGTATGTGTACTCCCAGCAGAGTCTACATATAAAAAGGTCTTTATTAACATCTGGAACAGAAAAATAAATGACAAACTGCAGATGTTGTTCCTCTGCAAGTAGGGCCAAAAAATCCGTGTAAATAGATAACATTATTGACTACTTTTAATCTAAGACCATCTCTTAGAGCCATGTTTATGCCACGATGCGTTACTCATCTGTCGGAGTTTCTATAATTCTTGAGAGATTTATACTCGCTCCTAATCATAAGCCATGATATTATATACTTAGGGATGATATATAATATCTAAAACTACTTTTAATCAATAATTACGACGTATATCATTGGAAACTTCTTAATCATCCATATAAAAAAGATGGGCAAAAGTCTTCTCGCAGGTCTTTCAAGTTTGTTTCTTATGTGGAAGAAAATATGAGATGTCATTTACGAGGACCACTATACAATTATGACTACACATGAGCAATCAACCACGGCATGTATGAGAATGCGACCTAATTTGTACCTTGTCATTATATGACTATTTTTTTTTCCCTTTTGAAAAAAAAAATGCCTATTTCCTTAACATTACTAAAATAAATAAAAAAAATGGAGTCTTAAGCAATTTGTTGAAATTGCACAACATCTACAGTAATTCATACATACCTATTATGTTCCATATTTAATTATCACTTTGTCAGTACCTCAATTTTTCGTGTTCATCGTATATTTAGTTATAAGAACCTATGGAAACAATGACCCATTACAAAGTCAAGTGGCTAGACCAATAGAGTATGCCTATCATTTATATCCAAAATATTTAAATATTTTTTCTTGTTTGTATCAGGCGATATTCGTAACCCCCGATATTATATACTTGGGGATGATATATAATATCTAAAACTACTTTTAATCAATAATTACGATGTATAACGTTGGAAACTTCTTAGTCATCCATATAAAAGATGGGCAAAAGTCTTCTCACGGGTCTTTCAAGTTTGTTTCTTATGTGGAAGAAAATATGAGATGTCATTTACAAGGACCACTATACAATTATTACTACACATGAGCAGTCAATCACGGCATGCATGAGAATGTGACCTAATTTGTACCTTGTCATTATATGACTATTTTTTTTCCCTTTTGAAAAAATAATGCCTATTTCCTTAACATTACTTAAATAAATGAAAAAAAGAATGGAGTCTTAAGCAATTTGTTGAAATTGCACAACATCTACAGTAAAATATAAATACCTATTATGTTCCATATTTAACTATCACTTTGTCATTACCTCAATTTTTCATGTCCATTGTATATTTAATTATAAGAACCTATGAAAACAATGATCCATTACAAAGTCAAGTGGCTACCAATAGAATAAGCCTGTCATTTATACCAAAAATATTTAAATATTTTTTTCTTATTTGTATCAAGCGATATCATAACCCTCGATATTATATACTTAGGGATGATATATAATATCTAAAACTACCTTTAATCAATAATTGCGACGTATATCATTGGAAACTTCTTAATCATCCATAAAAAAAGATGGGCAAAAGTCTTCTCGCAGGTCTTTCAAGTTTGTTTCTTATGTGGAAGAAAATATGAGACGTCATTTACAAGGACCACTGTACAATTATGACAACACGTCAATCACGGCATACATGAGAATGCGACCTAATTTGTACCTTGTCATTATATGACTATTTTTTTCCCTTTTGAAAAAAAAAAAATGCCTATTTCCTTAACATTACTTAATAAATGAAAAAAAAAAAAAAAACATGGAGTCTTAAGCAATTTGTTGGAATTGCACAACATCTACAGTAAAACATACACACCTATTATGTTCCTATTTGATTATCACTTTGTCAGTACCTCAATTTTTCATGTTCATTGTATATTTAGTTATAAGAACCAATGAAAACAATGACCCATTACAAAGTCTAGTGGCTAGACCAATGGAATATGCCTGTCATTTATACCCTAAACATTTAAATATTTTTCTTGTTTGTTTCAAGCGATATCTAGAGTTAGATTTCACATCAAATTCAAATTTGCCCCTTTGATCTAATTGGAAGTAGTTTTTGTTTTTTTTTTTTTATCAGAATTGAAAGTAGGTGATTAAAACTGAAATTGAAGAGTTCATTAAGGATTACTTTCTTACACTAGGCCATAAATGACGATGAACCTAAAAGAGTCATGTTGCCTTTAGTCACTCCCGCGTGTTCACATAATATTATAGAGTGGCTAAGAAGAAACCCCAGTATTCCTATCCACAAAAATTGCTACCCATAAACAAACACAAAAATATTATTTAGAAAACAAACACACACACAAAATTATTAAAAAAAAAGACAATATCATGCAACCGTTCTTAGTGTGCATGCTATATGCTTGGATCATTTTTTATCTCGGTGTTTCATACATGCTTTGCCTTGAAATGATTTAAGAGGAATCTCTCGGAATCAAGCGAGCATATTCTCCTTGCGTTTATCCTAAATTAAGCAGTCGCGTTGTTGGCCTAGACTTCAGTTGCAATTGTCTATCTAGTACCAGTAGTCTTTTTAATCCACTTCGTCGCGTTCGCTTTCTGTCGGAACTTCTAGAGTTCCCAAGGGATAAATGCTTGTTTATAATTTAACGTAATCACATATATTACATCATTATTTTTTTATAAAACGAGATAATAATATATAAAATTTGACAATATTTTCAATGGATGATTATGATCTTTTTTTCTTCATGATTCGATGACTACGACTAGGAATGGAGAATGACTCCTCTTCATCGGCGTGAAAGTGGGGCAAACGACTTTTTGCTAGCCTCTCAAAGTTTTGGTCTTTTTGTGGAAAAAATATGAGATGCCATTTAAGAGGACTGACTATGCAATTATGACTGCAAATGAACGATTAATCACGGCATGCCTGAGAATGTGACCAAATTTGTCCTGTGTGGAAATATGTTGAAATTGCAAAACATCTATGGCAAGACATACACAAATAGATGGTCAATCTTAATCATCACTTTACTAGAAAGGTTTCTCAAGTTGATTGTTGATCCAGTTATAAGAAGTTATGGAAACGTTAACCCATTAGGTAGTCAAATGGCTAGATCAATTGAAGGTGCATGTTATTTATACGCAAATTATTTGGATTTTTTCATAATTTGTAGTAGGTGATATCTTCAGTCCAATTTCACTTACATAATAAATTTGCTTGTTTGATATGATTGGAGATAGGTCAATGACACTGAAACTGAAGAATTCATATATAAGTACTTTCTTAGGCCTCAGAAGTTATGACCAAAAAAAACCTATATTTTGGAATTTTATCTTGACATGTCTCGTCTTCCCCCCCTCAATTATTCCCATCGGCATCACACATGGAATTAGCACAGCATGTATGAAACACCAAGATTAAAAAAAAAAAATGATCCAAAAATATAAAGCACGTAGACTAATGACAGTGACCTGACATTGTCCTTCATTTGTTTTCTTTTCAAAAAAATTTGTGTTTGTTATTAGAGCACCGATGTCATAGAAGAGCAAATAGCAATGCCAAAGCTTTCGTGGACAGCAGTTTTTGTGAGTTGGAATCCTTGCGCTCCTCCAATAGAGTAGCAAAAGCATGGAAAAGATCAGGAAGCCACTGATTGGTCAGGAATTGCGCATGTAATAGTCATATATTTATGTGACACTGATTATTATGTAGTAGTCTAGTTTTAATTGAAAGTGGGTATAAATAAATTGAGATCTTTATCTATATTTACTTCTTATCACCTCATGTTTTCCATTGGCTCTTATGGAGACGCTATCTCCTTGCTCCATATTTCATCTTTCTAATTGCTTTTTCTGTCCTAGAAAATCATGTCATATCATTGTATAAATTAACATGTATAGTGGCATATACACGTACTAGTACTTGTTGTGACTATGCGCAGAGGGACACTCCCTTTGACATTTTGGCTGTTATAAAGAATCTAATTTAGGAGATGTACTCATTCCAAAACCTAGTTTCCGGAAGCTAGTAAAGGACGAGAAGATAAATATTGTAATATTAATGCGGAAACTAATAGGATCTTACTATTAATCAATATGAAATCGGAAAAGAAATAAATGAGGAATAATGAAGAGCACTAAAAATTTATGTCATTCAATCCGAGTATTCATGCGTACTTAATAGGAAGAATCGACAGTAAATAATCTACTAATTTAATGGTTAAACATATCAATAATGAGGGATCATCAATTTATTTCATGAAGAGGTTTTCAATTTGGATATGGAAGAGCGAAATAATATATTTGGTGGCACCGTAGCCACTGAAAAATAATAAAAAGGTTTACAAAAATTTTCTCTTCGTATAAGTAAAATTTACTAGCGTAAGTGTGAAAAAAAATCTCACTCTCTATTGTCGCGACCAATTTTTCGGGTGTAACCACCTAGGTTTTGGCTAATGGATTATTAAGCCTAGACTTAACTCGGGCTCTCCCAAGGCCATACCAATTCGCGACTTAAGGTTCAAGTTTCTTAACATGCAAATGGATTTTATCTAAGAGTCGCCACTAATCTATTTTTGGGGTAGGTCGATTAGACACCTAAGTAAAATAAAGGGAGATTTATTTTACTCCTACGAACCAGAGACTATGGGTACGAGGACTTGATTACATTAGACTTCTCTAATACCCTTTCGGTACCATTTCTTTTTATTTTTCAAAAAATGTTTTTGCAAGCAGCATGGATTCATTTTAACCTAAATTAATATGATGCAAAAAAAAAAGGTGATCACACAAATGCTCAAGCATTCAATAAATTGCATCACGCAAAGCAAACAATTTTTTTGGGTTTTCTTGAAAAATCAGAATTCTTTTATAAAAAATGCATTTCTTAACTAAATGACTTAATCTTATTAATATGCAAATTTTAATTTAAATGGGTCTATTATGCAAACTAGTTATTATGCATCTCATGACCTAACTTTACTAACAAATTCTAATTAAATGATCATATTATGCGAACTAATTAACATGCACCTAGATTTTTATATTTTTGTATTTTTTTATTGAAGTTTAGAATTTATGAAAACCCTACTTAATCTATTTAAAAAGGGATAATTTTCTAATCTATTCTATGGATTAATTTGACTTAAACCCTATCTTATTTTAGAAAACTATTTTTTTGAAAAATTAAAATGTGCGAGCATTATCTAAAAATTAACTTAGGTCCAATCCTAACTTATTCTAAAAATGCAACCCTAAAAATGTAATCCTAAGAAATTCTAATTTACTAAACATACATGTCTGATTTACCAAACTTATATGCTCGTGCAGAATTTTGATTTTTGATTTTTTTTTTTGGTTTTTTTTAAAGATAAGTAATTATTAAATAAATATTAAATCAAAGCTATCAACAAAATAAATGATTAAAATAATCGAAACAATAACCTGTTGTCTCACGGGTCAAATTAACGATTATTCTAACCCTAATTATCACAACAAAGAGATCAAAATAATTACAAATCTGATCCGAAGTCTTACGAACCAAATTAAATAATTATCGTGATTTAACAATTGAAATTCCACTAGAAAGCCCAACAATTAAAATAATTAAAAAAATGATCCAATGTCTCTCGATCAAATTAATAATCATAATAATTCCGCCAAAATTCTTGTGGATAACGCCTACAAAAATTACAGATATTAATACCCAATATTACAAATCAAATAACTAAACTAAAAATGCTATCAAATGAAATACGCAAAAAGATAACATAACAAATAAAAAGAGTAAAATAAACTAAACTAAATAAAGTGAAAAGTAAAGTAAAAAGTTAAAAAAAATAAAAAATAAAAAAACTACCTAAGGGAATCGACGGGGGAATGGCGCCGGGCGGTCGTTTGATCGGTCGTCGGAGCTCCAGTGGGGGGCTCGGTCGTGGGGTCTCGAGCGGCGGACGTCGAGGAACGGAGCGGCGAGGACGGCCGGTCGAGTCGTGGGCCGGCGCGGGGTCGACGATCGAGCGGATCTCGAAGTCGTGGGTCACCGGCGCAGTGAGCACGTCGAGGGGTGGATCCGGTGAGAAGACAGTAGCGGAGGTGCGCGGAGCTCAGGTAGTCGCGGGTGCGTCGGGCGAGACCGGCGGAGCAGTGGTGGCGGAGGCGCAGTAGTGCTCGCGGGGATGTGCAAGCGGCGACGGATAGAAGTTGCAAAAAGTTGGAGCGCCTGCCGAAGGACTGTTGAAGAAGAAGACCCACCCTTTTTCCCTTCTTTTTTTTTTTTTTACTTTCTCTCTCTCTATATTAACCTTTTCTCTTTGCGGCAATCTTCTTTCTTTTCCTTCTGCAGCATGTCAGAAGGATAAGAGAAAGATTACCTCTTGAAGATGGACGGAAAAGGCTTGTTTTTTATGTTATTTTCCATTTAGTAAAATCCAATCCTTGGACTTAGGATTGAAAATGTGTTAATTAACACACTATTGTTTTCATTTTTTTTTCCTTTTATTTGTTCAAAATGCAATTTTATTTTTCCAAAATTAGGTGTCAACATCCATTTAGTAAAATCGTTGGACATCAAATTAACACACTATTGAAAAGCATGCAAGCGATGAAGATTATTTCCACCAATCCACATCCTAAGACTTTGGCTATGTATAGCACGGGTCTAATGGATATTTAATTTCTCTAGCGACTCTTTCTTCAATCAAACCCAAGTGTCTTTTCGGATGGGTATGGTGCTTGAATGACCAATGAAATTTCCACAATCGAATTGCTCGTTATTGCCTATAAAAAGCTTCTCTATTGAAAACCAACCAACTCTACCAAAAAGCACAATAACAAAACAAAAATATGGCACTCTCACTATTCTTCGTGTTTCATACATGGATTGTCCTTCTCGTGATGATTCATACTTCACTTGCTAAGCCACTATGCCATCCAGATGAGAGTCCAGCCTTGATGGAATTCAAGTGAAGTTTCAAAACTAACAGAACAGCTTTTGGGTGTGTTTATACTTTCTCATTCATTTGTGATCAGGGGTTAATGTATTAATCATCTTATTGCCTTCTGAGCGTGTTTAAAGGTCGCTTGTCCTGATAATTGCAAGCAATGCATGCTAAAATTTATTGAGGGCCTCGGTTTAGGAATGAAATTCACGGAAATTGATGGAGATAATTCGAGGTTGAATTTCATGATTTATGTAACTACGTTGGTATGTGATTAATTTCTGAGGCTTTCAGTTGGATTGAATTTCAATTGAATAGGTGGATTGTGGGTTACATACGTTGAACCTGCCATCACAACAAATGCATGTCACCATTTGTGCCTGCTTAATAATCCGTTCCATAATGCAAGTGTCATTATATAATGAGAGTGAAGAATGGGGATGGAATTTTCCCACTGAAATTAATCTTTTAGTGATAATGGACACCGAATGTTTAGAAAGGAATATAAGAATGATGAATACCTATTTACTGAAGTTGAAAATACAAAATTCTTCCCCATTTTTTAGGTATATAACATAATTACATTAAACAAAACAAGTCAAGTTTCATCGTGTGAAGTATGTGTACTCCCAGCGGAATCTAAATACAAGAAGGTCTTTATAACATCTGGAACAGAAAAATTAATGATAAACTGCAGATGTTTTTTTCTTTTTCTTTTTCTGTCGAATAAAACTGCAGATGTTGTTCCTTTGCAAGTAGGGCCAAAAAATCCGTGTAAGTAGATAACATTATTGGCTAATTTTAATCTAAGACCATCTCTTGGCGCCATGTATCTGCCACGATGCGTTTCTCATTCGTCGGAGTTTCCATAATTCCTGAAAGATCTATGCTTGCTCGTAATTTGTTGTAAGCACCGATGTTGTAAACTCGGAGATAATATAAAAAATCTAAAAATACTTTTAGTTGATTATTATGACTATACTGCTGGAAACTTCTTAGTCATCAATATAAAAGAAGGGCAAAAGTTTTCTCACGCGTCTCTCATGGCTGTTTCATAAGTGGAAAAAAATATGAGATGTTATTTACGAGGGCCACTATACAATTATGACTGCACATGAATGGTCAATCACAGCATGCATGAGAATGCGACTCAATTTGTACCTTGTCGATATATGACTCTGAAGAAAAGATGCCTAATTTCCTTTTAATCATTAACATTACTTAAATAAATAAATAAAAAGCATGGAGGCTTAAGCAAGTTGTTGAAATTGCACAACATCTACAGTAAAACATACATACATATTATGTTCCAGATTTAATTATCACTTTGTCGGTACCTCAATTTTTCATGTTCATTGTATATTTAGTTATAAGAACCTATGGAAGTGGTTTACCATTACGAAGTCAAGTGGCTAGACTACTAGAATACGCATGTTATTTACACCCAAAATATCTAAATTTTTTGCTTGTTTGTATCAAGCGATATCTCGAATTAGATTTCATATTAACATTGAATTTGCCCTATTGATTTGATTGCAAGTAGTTTTTTCTTGTTTAATGTTCGGAATTGGAAGTAGGTGATTAAAACCGAAATTGAAGAGTTCATAAATGATTACTTTCTTAGACTAGGCCATAAATGACGACGAACCTAATTACCTGAAGACGATTAGTCATATAAGGAAAAGTCTTCAGCTCAAAAAACAGTCATCTTGCCTTTAGTCATCCCCAACGTGTCCTTTCACATAAATTATGGGATAAGTATATCGGAAGTCCTAAGACTTGTTAAGAAAGTGTAAATGAGTCATAAAACTTTGAAAATATACAATTAAGTCCTAAAACTTCTCCCCAAAGTGCAATCAAATTTTAAAACTTTCAAAAAGTACAATTAAGTCTCAAAACTTCTCAAACCAGTTAAGCCATTCCATCATTTGCATTTTTTGAAATTGTTAATACTGAATTGCACTTTGGTGATAAGTTTTTGGATTTTATTGTATTTTTTCAAAATTTTATGACTCAATTGCACTATTGTGACAAGTTCTAGGATTTGATTGCATTTTTTTTAAAAATTATAATTAAATTGCATCTTCATGACAAGAAACCCAGAATTCCTATCCACGAAAATTGCCATACATGAAAGCTATGCATTACAAGCTCCTCTGGCTCTTCTATGGCATACATACTCTACTAACAAACACAAAAATTTAAATTAAAAAAAAAAAAAAAGAACAAGACAATATCATGTCACCTTCCTTGGTGCACACGCTTTATCATTGGATAATTTTCTATTTCGGCGTTTCGTACATGCTTTGCTAATCCTCGCGCTGATGAGAGCTCGGCCTTGAAAGGATTTAAGAGGGGGTCGTCATTCGGTGGAAATGGAGATTAGTGCTTGTGGGAGGGTATGGAGTGTGACGAATTCAGCGGTCCCAAGACCTCAGTAAAAGTTGCCTATCTAGTATCACTGGTTTTTTTAATCTACTCGGTCATGATCGCCTTCTATCGGAAATTCTTTTGTCGGAACTTCTATAGATCCCAAGAGATTTATGCTTGCTTATAATATTCCATAATTATGTCATTATTTTTTTTATAAAACCAGATAATGATATATAAAAGTTGACAATATTTTCAATGGATGATTACAATCTTTTGTTTTTCATGATTCAAGGACTAGGACTAGGACTGGAGAATGACTCCTGTTCTTAAGCGTGAAAGATGGGCAGAGGACGTTTTGCTGGCCTCTCAAAGTCATGGTCTTTTCGTGGAAAAAATATGTGATGCCATTTAAGAGGACCAACTTAGTGACTGCACATGATAATCACGGCATGCATGAAATTGTGACCTAATTTGTCCCTTGTGGAGATATGTTGAAATTGCAAAACATTTATGGCAAGACATACACAGATAGGATGGTCGATCTTAATCATCATTTTACTTGAAAGATTTCTCATGTTGATTGTTGATCTAGTTATAAGAAGTTATGGAAACATTGACCCATTAGATAATCAAGTGGCTAGATCAATTGACAATGCCTGTTATTTATACCCAAATTATTTGGATTTTTCTATAGTTTGTATTAGGTGATATCTTGAGTCTGATTTCGCATACATAATGAATTTGCTTCTTTCATTTGATTGGAGATAGGTATTGACATTGAAACTAAAGAATTCATATATAAGTACTTTCTTAGGCATTAGAAGTTATGACAGAAAAAAACACCTAGATTTTGGAATTTTATCCATACATGTCTCGCCCTCCCCCCTCAATTATTCCCATCGGTATCACACATTGAATTAGCAGAGCATGCATGAAACACCAAGTTAAGAAGAAAAAAAAAATGATCCAAGAGTATAAAGCACGGAGACTAATGACAGTGACCTGATATTGTCCTTCATTTGTTTTAATATTTTTTTTTTTAAATTGAGTTTGTTATTACCGATGTCCTAGAAGAGCAGATAGCAATGCCTTAGCTTTCATGTTTAGCAATTTTTGTGAGTTGGAATCCTTGCGCTCCTCCAATAGAATAACAAAAGCATGGAAAAGATCAGGAAGCCACTGATTGATCGGGAATTTCGCAAGTAGTAGTCCTATATATATGTGACACTGATTATTATGTAGTAGTCTAGTTTTAATTAGAAGTGGGCATAAATGAATTAAGATCTTTATATATGTTTACTTCCTGTCAACTCATGTTTTCTATTGGCTAGTAAAGGGAGACGCTATCTTCTTGCTCCTTATTCTTTCTAATTGCTTTTTTGGTCGTAGAAAATCATGTCATATCATTGTATAAATTATCATGTATAGTGGCATGTACACGTACTAGTGCTTGTTGTGACTATGCGCCAAGGGGCACTCCCTTCGACGTCTTGGCTGTTATAAAGAATATAATTTAGGAAATGTTCTCGTTCCAAAATCTAATTTCCAGAAGTTAGTAAAGGATGAGAAGATAAATATTGTAACATTAATGCGGAAACTAACCGGATCTTACTATTATATCAATACAAAATCACAAAAGAAATAAATGAGGAATAATGAAGAACACTAAACATTTTATGTCATTTGGTTAGAGTATCGATGCGTACTTAATAGGAAGTATCAGTAGTAAATAATCCACCAATTTAATGGTTAAACATATCAATAATAAGGAAATAGCTTATGATCCTTGATCATCAAATTCATTTCACGAAGAGGTTTCCAATTTGGATGTGGAAGAACGAAATATTATGTTTGGTGGCACCGTAGCCACTGAAAAATAATAAAAAGGTTTACAAAATTTTTCTCTTTGTATAGGTAAAATTTACAAGTGCTGGTGTGAAGAAGACTCACTCTCCATTTAGTAAAATCCAATCTTTGGAATTAGGATTGAAATGTGTTAATTAACACCCTATCGAGAAGTTACAAACGTTTGACATCTTCAAAAGCATACAAGCAACGAAATGATTATTTCCACCAATCCACATCCTAAGACTTTGGTCGTGTATAGCATGGGTCTAATGGATATTCAATTTCTATTGCGACTCTTTCTTCAATCAAACCCAAGTGTCTTTTCGGATGGGTATGGTGCTTGAATGGCCAATGGAATTTCCACGATCGAATTGCTTCTTGTTGCTTATAAAAAGCTTATCTACTGAAAACCAACTCTACCAGAAAGCAGCATAACAAAGCAAAAATATGGTACCCTTGCTATTCTTCATGTTTTGTACATGGATTGTCCTTCTTCTGATGATTCATACTTCACTTGCCAAGCCACTATGCCATCCGGACGAGAGCTCAGCCTTGATGGAATTCAAGCAAAGTTTCAAAATCAACAGAACAACTTTTCAGTGTGTTTATCCAAAGGTTGAATCATGGTCACTAGATGGATATGGAGATTGCTGCTCATGGGATGGCGTCGAATGCGATGAGGCCACCGGTCATGTGACAGGCCTCAACCTTAGCCACAGCTGTCTCTTTGGTACTTTATCTTCTAACAACAGCCTCTTCCACCTACTCCACCTGGAATCGCTTAATCTTGCTTGGAATGACTTCAATGATTCCTCAATCCCATATGGCTTTGGCAATCTTTCCAAGTTACAGTACCTTAATCTCTCCAATTCTTACTTTTTGGGAAAAGTCCCCTTAGATATTTCACAACTCTCCAAATTAGTTTCTCTTGATTTGAATCTTGGGTGGGATGTTGAGATGCCCAACATAAATAACTTTATTCATAACTTAACCATGCTTAGAGAACTTGATCTCTCTTATATAAACATGTCATCACCATTCCCTCATGTACTTGTAAACTTCTCCTCTTTGAAGTTGCTTAAACTTAGAGAATGTGAATTGCATGGAGAATTTCCGACAAGGATCTTTCAGTTACCAAACCTGAAAGCCCTCGACATTAGCAACAATGATGAGCTTTCTGGTTTTATTCCCGACTTACATTGGGGTAATCCCCTCAAATCATTGTCTCTTCAGGAAACGAATTTTTCAGGGGAAATACCTATTTCGATCGGAAACCTTGTTTTCTTGAACGAATTATCAATTGGGGATTGTAATTTCTCAGGTTCACTTCCCACTTCAATGGGCAATCTTTCTCAGCTTGCTCATTTAGATTTATCATCTAATAATTTTCATGGTCAAATCCCTGCTTTCTTTGCCAATCTTACCCATCTATCATATCTAGATCTCAGTTACAATAATTTTAGCGGTGGTATTGGGCATTGGTTTGTCAACTTGGCGAAACTCACCGATTTGAACCTTGCAGGTAATAGTTCATCTAATAGCAACGTTCTTTAACAAGAAAAAAATGAAATGTTGAGATTCAATCGATAGCCAAACTCACTGTCCTTGTATTTTTTACATTTGGCAGATTGTCAGTTAAGCGGTCCTATTACATATTCATTCGAGAACTTGACTCAATTGGTTTCGCTTCACCTTTATTACAATAATTTGCAAGGTAAAATTCCAAGCTCAATATGGGAACTCAAGGATCTGGAATGGCTTGATCTTTCTGAGAATAATTTGAGTGGCACAGTGGATTTACACAAACTCAAGAAATTGAGTATGTTAGATTTGTCGTTCAACAACATATCTTTTGCAAGCAAGGCCAAGATCAATGCCACAAAACTTTACAATGCCACTTACATGAGTTCTTTTTAGCCTACTTTTATATTTATGTTCATGCAACTTACATATAGATTTGTCCCAACATATCTTTTTAGATCAATGCCACTCTTCCAAAACTTTCCTATTTACGTTTAGATTCATGCAACTTACATGAGTTCCCCAAGTTTTTAGCCTACTTAGGTAGATTAGAGCATATATCTATTTCCCACAATAATATCGAAGGGAGTGTTCCTATGTGGATGTGGAATGGTAGCAGAGAATCCTTGTTCTATATGGATCTTTCCCACAATTTTCTAACTAGCTTTGAAAATAATCAGATCAATCTACCACTACCCAAGTTGACCTATCTTGACATTAGTTCTAACCAGCTGAAAACAGAACTCCCTAGTCCTCCTCCATCAATGAATTACTATAATATCTCCTACAACTTCCTCATTGGAGAAATTCAATCTATTTGTAGTGGCAAATTCCTCGTCATTCTGGATTTGTCCAACAATAGTTTGAATGGCACAATTCCTTCATGTGTGGGAAATATGGATTATTTGTCATTTCTAAATCTTAGGAAAAATAAACTTGTGGGCATGATTCCTCGTGCTTACCCAAAAGGCTGTATGTTGGAGATTATAGACCTCTCAGAGAATCGATTACAAGGGCCGATTCCAAGATCTTTGGCGAATTGTACAAAGCTAGAGTATTTGAACCTTGCTCACAATCAAATTCTTGATGGGTTCCCTTTTTGGCTATCAGAGTTGACTGAGTTGAAAGTTGTTATCTTGAAATCCAATAAGTTCTATGGTCCAATTGAAGCATATCGAAGCCAGTTTAACTTCAGCTATATGCATATCATGGACATTTCATATAATAGTTTTAGTGGCAAACTTCCTTACAAGTTGTTGCAGAGTTTGCATACAATGGAAGTGATAACTAGGCAAGAACAGTTGGAATATATGACAACTCAGGCATCATTTCCTGACAATTCATTTATGGAGATTTTGGTTTCGGACATGAAATTGATGAATAAAGGTACAGAAAGGGAATACTCGAAGGTTCCATTTGCACTTATGCAAATTGACTTCTCCAATAACAAATTCGAAGGACAAATACCCAATCTCATTGGAGATTTGAAGTTACTTATTTCGCTTAACCTTTCAAGCAACGTTCTAACCGGTTCCATCCCGCCATCCTTAGCAAATTTGACATTGCTAGAATCTCTAGATCTTTCTCAAAACAAGCTCTCCGGAGAGATCCCACGAAAACTAGCCCAACTTACATTTCTTTCATCTTTCAATGTCTCTAATAATCAATTGTCGGGACCAATACCACAAGGGAGTCAGTTCAACACATTCTCAATCAATTCATTCGCCATGAATGAGGGGTTATGTGGAAGTCCTTTGCCAAAAAAATGCACAATGGGGATAACTTATCATTACCACCATCTCCCCACGAAAAAATTGGCAAAGAGTCCCTGTTCAACTCAGAGTGGAAATTTGTGCTAATTGGCATTGGAGTCAGGTTTTTGATCGGCATTGTGCTAGGAAACTTGATTATTGATGAGAAGAGCATGTGGTTCTTGCACTACTCCGAGAGAATGGCAAAAGGATGGAAAAGATTGGGAAGCCACTGAAAAATAAAGAGTTATGCATGTAGTCAGATACTTATGCGACACTATCATAAATGTAACCCTTTGTATGTTTAGTTTGTAATGAAAATACGAAAAGATAGAGCATACAATATTCCTCTTGTCGTACTATCATTTAGTTGAATTTAAAAATCATCTCTTTTTCTATTTTAGAATTACATGGCTCATCTTTTCTCTCGCTCTTTACCTTCATATCTGAAAGAACTTAATGTTAAAACCTGAATTTTTTCCGGCAAAATTAAGCATATAGTTTTGAAAAAAAAACTAAGAAATAAATACTGGTAAAAAAAAGAGAGGAAAGTCCTTAGGTTCGCCCCTATACAGTCCAATACGCCCATCACTTGTGAGGCCCAATCCGGGCAGCTCAGGTCTGATTGAAGTGAATTGAAGCCCACAGGACTTCATAGACAAGCCCGGCCTCTTTCCTTCTTTGCTTCTTCTTCTTCTTCTTCTTCTTCTTCTTCTCTTTCGTCTCTAAAGCTCAGACGCGCACGTGATGGAGGAGAGGAGAGAAGCAGTTGGAGCAAAGAAATGAGCACACGCGCGAAGCAAAGCAATACACGATGGCCATTTTTCCTCTGGATTTTCTCTTTATCGCCATCAATCCACCGTCCACCACCTCCGGTCACTGTTGGCCATCCCAGCCGCTCGAGCTCATTCGCAGCAGAAACAGAGCACCCGCATCAGGGAACGGAGGTCGCCAAAAACCACCGAGACTTAATTGGTACGAACTCCTCTCATCGATTTTGTCTCACTAACAGGTTTCCTTCATTGATTTCGGGCCACCGGTGGACGCTGTTTGCCATTCCCGAATCGTCTGGTTCTGTTCTAGTCTTCCTTTGAAGCTTCTTCGCCAGCGCCAATCATCCGAGTCAACAGCTCTAAGAACTTGGTTATCTGTTCTATCGCCATTGGTGGCCAGAGGCTGCATCTCCAAGGTATGTACATCATTTCTCTGTTTTAGTAAGCTGACTGTGAACGTTGTAATTTAAGCTTGAGTGAAAATCGAGTCCCGATTAGGGATAAAATAGGCTTAATTTAATGTCACTGAAATCCTCTGGATCGGAATCGATATTTCGATGATGCTTCTGTGCTCTGTGTTTGAACCGATCATTAATTGTTCGTGAAAACAACCTAGTGAGATCGCATATATATTCGAGGCTGTCTTTCTGAAATTGAATGCTTATAGGTTTATCTCATACTCAGATCGTGATATGTGCATATAATTCGCTAGTCTTGCTTCTGGTTCCTTTGATTTTAAGTCATGGCCGCAACTTCGAAGTGACTGTGTTGCTTTGTTTTCTCTGTGTTCCATATGGCCCCTGAGTATTCTGGTTGGGTGTATATGTGGTGGCCAGTGGACGTTTGTATGGATTGACATGGTGACTGGAGTTGACCATTGGTGGAGCAAGACATGTTTAGCCCCCTGTATGAAGCTTGTAAATGTCGTTCCCAGGCAAAATGCTCACGTGCTTTTGTTGCTTAAGGTGAAGAATGGACATCAATGGTGAGTGTTGAGCTTATAGGTTGAACAGCTCGGTCGTGAATAGTAAGGGAAGAAGACCAGATCAAAGCTTGTGTGTTTAGGAAATAATGGAGGGAGAGCCTTGACCAAGAAAAAAACGAAAGAGTAAAAGAAAGGAAAGAGGAAGATAGGGAAATCTACAGGAATGCATGTTCTGGAAACGAAGTAATAATAATAATAATAATAATAATAATAATAATAATAATAATAAATTGCTGGTTTCAATCAGGCAGCTAAGTGTTAGGAATAAATTTAGTCGAATTTCATTTGATTTGTATTCACCTAGGTAAGGGAGTCCTCCTTGAATTCTGAAATAAATCGATTTTTTTTAGATCGTGCTTTGTTTAGATAAAAATAGAAATGGATAAAAAAATAAATAACCAATTAAAAATAATAATTTTCATTTTCATTGCGATTACTTTTAGGGGTTAGTGAGGTCATCTTCATTATTGCAAAGCATGTGGCACTTCCGAACTGAAGCGACAAACAAGTTGGGGGAAATACATAGAGCTATATGTTGCTCCGGGTCAAATTAGTCTTCTTTCCATTGTGAAGGATCCGACCACCGGTAAAGCATTTTAGACATTTTTATCTTAGAAGCAAAGATGTTATATAAATCTTCTTTCCATAAAGGGTAATGTCTGCCTCCATAATCTCTTAAGAGAAAACTTTCTTTAGACTTATATGCCCCTCTTTTTATTTAGCAATACTATGTTCTTTTTTCAATTTTGTTCTGTAATTGAGGGCACCGAATGCTATGCTGCTTTGCTCTACAGGCGCATCCCTTCATACCATCAACTGCCACTTCTCGGCAGAGGCTGCACCAGTGGGGAGCCCGTCGGCTGCCTCCGCCTCCACCTCGAGGACGGCGTCGAAGAGAAAAGGCGGAGACACGCTCGGTGATGGTTTTAATTGGTGATGGGCTTAAGACCCGTCCGCCCATGCTGGGCCAAAAGGCCCCGCCCACGGGAATAGAGCCCGTGGATGGAGGGACGTATAAAAGGGAGGAGAAAGAGAGAGAGAAGACACCTGTTGGAACATAACGTACGTCTTCTCCTCTCACGCGCGCTCTCTCTCTCCAAAAAGGACAAAAAAGAACAGTAAGGCAAACAGCATCGTTCTTCTTCCCTTCAAGGCGCCATCGGATCGAACAGGACCAGGTTTTCTTCCTCTAATCGGCGTCGGTGTTTAATCTGTGGCTAACAAGGTACGCTCGAATCCGTGGTGTGCTTTACGATCGGTGATACGTGTTTTCCCGAGTTTCGTCTTCCGCATTGATTTAGGGGTTCGATTTAGTGTCGAATCCGGTTTTCGAGTATCCGCTATTCCAACATTGGTATCAGAGCCCTAGTTAACGTTTTTCCTGATCAATTTAATGTTTTTGATTGATTTTTTCGCGAAAGAACTTCGGCTGTACTGATCGGGGCAAAAATCCCGACACCCGAGCGATTTTCGGCCATTTTTCTGAGTTTTCGTAAGTCGAAATCAAATTGTGATGACATAGGAAGAAGGGCGACGTCGAGACGAGTCTGGCGATACGTCGAGCGTCGCCGGACGACGCCGCACGCGCCCACACGCGCGGCCGGAAGGCGCTGCGCATGGGTGCGACGCGTCCAGAAGTGCTGGATCGCCAAGCGCGTGCGGTGCACGTGCCGGTCGACGAACTAGCGCGTGCACGCCACCAGCGGGCGAACCGGCACGCGCCGGTCCACGGACCGACGCATGCTGACGTCACGCGATGACGTCATCGTGACGTCATCCAATAGTCGGTAACTGCTCGGATGACGTCACTTATGACGTCATACCGACGACGTTTCGCCGGGCGGTCACCGGCCGACGACCCGACCCGACCGGCGACCCGACCCGACTCGCGGACGCAGGCACGCTCCCGGCACGTGCCAGATGACCGATTCGACCGTCGCGACCGGTCCGACCGGTCCAACCCACATGCACGTTGACCCGACCCGTGACCCGTTGACCGTTGACTTTGACCGTTGACCCTGAAAAAAAAAAAAAAAAAGGAGTTTGTTTCTTTTTTTAGTGATGCCTATATAGATTATAAGTAATCCATTTTTAGTTCTGCATTTTTTACAGGAACTATGATGCGTTATGCAAGGATACCTATAATCCCGAGAACGAACGAGGGAATTGCAAGACTTAAAAGGCTGATGACAAAGTTAGCTGATTATCGGTGGCATGATGGTGATTTAGTATCACATGTGGTCAGGGTCAATCAGATGATATAGGAAATCATCTGCAATGGTTATCTTATGCCGGATTTTGAGAAGGTGCCGGCTTTGATGAACACTCTTCCACCTGAATGGCAAGCAGTGTTAAATCGGCTATGAGAGGTTAACGTGGTCCCGGGTTATAGAAGGCTAGTGGAAGCTTTTGTAAGAGAGTACTATAAGATTGAGTTGGCCAAAACTTCAACCCTTAGATTGAGCGCCACATGGCGTAGAGTAAATGCGCCTTGGAGGCGACATGAAAGCTCTCCAAAAGTTTTTCCATAGTTGACAAATGTACCTTCAGTTTTCTCAGATGTTTTGACTGATAGATTAGAATAGACATTCCCTATTTATTTCTTAGATTAGTTATGAGATGTTTTTATGATTGAATATCTCTTTCTATGTTGATATTTTTCTTTGTATATATTGCTTAGTGTAATGTATAGTTGTATTAATTGAAGGCATTATTGTTTTTAATTGTATGTCAATTATCTATTGCTTTCTGTTATTGCTGGTTGCTGTGAGTAATTAGCTGTGGGTAGTTTTAGAAGTTTTTGTAACTTCATAGAATTGATTTTGCATATGACAATCATATTAATGATAGTTTTAAGTTAGGATTTTTGGAGGATGATTGGAAACGTAGTGACCTTTTGATTTTGAAGCATTACTTAAAATTATTCATTAATATGATGGGTCTATGCAAATAGGGATGCATAAATGATAGGCATTAATTATTCGTGCATGGATTTATGATGTGTTCAGAATGATGGTTCAGTAACTAAGAATGTAATTGCTGATATAAATTGCAACAATTGTGAAATATTGAATATGAAGATTCAATATGTGCTAGAAAAGCAAGAAGCACTAGAAGCTCTTGACCATATTATGGAAGATCTTGAGGATGCTATGCGCCACCTTGAGCTGGTAGAGGACCGCTTGATGGCATGTGAGCCGAAAATAGACATTTACAATGCTGGTTCTAGCTCAGAAAGGGCTTTGAGCTCTAAGCGCAAGCGTATTGATTCATTCAATATGTGGGATTGCAAAGGATCAAGTCCTTGTTGCAAAAAATCAAAAGTTAACCAACACAAGAGAGGAAAACGTCCTCAAGTGAAGAAAATGTCAAGGGTGAGATGTTACAATTGTGACAAAAGAGGTCACTATGCTCACAACTGTCGTGAGCCAAAGAAAGTAAACACCTCTTGTACATTTGAGAACTTTGCTTATGTGTCAAGTTCTGAATTATTGGCTGAATCCAATCCTTTATGGACTGTAGATTCAGGAGCGACAGACCATGTAGCGAAGGATAAAGGATCCTTCATGGAATTCCGACAATACCAACTGGAACTAAATGGATCTATGTGGGATATAACTCCAGAGATGAAGTTAAAGGGATTGGCACTTGCCAATTGAACATGCGTGGTGGACGCACCTTGTTCCTACATGATGTTCCATATGCTCCAGACATTCGTCAAAATTTAGTATCTGTCTTAGTGTTGGTTAAGCTTGGTTTTGGTATGAACTTCCATAATAAAGGTGTAGATTTGTGTTTAGATACAAACTACTATGGTTGTGGTCACTTACTGAATGGTTTTATTGTACTAAATGTTGATTGTGATGATGTCAATATGTTATTCCCTTGTTTCACGTCTTCTACCTTATATGATAATGATGTGAATATGGTGGCATGCTAAACTTGGTCATATGGGCCAACAACATATGAATAGACTAGCCAAAGAGGGCTTGTTGGGCAATATTGAAAAAGTCGATTTGTCCATAAGTGAGCATTGCCTAGTAGGGAAAATGATAAGGAAACCATTTGGAAAAGGTAAAAGAGCTGAATTTCCTCTGCATTTAATCCATTTGGGCATCTGTGGTTCAATGAATGTGAGAGGAAGGCAATGGACTGTTTATTTCATCACTTTTTTATAAATGATTATACTCGAGTCGGATATGTCTATTTGATTTCTCATAAATATGAAGCATAAGTTGTTTCAGAAGGTTTATGAACTTGGTAGAAAATCAATTTGACAAGAAAATAAAGTTATTTAGATCCGATCGAGGTTGGGAATATTTATCTGATAAGTTCAGAAAATTATGTGATGAAAAAGGAATAGAAAGATAGTTGTTTATTCCATATACTCCTCAACAAAATGATGTTGCAGAGAGAATAAATAGAACCCTACTGGAATGGTTAGGTCCAAGATGGCGCATGCTAACTTACCTATCACTTTTTGGAGTGATGCGTTGTTAACTGTTACCAATATACTTAACCGTGCCTTCCAAATCAGTTATTTCTACTTCATGTGAGTTATGGACAGTTAGAAAACCGGACTTAAGTTTTCTTAAGCCATGGGGTTGTACTGTCTATATTCATGAGTCCTCTCACAAGTTTGAGAAATTGGGTCCCAAAGAAAATAATAGTACTTTCATGAGATACTGCGAACACTCAAAAGGGTATGTGTTCATTGGTGAGCAGGAAAGTGGGAGTGTAATTGAATTTGAATCACGAGATGTCACATTCTTAGAGGATGAGTTTCCTAAGAAGGGTGACATAGGGGAAGATCACTCCCTATTTGAGATCTTGGATCAAGATAATGATATTAGTGGAGTTCATCCAAGTGGGAGTATGATGGGGAATGATGTGCTAAGTGTACAATCTCCCATACGGTGAACAAGTCACCAAAGTATTCCCCGTCGATGTTTTGACATTGAAAGGGAAACTTCTATGGCTGCTCCACTAGATGAGGTTGAGTCAAGAAATATTAATGAGGCTCTAAATTGCCCTAATAAGGAAAAATGGATTCATGCAATGAAAGAGGAAATTGAGTCAATGAAATCAAACCAAAGTCTGGGAATTGGTTGATCTTCCAAAGGACACAAAGCTATTGGGAACAAGTGGGTTCTCAAAATAAAGCGAAAGGCTGATGGCTCGATAGAAAGGCATAAGGCTCACCTTGTGGCGAAGGGGTATAATCAACAGGAAGGAATTGATTATGAAGATACGTTTTCTCCTGTAGTGAGATTTACCTCAATTCGCATTATTCTGGCAATAGTGGCAAGTCTGGATCTTGAGTTATATCAAATGGATGTGAAGACTGCTTTCCTCAATGGAGAATTAAAGGAAGAAATATATATGGAACAACCTGCTGGTTTCATAGTGAAAGGCCAAGAAAAAAAAGTATGTCGACTTTTGAGGTCGATATATGGTCTTAAGCAGTTATCAAGACAATGGTATATACGTTTTCATAATGCCATAGTGGCATATGATTTTAAAATGATTGATGAGGATTATTGTGTGTATATCAAAAGATCCAATGATCAATTTGTGATCATATCATTATATGTTGATGATATACTGATTGCCGGAAGCAATATGGAGTTGGTTAATACTGTTAAGAGATGGTTGTCTTCTAACTTTGAGATAAAGGATATGGGTGAGGCTGTATACATTCTTGGAGTTAAGATTTCGAGAGATCGTTCGAAGAAATCGTTGTCTCTTTCGCAAGAAACCTATATAAATAAGGTTCTTGAACGAATTTGTATGCAAGACTGTAAACCCATAGACACTCCTATTGCAAAAGGTGAAGGATTGAGCCACAGATTGTGTCCAAGGACTCCACAAGAGAATGAACAAATGAAACATGTTCCTTATGCTAGTACTGTTGGGAGCTTGATATATGCTATGATGTGTACAAGACCTGACATATGTTTTGTAGTTGGAATGGTGAGGAGATACCAATCTAATCCAGGTCAAGCACATTGGAAAGCCGTTAAAAGAATACTAAGGTATCTAAATGGGACTGCTGATTATACGTTGAGTTATTAAGGAAAGGATCTGAAACTCAAAGGCTATTATGATATTGATTGGGGAGGAGATTTAGATGAAAGAAAATCTACCTCTGGATTTGCTTTCTTACTGAATAATGGCACCATATGTTGGAGCAGTAAGAAACAAAAGTGTATAGCCTTGTCTACGATGGAAACTGAGTTCGTGGTATTGTCAGCAGCATTATAAGAAGGTGTTTGGCTTAAGAGATTTTTTGGATCATTTAGGTGTTATTGGAAGTGCTGCAGATTCATTGTTGGTTAACTGTGATAGCCAAGCAGCAAAATGGTACACCAAAGATCCAAAATATCATGGCAAGACCAAACCTATAGATACTAAGTATAATTTTGTCAATAATATGATTGCACGAAAAGATGTGAACTTAGAGTACATACTACGCATAGAATGGTAGCAGATCCTATGACAAAGCCAATACCTAGAGATGTGTTTTGTGGCTATATGAAATCTCTAGGATTGCGCAGAGACTGATGTACTGAATATTGTATTTTCCCTAAGTGTTCATATTTGATGAATTTGTGTTTTCATCATTAATGCCTATGAATCTTTGTTTGATCTTTATGCATCTTAATGCTTAGTGCATTACTTTAAGTTGAGAAGTATGTCGGACAGATATAAGATTAGCCCACTCACACGGGTAATCGCCTCTATTTACTGTGTGATAAATAGAGATGAGACTGTTTTTAAACTTATTATCTAGGTGATAATCGAGAGCTCAAGCTTAAAACACGTATGTCGCCTTAACTAGGTGTTAAGATGAGGATATAATACTTACTATGTCCGAAAGTAAAATAACCCACATATTTTACTTTATCTGTCTATGATGCCAGATGTGAGTTCTGATGAATTTTGTGATTGAGTAGATACGTGAACTCAAGTTAGATATTAGGTATGTCTGAACTATCATTTGTACGGTATTGAAATGTGTAGACATACGCTCCATGGGAAATGAGTTAATACCGTAATACGTATTTCATACTACGTATGCATGAGACGATCAATAAGAGTGGCAAAAAGTTTGATCTCAACTTTTATGACGTGTGAGACTCTTGAGGAAAAGAGTTCCTTAATTTTTAGTCCCCTCAAGATTCTTACTTATTCTCAAGATTTCTATTTAGTGTTTACTATCTTAGGGTGTTGCCAATGGTCATGAGATGATTCGATCTAATAGAGCATTTCTAGAAAAGCAAGCTGGACTGAAATTGAGAATTTGAAGGAAAGAGGAAGATCGATTTTGGAGAATCACATTGTGGTTTTGTATTCATTGGTCGACCAATTATAACTGTCTTTGTGATAATTATAATTGTGAATACAATATATATATATATATATATATATATATATATATATATATATATATATCATGTTTAAAAGAGATCAAGGGAGATATAAATGTGATCGATCGATCTAGGGTACTGCATACTAAATCTACTCGGAGTGTGACGCCCATTATGAGCTGCTATATATTCCTAACAGATGTATAGCAACGAGCTCTCAAAGTATGCTGGTCGCACGGATTATTCACCAGTATGAATGTTGAAGAGAGGTAAAGAGAATCTTGTTTAGCCCACCATGTGTGAGTGGGAGATGATGGTTTTAATTGGTGATGGACTTAAGGCCCGTCCGCCCATGCTAGGCCAAAAGGCCCGGCCCACGAGAATAGAGCCCGTGGATGGAGGGACGTATAAAAGGGAGGAGAGAGAGAGAGAGAAGACACCTATTGGAACATAATGTATGTCTTCTCCTCTCCCGCGCGCTCTCTCTCTCTCCAAAAAGGACAAAAAAGAACAGTAAGGCAAACGGCATCATTCTTCTTCCCTTCAAGGCACCATCGGATCGAACAGGACCAGGTTTTCTTCCTCTAATCGGCGTCGGTGTTTAATCTATAGCTAACAAGGTACGCTCGAATCCGTGGTGTGCTTTACGATCGGTGATACGTGTTTTCCCGGGCTTCATCTTCCGCATTGATTTAGGGGTTCGATTTAGTGTCGAATCTGGTTTTCGAGGATCCGCTATTCCCAACACTCTGGAAGAGGCTGCTGAGCCTGGTGTACGTGAAGCACAGTGCGGGTGGTGACGATTCGCAAGTGGAGAGAGGAAGGAGGCGCGGTGCGCAAGTACAGGCGCCACGAGCAAGCCCTCAAGGTTCTCCTCTCTCTGTGTTGAACTTATTTGCACACGAGCAACTCGTTATTTTGTGTAATTCGCTGTATACAAGTTCAAATGCTTTTATATAAGTGAAAAGTTGATTCTTCGGAGAAATGAACACCATTGAAAAGGCAAAGCTATGAGAGGAGAGCTCTATTACTTCGAAATTATAGCTAGATAGGAGCTAAGCAACTAATATTGAGTAATTTTCTTGACGTGGTGGTTAAATTAATCTAGCATATCCCACATTCATATCTTTAGTTTGCAAATCCGTCTTATTCGGTTTTCTAACTGGCCCATAATATGTTAATGATGACTTCTAATTAAATCTTGAATGCATAATTAATTGGGGAGACCAAGCAAGGTAATTGTGCAATCAGAATGATGCCCACGACCTACTGAACAATCGATTTACTTAGGTTTACTAATGATGTAAACAACATATAAAATAGACAGCGCAATTTAACTTATCTTAAGCAAAGTTTTAATATTAAATTAGTGGGTTAACTTTGTTTTCTTTTTTTTCACTTGACAGAGATGGACATTAGTCATCTTGATCAAAGGAAAAGGCATAGGGATATTAGGCATTCCACATACTCACTGACGTGGACTTGATTATAATTGTGGCGATGAACCATTCTTAAATATTTCCTCAGTCAAGAAAGACCTTCAAACAAACATTAAACACATATACATCTCTTCGACAATCAACAAAGACTCTTTTGGCTCTGTCCAAACGAAGCTTCCCAATCCTCCTAAGTAGAGAAAAGCTCGAAAGAGGAGTCTTTGCCCATTTGAACCGAAAGCACGACTAAGTCGACTACGTGATTTGCAGGACCCACTTTGGCCTAACCGTTCGGCATGAGTCCAACTCTAGACGCAATTACGTGAACAACCCTGTGCCGAGATTTTCAGCTAGATATCTGGAAGAGTACGAACGAGCAACCAAATTCTAAGCAATTCAAGTCCTATAGGCAACATCGCATAAAGTTAGTTATATGATTTACGTCTCCATTTGCATAGTGCAATATACGCTTCCATGCTGAAATAAATAAATACTAATGATTTTCAAATATGTTATTTCAAGTAAACCAGCATCGTACGGACCAAAATGCTATTATCGTTACACTAAAAGAGTGGAGAATGGAAATCGAATATTCTCACATCAAAATTACTTTTTGGTGCGATAATGGCTGAAAGATGTTTGAAAAAGAAAAGAGGAATGATGAATACCCATACACTTGAGACAAAGCTTTTTTTTCTTCTCTCTTTTACAACGAATAATATAATTAAATAAACGGAACAAGTCTACTTATATTGTCTGAAAGATATGTACTCTCAGCGGAGTCATTATACAAAAGGTCTTTAATAACATCTGGAACGGAGAAATAAATAGCAAATTGCAGAAGTTGTTCCTTTCCTAGCAGGCTAAGGCATCCGTGTAACCACATGCTTTTCTAAATACGTGCTCAATTTTGTATCTCCGCAACTCTGCAAGCAATTTCTTGCATTCAGCCAAAAGGAGTTTCGTCGGTAAATTATGCCTATGAGTGCAAGTAATCACTTGAATAACAGACCTAGCATCCATTTCAATGTGTAAGTGGGTAACATTATAGGCTAATTCTAATGTGAGGCCGCGTCTTAGGGCCACATTTCTGCCTTTGATGTGTTTATTGTGCATTGGAGCTTTTATAGTTCCTACGAGATTTATGCTTGTTCTTAATTCATCTAATCATGTAAAATTTGTCACTAGTTTTAATATAAAATGAGGTGGTGATATATGTAATCTGAAAACATTTTCAATCGATGATTACAATATTTTCTTTTGTGATTGGAGGATTTGAAATATTCCTAAGAATTGTAGAGTGACTTCAGTTCGTCAATATAAAAGATAGGCAAAAATCTTGAAAAATAATGTAATTTCCTATTGCTATGAAAAGAATATTTGCCCAAGACCAGATTAAGTGCATTTACTATTAAGAGTCATGCTTCTGATTATAGTCAAATCGATTCTTATGCATTTTCCATGTTATCAGAGTTGAAGTGGCCACGTTAGATTCTCAACTAGTGGAAGACTTGGAAGATTTTCAAGTCTTTCTTTTTGTCCCAATCGCCGTGCCACGTGGGCCATTTTTTGGTCAAACCATTTAACGCGAGTTCAACTCCAGACAAAATTTGACCAAAAAAAAAAGAAAATAAAAAACTCCAGACGAAATTATATGACCAAAAAAGAAAATCCAGACGAAATTACGAGGGCAACCCCGTGCTGAGATTTACTGTTAGATTTACCAGAAAGTGCCAACAAGAAACCAAGCAAGTGCTGGTACAAGCCCTCAGCAGTCCAAATCTTGCTCAAATTTTCACTTAGATTTATCTTCAAGGCTGCTATTTCAAGTGACCCTGCCATCCCATGCTAAAATGGTAGTGTGTCATTATAAAATGGGAGTGAAGAATAGGAATGGAATTTTCTCATTTTAATATTAATTTTTGACATGATAATGGACAGCAAATGTTTAGAAAGGTATAAAAGAATGATGAATACACTTTTTTCAATGAAGATATAGTGTCCCCCCTCCCCTTTTTTCGGGTAAACAACGGAACTACATTAAATAAAACGAGTCAAGTTTCAACGTATGGAGTATATGTACTCCCAGCGGAGTCTGCATACAAAAAGGTCTTTATTAGCATCTGGCACAAAGAAATAAAAAAACAAATTGCAGATGTTCTTCCTTTGCAAGTAGGGCCAAACAATCCACGCAACCATCTTCTTCTTTGAAAATGGGTTAAATTTTATACTTGTACAGCTCTGTAAGCAAGTTCCTGCAGTCAGCCAAAATAGGTTTTATCAATAAATTATGCTTATGAGTACCTATAATTGCTTGAATAATGGACATGGCATCCATTTCAACGTGTAAATGGGTAACAACATTGGCTAATTCTAATCTAAGGCCGTCTCTTAGCACCATGTTTCTTTCACAATGTGTTCGCCGTTCGTCAGGGCTTCTATAGTTACTGAGCGATTTATACTCCCTCATAATTTTTCATAATCATGGATATTTTGTCGTTATAAACTTGGATATGATATATAAAATCGGAAATTACTCTCAATCAATAATTATGATTTTTTTTTTATTTTGTGATTCCAGGACCACGTGAACTGCCAGAACCCTCTTATTCGTCAATTTACATGATAAGCAAAAGTCTTCTCGCGGGTCTCTCAATTTTGGTTCTTATGTGGAAAAACATATGCAATGTCATTTAGGATGACAAAGTATGCAATTATGACTGCACGTGAACAGTCAATCACGACACGCATGAAAGCGCCATCTAATTTGTACCTTGTCCATGTATGACCTTTTTTTCCCTTTTGAAAAAAAAAAAAATCCTACTTTTTTATAACTCATAACATTACTTTAAAAAAAAAAGGCGGGGACACTTAAGTAATATGTTGAAATTGTACAAAATCTACGAGCATGACATACCTACGTAATACGTTCCATATTTCATTATCTCTTGTCAATACCTCAGTTTTTCCTATTAATAAGATATGCAATTATAAGAACCTATGGAAACAGTGACCCATCAAGGGCTAGATTAATAGAATGTGCCCGTCATTTACACTGAAATTTTTAAATCTATTATTTGTTTGTATCAGGCGATATCTTGGGTCAGATTTTGGATCAAAATTAAATTTGCCCCTTTGATTTGATTGGAGGCGGGTTATTGACACTGAAATTGCAAAGTTAATAAAGAATTACTTTCTTAACCTAGATTTTAGAAGCTGTGGGAAAAAAAAAAAAAAAAGATTTGGCAGCCATGGATGACGATGACACTATTTACGTGAACCTCACAAGTCATTTAAAGAAAAAACGTGAGGCCAAAAAGACTTAGACATTTTTCCTTTAGTGACTCCTTTGGATCTTTTCACAAAAATTTATGGGTGCCTATGAAGAAACCCCAGAATTCCTACCCACAAAATTTATATCCATTAAAGCTATGTCATCACAGTCTCCTTTGACTCTTTTATGACATACGTGCTCTAATAATGAAATAATAATTAAAAAAAAAAAAGACAATATCATGTCACCGTCCTTATTGTAAATGCTTTATAATTGGATCATTTCTATCTCGTTGTTTCCTAGATGCTTTGCAATCCAATGTGTTGCATTGAGGAGAGCTCGGTCAAGATATGATTTAAGAGGAATCTCATAATCAACTGAGCATACTCTCGTTATGTTTATCCTAAACTTTAACCATGGTCATCACTCGTCACTAGGTAGAAATGGAGATCAGTGCTCGTGGGAGGATGGAGTGCGACGAATTCAGCAGTCACAATGTTGGCCTAAATCTCAATAGCAGTTGTCTCTCTAGCACCACTAATCTTTTTAATCTACTCTATCGTGTTTGCCTTTCGTTGAAAATTCTTTTGTCAAAACTTCTATAGTTTCCAAGGGATTTATGCTTGTTTAAAATTTACCATAATCACGTATCTTACATGATTATTTTTATATAACATGAGATAATGATATATAAAATTTGAAAATATTTTCAATGGATGATTGCGATATTTTGTTTTTAATGATTCGAGGCCTAGGACTAGGAATGGAGAATCACTCCTGTTCATTGTGCGTGAAAGACGGGCAAAAGACTTTTTGCTGGCCTCTCAAAGTTGTGATCTTTTCATGGAAAAAATATGCGATTCCATTTAAGAGGACCAACTATGCAGTTATGACTGCACATGAACAATTAATCACCGCATGCATGAGAATGTGACCTGATTTATCTCTTGTGGAAATATGTTGAAATCGCAAAACATCTATGGCAAGACATAAACAAATAGTATGGTCGATTTAATCATCACTTTACTAGAAAGGTTTCCATATTGATTGTTGATCTAGTTAGAAGAAGTTATGGAAACATTGACCCATTAGAGAGTCAAGTGACTAGATCAATTGAAGGCACCTGTTATTTATACCCAAATTATTTGGATTTTTCAATTGTTTGTGTTAGGTGATATCTTGTTTCGATTTTGCGTACATAATAAATTTGCTTCTTTGATCTGATTGGAGATAGGTCATTGACAGTGAAACTGAAGAATTCATATATAAGTACTATTTTTGGCCTTAGAAGTTATGACAAAAAAAAAAAAAAAACCACCTAGATTTTGGAATTTTATCCAGACATTTATCGTCTTCCCCCTCAATTAATTTCTCCACACCAGATTAAATTGAAAAAGACTGGTAGAAATTATGCTACCAGCTCAAGGCCGACAAGGTGATCGTTAAATTTTGTCACACTCCACACCCTTTCATGAGCAGCGATCTCCATTTGCACCTAGTGAGGACCATGATTCAAGCTAAGGATAAATGCAAGGAGAATCTGCTCCACTTATTCCGAGACTCATCTTGACTCGTATCAAGGCCGAGCTTCCATCGGAATTACACGTTGAATTAGCAAAGCATGTACAAAACACAGATCAAAATGGCCCAACTGGAAAGCATGTGCACTAATGACAGTGACATGATATTGTCCTTCATTTGTTTTCTTTTTAAAAAATTTGTGTTTTTTAATAGAGCACCTATGACATAGAAGAGCAGATAGTAATGCCCTAGCTTTCATGGTTAGCAATTTTTGCGGGTTGGAATTCTTGCGCTCCGTCAATAGTCTAGCAAAAGCATGGAAAAGATCAGGAAGCCACAGATTTATGGGACACTGATTATTATGTAATGCCGGGTGTCTAGTTTGAATTGAAAGTGGGTATAAATGAATGAAGACTTTTCTCTCTGTTTACTTCATGTCAACTCATGTTTTCCATTGGCTATTATGGAGGCGCTATCTTCTTCTTCCATATTCTATGTTTCTAAGTGCTTTTTCTCTCCCAGAAAATCATGTCATATCATTGTATAAATTAACATATGTAGCGGCATGTACACGTACTAGTGCTTGTTGTGACTATCTGCCAAGTGGCACTCCCTTTGACGTCTTGGCTGTCATAGAGAATCTAATTTAGGAGATGTCCTCGTTTCAAAAATCTAGTTTCCGAAAGCTAGTAGAGACTGAGAAGATAAATATAGTAATTTTAATGCGGAAATTGGTTGAATCTTGCCATTAAATCAATATCAAACTGCAAACGAAATAAATGAGGAGTAATGAAAAACACTAAAAGATATACATGACTCAGTCCAAGTATCGGTCTCTAGTTAATAAAAAAAGTCAGCGGCAAATAATTCAATAATTTAATAGTTAAACGTATCAATAACAAGGAAATAGTTTGTGCTCCTTAATCATCAATTGATTTCGTGGATGGGTTTCCAACATGGATATGGAGGAACAAAATGGTACATTTGGTGGCACCGTAGCCATTGAAAATAATAAAAAGGTTTATAAAAATTTTCTCTTCGTATAAGTAAAATTTACTAGCGTAGGTGTGAAAAAAACTCACTCTTCATTTAGTAAAATCCAATCCTTGGAATTAGGATTGAAAATGTGTTAATTAACACACTATCAAGAAGGTACAAACCTTCGACATCTTCTAAGGCATATAAGCGATGAAATGATTTTTTCCATCAATCCACATCCTACAACTTTGGCCGTGTATAGCACGAGTCTAATGGATATTTAATTTCTATTGCAACTCTTTCTTCAATCAAAGTCAAGTGTCTTTTCATATGGGTATGGTGCTTGAATGGCCAATGAAATTTCCACAATTGAATTGCTTCTCACTACCTATAAAAAGCTTCTCTACTGGAAACCAACTCTACCAAAAAGCAGAATAACAAAATAAAAATATGCCACCCTCGTTGTTCTTCATGTTTTGTACATGGATTGTCCTTCTCACGATGATTCATACTCCACTTGCTAAGCCACTATGCCGTCCAGATGAGAGCTCAGCCCTAATGGAATTTAAGCAAAGTTTCAAAATCAACAAAACAACTCTTCTATGTGTTTACCCAAAGTTTGAATCATGGTCACTAGATGGACATGGAGATTGTTGCTCATGGGATGGCATTGAGTGTGATGAGGCCACTGGTCATGTGACAGGCCTAGACCTTAGCCACGGATGTCTCTTTGGTACTTTATCTTCTAACACTAACCTCTTTCGCCTACTCCACTTGGAATCACTTAATCTTGCTTGGAATGACTTCAACTTTTCCTCAATCCCATACAGCTTCGGCAATCTTTCTCGGTTACATTACCTTAATCTCTCTTCCTCACACTTATGGGGAAAAGTCCCTTCAGATATTTCACGGCTCTCAAGATTAGTTTCTCTTGATTTGAATTCAGGGTGGGATCTTGAGATGCCTCTTGGTCTTTATTGGCAGAATATTCTTAAGATGCCCAACATAGACAACTTTATTCAAAACTTAACTATGCTTAAAGAATTTGATCTCTCTTCTATAAACATGTCATCACCATTCCCTCGTGTACTTGCAAACTTCTCATCTTTGAAGTCACTTAAGCTTGGAGATTGTCAACTACATGGAGAATTTCCAATGAGCATCTTTTAGCTACCAAACCTAGAAACCCTCGACATCAGATACAATATCTACCTTTTTGGTTTTATTCCTGACTTACATTGGGGTAATCCCCTTAAATCATTGCCTCTTTCTAGAACGAATTTTTTAGGGGAGGTACCTATTTCGATCAGAAACCTTGTTTTCTTGAATGAATTATCAATTTATCATTGTAATTTCTCAGGTTCACTTCCCACGTCAATGGGCAATCTTTCTCAGCTTGCTCATTTAGATTTATCATATAATAAATTTCATGGTCAGATCCCTGCTTTCTTTGCCAATCTTACCCATCTATCATATCTAGATCTTAGTTACAATAATTTTAATGGTGTTATTGGGCATTGGTTCGTCAACTTGGTGAAACTCATTGATTTGAACCTTGCAAGTAATATTCATCTAATAGCAATGTTCTTTAACAAGAAAAAATAAAATAAAATGTCGAGATTCAATCGATAGCCAAACTAACCGTCCTTGTTTTTCTCTTCTATTTTTCATATTTGGCAGATTGTCAGTTAAGCGGTCCTATTACATATTCATTCAAGAACTTGACTCAGTTGGTTTCGCTTCAACTTTATAACAACAATTTGCAAGGTAAAATTCCAAGATCAATATGGGAACTCAAGGATCTTGAATCTCTTGATGATCTGGATTTACACAAACTCAAGAAATTGGAATAATTTGAGTGGCACCGTGGATTTACACAAACTCAAGAAATTGAGAATATTAGATTTGTCCTTCAACAACATATCTTTTGTCAACAAGGCCGAGATCAATGTCACTCCTCCAAAACTTTCCTATTTATCTTTATATTCATGCAACTTACATGAGTTCCCCAAGTTTTTAGCCAACCTAGGCAGATTAGAGAGGATAGATCTTTCACACAATAATATCGAAGGGAGTGTTCCTATGTGGATGTGGAATGGTAGCAAAGAATCCTTGCTCTTTATGGATCTTTCCCACAATTTTCTAACTGGCTTTGAAAATAATCAGATCAATCTACCACTACCCAAGTTGGTGCATCTTGACATTAGTTCTAATCGGCTCAAAACAGAACTCCCTAGTCCTCCTCCATCAGTGGATTACTATAATATCTCCTACAACTTCCTCATCGGAGAAATTCAATCTATTTGTAGTGGCAAATACCTCGTCATTCTGGATTTGTCCAACAATAGTTTGAATGGCACAATTCCTTCATGTGTGGGAAATATGGATTATTTGTCATTCCTAAATCTTAGGAAAAATAAACTTGTAGGCATGATTCCTCGTGCTTACCCAAATGGCTGTATGTTAGAGATTATAGACCTCTCAGAGAATCGATTACAAGGGCTAATTCCAGGATCTTTGGCGAATTGTACAAAGCTAGAGTATTTGAACCTTGCTCACAATCAAATTCTTGATGGGTTCCCTTTTTGGCTATCAAAGTTGACCGAGTTGAAAGTTGTTATCTTGAAATCCAATAAGTTCTATGGTCCAATTGAAGCATATCAAAGCCAGTTTAACTTCAGCTATATGCATATCATGGACCTTTCATATAATAGTTTCAGTGGCAAACTTCCTTGCAAGTTGTTGCAGAGTTTGCATACAATGGAAGTGATAACTAGGCAAGAACAATTGAAATATATGACAACTCAGGCACCAATTCCATTTAACAATGGATTTATGGAAATTATGGATTATGTCATGAAATTGATGAATAAAGGTACAGAAAGGGAATACTCGAAGGTTCCATTTGCACTTATGCAAATTGACTTCTCCAATAACAAATTCGAAGGACACATACCTGATCTCATTGGAGATTTGAAGTTACTTATTTCGCTTAACCTTTCAAGCAACATTCTGATTGGTTTAATCCCGCCATCCTTAGCAAATTTGACATTGCTAGAATCTCTAGATCTTTCTGGAAACAAGCTCTGCAGAGAGATCCCTCAAAAGCTAGCCCAACTCACATTTCTTTCATATTTCAATGTCTCTCATAATCAACTATCGGGACCAATACCGCGAGGGAGTCAGTTCAACACATTCTCAATCGATTCATTCGCCATGAATGAGGGGTTATGTGGAAGTCCTTTGCCAAAAAAATGCACAAATGTTGGGGATAACTTATCATTGCCACCATCTCCCCACGAAAAATTTGGCGAAGAGTCCTTGTTCAACTCAGAGTGGAAATTTGTGCTAATTGGCGTTGGAGTCGGGTTTCTGATAGGCATTGTGCTAGGAAACTTGATCATTGATGAGAAGAGCATGTGGTTCTTACACTACTCCGAGAGAATGGCAAAAGGATGGAAAAGATTGGGAAGGCATTAAAAAAAAAAAAGAGTTGTGCATTTAGTCAGATACTTATGTGACACTATAATAAATGTAACCTTTTGTGTGTTTAGTTTGCACTGGAAATACGAAAAGATAGAGCATACAATATTCCTCTTGTCGTACTATCATTTAGTTGAATTTAAAAATCGCCTCTTTTTTCTATTTTAGAATTATATGGCTTGTCTTTTCTCACGCTCTTTACCTCCATATGTTTGAAAGAACTTAATGTTAAAATCTGAATTTTTGACGGCAAAATTAAGCATATAGTTTTGCAAAAAAGAACTAAGAAATAAATAATGGTAAAAAAGAACAGAAAACGCCCATCACTTGCGAGGCCCAATCCGGGCAGCCCAGGTCTGATTGAAGTGAATTGAAGCCCACAGGACTTCATAGACAAGCCCGGCCTCTTTCCTTCTTTCCTTCTTCTTCTTTTTCTTCTTCTCTTTTTCGTCTCTAAAGCTCAGACGCGCACGC
Organism: Eucalyptus melliodora; assembly: GCA_004368105.4. Lineage (NCBI taxonomy): Eukaryota > Viridiplantae > Streptophyta > Magnoliopsida > Myrtales > Myrtaceae > Eucalyptus > Eucalyptus melliodora. The sequence goes on from CM023406.3 coordinate 44,633,107, forward strand.
GATGGAGGAGAGGAGTGAAGCAGTTGGAGCAAAGAAATGAGCACACGCGCGAAGCAAAGCAATACACGATGGCCATTTTTCCTCTGGATTTTCTCTCCATCGCCATCAATCCACCGTCCACCACCTCCAGTCACTGTTGGCCATCCCAGCCGCTCGGGCTCATTCGCAGCAGAAACAGAGCACCCGCACCAGGGAACAGAGGTCACCAAAAACCACCGAGAATGAATTGATACGAGCTCCTCTCTCATCTATTTTCTCTCACTTATGTGTTTCCTTCATTGATTTCAGGCTGCCGGTGGACACCGTTTGCCATTCTCGAATCGTCTGGTTCTGCTCTAGTCCGTTTTGAGGCCGAGATATCTGAAGAGTTCGAGTCTTCCTTTGAAGCTTCTTCGCCGGTGCCAATCATCCGAGTCAACAGCTCTAAGAACTTGGTTATCTGTTCTATCACCATTCATGGCCAAAGGCTGCACCTCCAAGGTATGTATACATCATTGCTCTGTTTTAGTAAGCCGAGTCCGAACGTTGAAATTTAAGCTCGAGTGAAAATCAAGTAACAAATAGGGATAAAATAGGCATAATTTTATGTCACTCAAATCGTCTGGATCGGAATTAGTATTTCGATGATGCTTCTGTACTCTGTGTTTGAACCGATCATTAGTTGTTCGTGAAAACGACTGAGTAAGATCGCATATATATTCGAGAGGCTGTCTTTCTGAAATTGAATGCATATTCATTTATCTCATACTTAGATCGTGATATGTGCATATAATTCGCTAGTCTTGCTTCTGGTTCCGTTGATTTTGAGTCATGGCCGAGACTTTGAGGTGACTGTGTTGCTTCGTTTTCTGTCTCCGTGTTCCATATGCCCCCTGAGTATGCTGGTTGGGTGTATGCGTGGTGGCCAGTGGAGGTTTGTATGGATTCATGTGGTGACTGGAGTCGATCATTGGTGGAGCAAGACATGTTCAGCCCTCTGTATGAAGCTTGTAAATGCCGTTCTCAGGCAAAATGCTCATGTGCTTTTGTTGCTTAAGGTGAAGGATGGACATCAATGGTGAGTGTTGAGCTTATCGGTCGAACAGCTTGGTCGTGAATACTAAGGGAAGAAGACCAGACCAAAGCTTGTGTGTTCAGGAAATAATTGAGGGAGAGACTTAACCAAGAAAAAACGAAATACTAAAAGAAAGGGAAGAGGAAGATAGGGAAATCTACAGGAATGCATGTTCTGGAAACGAAGGAATAATAATAATAATAATAATAATAATAATAATAATAATAATAATAATAATAATAATAATAAATTGCTAGTTTCAATCAGGCAGCTAAGTGTTAGGAATAAATTTAGTAGAATTTCATTTGATTTGTATTAACCTAGCTAAGGGAGTCGTCCTTGAATTCTAAAATAAATCGATTTTTTTTTAGATTGTGTTTTGTTTAGATAAAAATAGAAATGGATAAAAATAATAAAAATAACCAATTAAAAAATTAATTGTCATTTTTATTGCAATTACTTTTAGGGGTTAGCTAGGTCATCTTCATTATTGCAAAGTGTGTGGTATTTCTGAACTGAAGCTACAGACAAGTTGGGAGAAATATATGGAGTTATATATTGCTCCTAGTCAAATCCGTCTTCTTACCATTGTGATGGATCCGACCACCGGTGAAGCATTTTAGACATTTTTATCTTAGAAGCAAAGACGTTATATAAATCTTCTTTCCATGAAGGGTAACGTCCGCGTCCGCAATCTTTTAAAAGAAAACTTTATTTGGACTTATATGCCCCTCTTTTTATTTAGCAATACTATGTTCATTTTTCAATTTTGTTCTGCAGTTGAGGGCACCGAACGCTATGCTACTTAGCTCTACACGCGCATCCCATCATACCGTCAACTGCCACTTCTCGGCAGAGGCTGCGGACGCGGAGGACGGCGTCGAACAGAAAAGGCGGAGACACGCTCGGGAAGAGGCTGCTGAGCCTGGTGTACACAAAGCGCAGTGCGGGTGGTGACGATTCGCAAGTGGAAAGAGGGAGGAGGCGCGGCGTGCAAGTACCAGCTCAACCGCGTCGATGGAGAGCTTCGCAAGCTCAAGCGCTACAAGCATGCCCTCGAGGTTCTCCTCTCTCTATGTTGAACTTATTTACACACGAGCAATTCTCGTACTTTTGCGTGGTTCGCCATATAGAAGCTCAAATGCTTTTATATAAGTAAAGAGTTGATTCTTCGGAGAAATTGACACCCTTAAAAAGGCAAAGCTACGAAAGGAGAGCTCTATTAGTTCAAAATTATAGGTAGTTGGAGCTAAGCAAGTGACTGATATTGACATATATCTGGTTTCCAAGCCCATCTCACTTGAGTTTCTAATCGGCCCATAATAATGTTAATGAGGACTTCTAATTAAATCTTGAATGCATAATTAATTGAGAAGATCAAACAAGGTAATTGTGCAATCAGAATGATGCACACGGCCTATTGAGAAATAGATTTTCTTGGGTTTACTAATGATGTAAACAACATATACAATGGACGGCTCAATTGAACTTATCTAAAGCAAAATTTTAATATTAAATTAGTGGGTTAACTTTGTTTTTCTTTTTTTCACTTAACAAAGGTGGACATTAGTCATCTTGATCAAAGGAAAAAAACGTAGGGATATTAGGCATTTTACATACTCACTGGCGTGAACTTGATTCTAATTGTGGTGATGAACCATTCATAAATATTTCCTCAGTCAAGAAAGACCTTCAAACAAACATTGAACGCATATTCATCTCTTTGACAATCAACAAAGACTCGAGGAAGCAATCCTCAATGCACATATACCCTAAAACACCTGCTTCAAACATACTATTTTACTTTTAAAACCGCAGATAAATTCATCGCCCGGAGTTGATCAAGTTCTTACACAAAATTCTAGTTTCACGAAACGCCTAGTAGATATAGCCATAAATCCATCAGAGGTTTGGAGCTGCAACATTCATGGTGACTTAATCAGTACCTTCGATAAAACCCAAATCAAGCAATGATATGCCCACTCAAGGGGTCGACGCAAATCTATTGAGTTCAATAATAGGATCTGGCAATGAGTGGAACTTGTGAACGAAATGGAGATGTAAACTTGAGTAGATTAATGAGAGGCAATAGTGTTTTAGATTCATGAACTATATCTATGATTATTTCTCGACAGAGAAACTCGTTGGATAATAATAAGCAAGTCACGAGAACTATCACATGTGAGTCCCCAATATATCTGTGTATTGATGCGTGTATGCTGATGTACTCACAGATAACATATGCATCCTGTTCATAATGAAGATGAGAACTGCCCATTTTATTATGAGTTATTTGCTTTAGCACCGAAAACATTTGCAACTAACTTCCGATGTTAAACAGCGATTGACGAATTGGACATTCTATTGTAGCTTGAATAAACAATCACCTTTACAAGGATGCAAATTCTGTCCATGTCAAGAGCCTCATGACTTGGAACTGTGCCTTCTGGAATTGCTCACTGAAGTCCTCTAGTGATCCAGTGTTGCCGATTACTATGTCTGCCTTAGACCTTATAAAATCCAACGGCATCTGAGCATTTATCCTGTTCCCAACATCTTCCTTGTATGTTCTGTCTCTTGCCACAAGCCGTTGAAGATGAGTTTCTGGATCGACCTAGACAACAATGATGGGCTTTGTCCACTTATCCATCTTCGCCTCAAACAGCAATGGGACGTGAAGAAAAATAACCTTATGTCATTTCAACCGAAGTTTTATATTTCAAAGAAGATGCCGGATGATATGTTAGAAGCCAGTAGCCTAAACATAAGAAAGCACAGAAAGATTCAGGAAATTAAAATATTAGAAGGTTTCTTATCTTGAAGTTCAATGCAACTGTTGATGCATCATAACTCGACTATGACAAAGGCAATGAAGGTGGAAAAATTTTAGACTGATATCACAAATTGCAGACAGCGACTGCATCCATGACGGGTTTAAAAGAACTCCAATTTTAGAATGTATCCCCTGTTTCATCAGAGCAAGAAATTTCTTTGGTCAAGCAAAATCGTATGCGTCTGTACTTATGCATGGTAAGTTTGCTGTTGTGTCCAGCATGCTTCGATCCCCATTTTGAAGCTAGAACTAGTACTGCAAGTTTAGTTCAGATTTACCATTACCTATTCAAAACTTGATGCTTTACAGAATCAGAAAAGACAATGCGGCCCAACTTTGGCCCATCAACTTCTCCATCAGCTTGTAGAGTCTCCTCCCCAAACACAGCAACAACTTATTTCCATTCGCCAGTCCCTTTCTTTAATACATCCTGCAAGCACAACAAGGAATTCAAGAATTCCAAGAAGGAAAATGCAGTCCTCATGTCTTGTAAAGTGGCAAGATGCCATCCTCACTACATGGATCAACACAATCGTTGAAACTTGCTAGAACAAGAATAACTCCCTGCAGCTTATGTGTACTCTTAAGCGAAACTATCTGCCCATTGTTACATGCTACGGTTTTAAGGCGGCCCATACTCTATCGTCTCATAAAGGGAAATCATGAGTATATTTAGCCAATAACAAAAGCATCATTTACCCAGTCGATCAAGAAAGTGAGATCTTTCAAAGAACAGCACTCTCAAGTTTGCACAATGATTCTCCTTGTTGGAGATTCCAACTTCAAGAACATACCCTTGTTTTTCATATTTTTCTTAAAGAAGGAAAGAAATCAATAGTAGACATGCTCAACGAATGTAAAATAAATCATCTACCATCCCCTTGCTTTCATATATCTAGATAGAATTTGATGTACATATCGTGATTGATTTACAGTCATCTACTTTAGGAAAACTCTCAAAACATCCTTTTCAAAGATCCCTGTAATAGACCAGAACAAGGGAACATTCTTGAGGAATATAAAGTAAACCTTTAACTAGGCAAAGAAATCAATAGGACCAATGATCATAACTTAAGCATCCACACAAAAAGAAAATAAATAAATAAAAAATACACGAGCAACGACGTCGGTTTCAACAACAGGGACACCATGGGCCTTGAAAAGGTTGGAGACTGTACTCTTCCCAGATGCAATTCCACCAGTCAGATCGACTATCCTCATTCTTCTTGTTTAACATCAAGTTATCAAATCAAACACTCTGAATAGTTGGGATGCACTCTGTCTACTACAAACCAAGCCAAAAAGAAAATAAAAGTTATTTTTTTTTTCATTCTCACTTCATGACTAAAATCAACATCTTCATGTAACCTTAAGTGGCACAACCTCTGCATACAATTAATCTTATTAAAAACAAGTCAGTTAGGTTGGCAAAGATAAACATTGAATATGACTTTTGATAAGAATCACCGAGATTTATTAATCAATAGAAACGTGGCCTTTTTTTTTGCACATTTATCTAAACCTAAAAGCTTTCGTTTCTGGTATGTTTTTTGACAATCGGCGGACCATTATAACATAGACTCACAGACTTAAATGCGGGTAATCGCAGAAATGGGATGTTTCAGTGCTAACTTGCGCTGCTTCAATTACAGCTTCAAAATTAATATATGGGCAGCATCTGGAATCTAATTACACATTGCTTTCTAAATTTCCACGGAAGATATCTTCAATTTGTTCAGTATATTTACAAATTACTTCAAAGACCCAAAATCCAAGCAATGTCAGGAAACCTTTTGGCTCTTGTCACGACCTAAATTTCTAATGTGGTCGGAAAGAGAACGAGTTTAGGAGTATTGCCCAAAAGGCGAGCCAAACGGTCCATTGATTTAGGTGTGGGTTCTCTCAAGTTCATACCTCGCACGACGTTGGGACATTTCATTTTGAAAATTCTTAACACAACCTAAGTATTTTTAGGTGAGTTGGAGAGTCGCCACTAGCCTATTGTGGTCAACTAAAAACCAATAGAGACTTGAGAGCATTGCCTTGATTCCTACACAACCAATGATCTTGAGGTCGGGGACTTGATCACGTTAACATTTCTATTAGTGTCATTTTGATACCACTAACTTGAAAGTGTGTTATCTAAGTGGTCATTCATTGTTTGTTACCATTTATGATCATAAAGGTCTTGAAGCCACTCGGTGATCATACAAATGTTTTTGTAAGGGAGTTCATTATCTTATAATGCTAATCCTATCCTAGTCTAGGAAAGCAATTAACAATCAATGTTTTGAAGTGCATTGTGAGCATTTAAACACCCAATATATTCAAGTATGTTTATCCTAGTGCATAAATGTAAACCCGATACAAGTCAAGCAAAAAAATAGAAATAACCATGCTAGACATGGTCCCCTATGAGTTGAATTCAAATTGAGTTCAATTGCTTGTCCAAAAGATTAACCTTTTAAGCCTAAGCTAAATCAAAAGTATTTACTAAAAACCCCTCAGTGAAAGGTTATGCAAACTATATAAAAATAAAGCTACATCTAGCTTTGAAATAAAACAAACTAACCAAGGCCTCTTTCTAAACTATTTTCTGATTTTTTTCTTAATCATTTTCGATTATTTTTATTTTTAATATTTTAATATTATTTTATTATTTCTAATTCAGAAAATCGGGACCCAGGCCAAGCTCTTGAACACGGCCTCAGCGGATCGAGCTCCCGCGTTGAGCCCCGTCCACATAAGGCCCAGTCCCCTGAGGCCTTAATGTAAAACTTAAACCCAACTTTGATTTCCTCTCATCTTACCCAAGGCCTAGTCCATTTTTCCATTTCGGCCAGCCCAGTCCGAGGCCGGGCCTCCAACCCTATTTAGGCTAGCCCAGGCTCAAAACTAAACAAACAGCGAGATAAATCCAAGTCACATATCGGACACCCAGCACCTACGGTGACCGGACTCCAACATCGGCCGCGTTATGTATATTCATCTCCGACCACCGCCGTTCATCGCTTACCACATATCAATCTCACACCACCGGGCCATCACTAATCATCACCCCGACTAGTTACAAGAAAAACAAATTCACTCCCAATGACTACCATGTGGCCGGCCGGCCATTCGTCACCTTCAATGGAAAAGACACAGCATATCTCAAACAAGATGCACGGATGCAATGACTTCATCGTTCATGAAAATCAAGCTTAACAACTAATGACCGGACAAATTGCATCAAGAAGTGCCTACATATTCGAACAGAAATAGAAGTCATTTCTTAAGCACTTCTCAGAAACATTTCGCCGAGCTAGTCTTATGCGATCAACAAAAGTGATATGGCATTCCGATGAACTAACATTTTGGTGTTGAGTTCAACCTACATAGATCAGAGGACATCTCAAGTTGATGAAAACACTTCAAATAGATCTAAGATATGCTTTCACATAAACAAACAAAGCCTTGGTCTCATTTTAGAACAACACTACCTAAGGTATTACATCAAACACGTGGTGAGCACGGATGAAGGAGGGCGAAGCATTTTGATCTTTTTAGAATTCAAACTTAGATCTAGACCCAAAGAAATCAACAAGAAACACTCGAAGTCAGCCATATCAACTCATTCAAACCCAGCACGCATATGAACTAAAAAAACGAGTCTCAGCTAAAAGAGGCAGAGCAACAAGTCTTTACTCCACGCCTTTATTTTCTCACACTTCACTTTAACCGTCTTTACTTTAATACTATTCTGCTTAACATTGTAGATTTCATTATCTTGATTTGATGCGTTGATTACTCCATGCCTTTTAATTCATCTTGATTGTGCAACCATCTATGTGTGTTCACCTTGTAGTAATAACAAGTTAGAGTAATTTCCATTGGAAAAGAAATTTGCTTCCAACCAGGAGAAAAAAAAATCAATAACATTTTATAACGAGTCAATAACATTTTATGAATTAAATGAATATATATCTCAAGGTAAAAAGATTATTCAAATCTTAGAATAACTCTTAATTGACCTATTACATGCTTTCTCTATCTTAAAGGTGAATGGGTTCGATTTGTTCATCATGTAGCAACCATCATTTTACAAGAATATAATTTGGTTAAGATACACAGTGAAAGGAAAATGACAAGATGTCCGTCAGAAATTAAATTGGATCAGAGAAGCTGGCTGTTTCGCATAAACCAAAGGAATAAATTAAGAGGAAAAAACACAATACTACAAAAAATTGGATAATGATTTACGAAACTTTATGGAAAAAAAAATCCCAAGAATCAAGAAAAACACATATAAAAATCATGGAGACAAGCTTTTGATGGAGGACTGTTCTTTCACTGGATATTGAACAAAATAAAATGGAACAATCAAGTTGTATTGTCTAAAATATAAATGCTCCCAGTGGAATACAAAAGTTTTTTTAATAAAATCTGGAATAGAGGAACAATTAACAAAGTGCGAAGCAGATGTTGCTCCTTTCCAAGCAGGGCCAAAGCATCTGTGCAGCCACTTGCTTCTCTCCATATGTACTCCAATTTCTACTCCTGCAGCTCCATGAGCAAGTTCCTACATTCGGCCAAAAGAGGTTCCATCAGTTTGAACTGGTGGTTGATTTTTTCTTCTTTTTTTCTTTACCTTTTTTGTGATTTGAGGACTAAGAATATCCCAGTTCATCAACTTGAAAAATGGGCAGAAGTCTTTTCACGGGTCTTTTAATTTTGGCCTTTTCGTGGAAAAAATATGAGATGTCACTTTTGAGGACCAACTATGCGATTGTAACTGCACATGAACCATCAATTAAGGTGTGCATGAGAAGACGACTAAATTTGTACCTTGTGGATGTGTGACCATTTCTTTCCCTTTTGGAAAAAAGAAAATGATTATTTGCTTATAACTCCTTACATTAAATTTTTTATTTTAGAAAAAGAAAAAGCTAGGAGGATTAGACAATAAGTTGAAGTTGTACAACATCTGCAGCAAGACATACATACATAGTATGTTACTATTAATTGTCACTTGGCCAGTACCTGAATTCTCATGTTGATTGTAGATTCGTTTGTAAAAGCTATGGAAATAATGAACCATCAAGGAGTCAAACAGGGTTGTTGTTTACGCTAAAGATATCTAACTTTTTCACTTGTTTATATCAGGTGATGTGATATTTCGAGTTAAATTTCGTATGCAAATTAAATTTGCCCCTTTCTTATAATTGGAGGTAGGTTATTTGAGACTACAACTGAAGAATTAATAAAGAATTAATTGGAGTGGTTAATAAGGAGCCCAGAATTAGTTGGAGTAGTTAATAAAGATATCTAACTTTTTCACTAGTTTATATCAAGTGATATCTCGAGTCAAATTTTGTATGCAAATTAAATTTGCCCCTTTGATCTAATTGGAGGTAGGTTATTTGAGACTACAACTGAAGAATTAATAAAGAATTAATTGGAGTGGCTAATAAGGAGCCCTGGAATTAATTGGAGTGGTTAATATAGATATCTAACTTTCTCACTAGTTTATATTAGGTAATATCACGAGTCAAACTTCGTATGCAAATTAAATTTGCCCCTTCGATCTAATTGGAGGTAGGTTATTTGAGACAACAACTAAAGAATTAATAAAGAAGTAATTGGAGTGGCTAATAAGAAGCCCCATAATTCCTATCCTTAAAAATTGCTCTTGCTAAAAGCCATGGCATCACAATCTCCTCCGACTCTATTTGATTTATTATGGGCTGATGGTCAAAGAATGAATAGCAAAAAAAAAAAAAAATCCCAAGAATCAAGAAAAACACAAATAAAAATCATAGAGACAAGCATTTGATGGAGGATTGTTCTTTCACTGGATATTGAACAAAATAAAATGGAACAAATCAAGTTGTAATGTCTAAAATATAAATGCTCCCAGCGGAATACAATATATATATATATATATATATATATATATATATATATATATATTTTAATAATATTTGGAACAGTGGAACAATTAACAAAGTGTGAAGCAGATGTTGCTCCTTTCCAAGCAGGGCCAAAGCATCTGTGCAATCACTTGCTTCTCTGCATATGTACTCCAATTTCTACTCCTGCAGCTCCACGAGCAAGTTCTTGCATTCAGCCAAAAGAGGTTCCATCCATTTGAACCGATGGTTGATTTTTTTCTTCTTTTTTCTTTAGCTTTTTGTGATTTGAGGACTAAAAATATCCTAGTTCATCAACTTGAAAAATGGGCAGAAGTCTTTTCACGGGTCTTTTAATTTTGGCCCTTTCATGGAAAAAATATGAGATGTCACTTTTGAGGACCAACTATGCGATTGTAACTGCACATGAACCATCAATTAAGGCATGCATGAGAAGACGACTAAATTTGTACCTTGTGGATGTGTGACCATTTCTTTCCCTTTTGGAAAAAAGAAAATGATTATCTGCGTATAACTCCTTACATTAAATTTTTTATTTCAAAAAAAGAAAAGCGGGGAGGATTAGGCAATATGTTGAAGTTGTACAACATCTACAGCAAGACATACATATATAGTATGTTACTATCAATTGTCACTTGGCTAGTACCTGAATTTTCATGTTGATTGTAGATTCGTTTGTAAGAAGCAATGGAAATAATGAACCATCAAGGAGTCGAAGGTGCTTGTTCTTTACGCTCAAGATATCTAACTTTTTCACTTGATTATCTCGAGTCGAATTCTGTATGCAAATTAAATTTGCCCCTTTGATCTAATTGGAGGTAGGTTATTTGAGACTACAACGAAGAATTAATAAAGAATTAATTGGAACGGTTAATAAGAAGCCCCACAATTAATTTGAGTGGTTAATAAAGAAATCTAACATTTTCACTTGTTTATATCTGGTGATGTGATATTTCAAGTCAAATTTCGTATGCAAATTAAATTTGCCCCTTTGATCTAATTGGAGGTAGGTTACTTGAGACTACAACTAAAGAATTAATAAAGAATTGATGGGGTGGTTAATAAGAAGCCCCCGAATTAATTGGAATGGTTAATAAAGATATCTAACTTTTTCACTAGTTTATATCAAGTGATATCTCGAGTCAAATTTCGTATGCAAATTAAATTTGCCCCTTTGATCTAATTGGAGGTAGGTTATTTGAGACAACAACTAAAGAATTAATAAAGAACTAATTGGAGTGGTTAATAAGAAGCCCCAGAATTCCTATCCTTAAAAATTGCTCCCCATAAAAGCTGTTTCATCACAATTTCCTCCGGCTCTATTTGATCTATTATGTGTTGATGGTCAAAGAACGAATAGCAAAAATAAAAAATAAAAAAATCCCAAGAATCAAGAAAAACACATATAAAAATCACAGAGACAAGCTTTTGATGGAGGACTGTTCTTTCACTGGATATTGAAAAAATAAAATGGAACAAATCAAGTTGTATTGTCTAAAATATAAATGCTCCGAGTAGAGTACAAAAGTTTTTTTTAATAATATTTGGAATAGAGGAACAATTAACAAAGTGCGAAGCAAACGTTGCTCCTTTCCAAGCCGAGCCAAAGCATTTATGCAACCACTTGCTTCTCTCCATATGTACTCCAATTTCTACTCCTGCAGTTCCACGAGCAAGTTCCTACATTCAGCCAAAAGAGGTTCCATCAATTTGAACCAGTGGTTGATTTTTTCTTCTCTTTTCTTTACCTTTTTTTTTATTTGAGGACTAGGACTATCCCAGTTCATCAACTTGAAAAATGGGCAGAAGTCTTTTCACGGGTCTTTTAATTTTGGCCTTTTCGTGGAAAAAATATGAGATGTCACTTTTGAGGACCAACTATGCGATTGTAACTGCACATGAACCATCAATTAAGGCGTGCATGAGAAGATGACTGAATTTGTACCTTGTGGATGTGTGACCATTTCTTTCCCTTTTGGAAAAAAGAAAATGATTATTTGCTTATAACTCCTTACATTAAATTTTTTATTTTAAAAAAGAAAAAGCGGGGAGGATAGGCAATATGTTGAAGTTGTACAACATCTGCAGCAAGACATACATATATAGTATGTTACTCTCAATTGTCACTTGGCCAGTACCTGAATTTTCATGTTGATTGTAGATTCGTTTGTAAGAAGCAATGGAAATAATGAACCATCAAGGAGTCAAATGTGCTTGTTATTTACGCTCAAGATATCTAACTTTTTCACTTGTTTATCTCGAGTCCAATTTTGTATGCAAATTAAATTTGCCCTTTTGATCTAATTGGAGGTAGGTTATTTGAGACTACAACCGAAGAATTAATAAAGAATTAATTGGAGTGGTTAATAAGAAGCCCCACAATTAATTGGAATGGTTGATAAAGAATTCTAACTTGTTCACTTGTTTATACCTGGTGATGTGATATTTCGAGTCAAATTTCATATGCAAATTAAATTTGCCCCTTTGATCTAATTTGAGGTTGGTTATTTGAGACTACAACTAAAGAATTAATAAAGTATTAATTGGGTTGGTTAATAAGAAGCCCCAAAATGAATTGGAGTGGTTAATAAAGATATCTAACTTTTTTCACAAGTTTATATCAGGTGATATCTTGAGTCAAATTTCGTATGCAAATTAAATTTGCCCCTTCGATCTAATTGGAGGTAGTATATTTGAGACAACAACTGAAGAATAAATGAAGAATTAATTGGAGTGGCTAATGAGAAGCCCCATAATTCTTACTAAAAAATTGCTCCCCATAAAAGCTATGGCTTCACAATCTCCTCTGGCTCTATTTGATCTATTATGTGTTGATGGTCAAAGAACGAATAGCAAAAAAAAAAAAAAAATCCCAAGAATCAAGAAAAACACATATAAAAATCATAGAGACAAGCTTTTGATGGAGGACTGTTCTTTCGCTGGATATTGAAAAAATAAAATGGAACAAATCAAGTTGTATTGTCTAAAATATAAATGGTCCGAGTAGAGTACAAAAGTTTTTTTTAATAATATCTGAAATAGAGGAACAATTAACAAAGTGCGAAGCAGATGTTGCTCCTTTCCAAGCAGGGCCAAAGCATATGTGCAACTACTTGCTTCTCTGCATATGTACTCCAATTTCTACTCCTGCAGCTCCACGAGCAAGTTCCTACATTCAGCCAAAAGCGGTTCCATCAGTTTGAACTAGTGGTTGATTTTTTCTTCTTTTTTCTTTACCTTTTTTTTTATTTGAGGACTAGGAATATCCCAATTCATCAACTTGAAAAATGGGCAGAAGTCTTTTCACGGGTCTTTTGATTTTGGCCTTTTCGTGGAAAAAATATGAGATGTCACTTTTGAGGACCAACTATGCGATTGTAACTGCACATGAACCATCAATTAAGGCGTGCATGAGAAGACGACTAAATTTGTACCTTGTGGATGTGTGACCATTTCTTTCCCTTTTGGAAAAAAGAAAATGATTATTTGCTTATAACTCCTTACATTAAATTTTTTATTTTAAAAAAAGAAGAAGAGGGGAGGATTAGGCAATATGTTGAAGTTGTTCAACATCTACAGCAAGACATACATATATAGTATGTTACTCTCAATGGTCACTTGGCCAGTACCTAAATTTTCACGTTGATTGTAGATTCATTTGTAAGAAGCAATGGAAATAATGAACCATCAAGGAGTCAAATGTGCTTGTTATTTATGCTCAAGATATCTGACCTTTTCACTTGTTTATCTCGAGTCGAATTTCGTATGCAAATTAAATTTGCCCTTTTGATCTAATTGGAGGTAGGTTATTTGAGACTACAACCGAAGAATTAATAAAGAATTAATTGGAGTGGTTAATAAGAAGCCCCACAATTAATTGGAGTGGTTAATAAAGAAATCTAACTTTTTCACTTGTGTATATCTGGTGATGTGATATTTCGAGTCAAATTTCTTATGCAAATTAAATTTGCCCCTTTGATCTAATTTGAGGTAGGTTATTTGAGACTACAACTAAAGAATTATTTAAGAATTAATTGGGCTGGTTAATAAGAAGCCCCGGAATGAATTGGAGTGATTAATAAAGATATCTAACTTTTTTCACTAGTTTATATCAGGTGATATCTTGAGTCAAATTTCGTATGCAAATTAAATTTGCCCCTTTGATCTAATTGGAGGTAGTATATTTGGGACAACAACTGAAGAATTAATGAAGAATTAATTGGAGTGGCTAACAAGAAGCCCCATAATTCCTATCCTCAAAAATTGCTCCCCATAAAAGCTATGGCATCACAATCTCCTCCGGCTCTATTTGATCTATTATGTGCTGATGGTCAAAGAACGAATAGCCTACCTAGGAATTGGGTAACAAACTCCCCGCTTGCTCTATTTGATCCATTGTGTGCTGATGCTCTTGATGTTTATGCACCAAACTTGGTTAAGTAAATTACTATCGATCGTATTTTTGACTAAAAAAAAAAAAACACTCTCCTTCAGCTCTTCTATCACATACGTGCTCTAGTACAAACACAAAAATATATAATAAATAAATAATAAAAGACGACAATATCATGTCACCGTCATTAGTGTACATGCTTTTATACTTGGTTCATTTTTCATTTCGATGGTCCGTCATGCTTTGCTAATCCAATGTGTCATGATGAGAGCTCGGCCTTGATATAATTTAAGACGAGTCTTTTGAAACCAAACAAGTGAATACTCCTTCCATTTATCATTAACTAGAATCATGATTGTCGCTGGATGGAAATGGAGATTAATGATCAGGAGAGGGTGTGGAATGTGACAAATTCAACAGTCGCATCATTGGCCTAGACCTCAATTGCACTTGTCTACCACCACTAATCTTTTTAATCAGCTTTAGTGTGTTCACATTCTATCAAAGCTTCTATCATTTCCAAGGAATTTATGTTTATTTGCAATATTATCATAATCGTGTATAATGCATCCATTATATAGATAAAACAGTGACGACATATGAGATTTGAAAAATATTTTTGATCAATGATTATGATAATTTTTTTTCGTGATTTGAGGGCTACTCCTACTCCTAGGATTGGAGGATGACTCCGTTCGTTGACATGAAAGATAGGCAAAAGTATGTTCGGTTGTCTCTCAAAGTTGGTTGTTTTCGTGGAAAAATGTGAGATGTCATTTAAGAGTACTAACTACGTGATATGAACCGTTAATCATGACATGTACGAGAATCGACCTAATTTGTCTCTTGTAGATTCGTGACCATTTTTTTCTCTTTTGAAAAAAATGCTTATTTGCTTATAACTTTTAATATTACTTCAACAACACAAAAAAGCAGGGAGACTTGAGCAATATGTTAAAAAGTCTATGGCAAGACATACACAAATAGTCCGATTGATTATTAGTAAGGTATCCCACGTTGATTGTGGATTCATTTAAAAAAAAAAAACGAGAGAGAGAGCATTCGTGCAACCATCTGCTTCTCTGAATATGTGATCAATTTTGCATTCCCACAGCTCTGTGAGAAGTTCCAGCAATCGGCCAAAAGAGGTTCCATCGGTAAATATGCCTGTGAGTACTTATAATTGCTTGAATAACAGACATAACATCCATTCCGATATGTGAATGTGCAACCTTATTGGCTACTTCTAGTCTAAGGACATCACATATCCATATTTCTGTTGCAATGTGTTCACCGTACGTCAAAATTTCTATAATTCCTGAGAGATATATGCCTATTTATAGTTCATTGTGATGATGCATATTTTATTATTATTTATATATAAAACGAGGTGACAATATCTAAAAATTGAAAATATTTCAAATCAATGATTGATTTTTTTTTTGTTTTAATTAATGACTCCAATTTGTCAACCTAAAAGGGTGGGGAAAAGTCTTTTCACACGTCTCTCAATTTTGGTCTTTTCGTGTAAAACATGAAAGATTCCATTTTAAACTCACACGCCTTTGACATAACTATTTTGTGCTCTTTTTCTTTTTGGCCAAGAGAACTATAATGTTCACAATCGGAGCTTGTAAAAGCTCTGTCCAAACGAAGCTTCCCAATTCTCCTAAGTAGAGAAAAGCTCGAAAGAGGAGTCTTTGCCCATTTGAACCGAAAGCACGACTAAGTCGACTACGTGATTTGCAGGACCCTCTTTGGCCAAACCGTTCGACATGAGTCCAACTCTGGACAAAATTACGTGAACAACCCTGTGCCGAGATTTTCAGTTAGATATCTGGAAGAGTACGAACGAGCAACCAAACCCTAAGCAATTCAAGTCCCATAGGCAACATCGCATAAAGTTAGTTATATAATTTACGTCTCCATGTGCATAGTGCAATATACGCTTCCATGCTGAAATAAATAAATACTAATGATTTTCAAATATGTTATTTCAAGTAAACCAGCACCGTACAGACCAAAATGCTATTATCGTTACACTATAAGAGTGGAGAATGGAAATCGGCTATTCTCACATCAAAATTACTTTTTGTTGTGATAATGGCTGAAAGATGTATAAAAAAGAAAAGAGAAATGATGAATACCCATACACTTGAGACAAAGCTTTTTTTCTTCTCTCTTTACGACGAATAATATAATTAAATAAACGAAACAAGTCTACTTATATTGTCTGAAAGATATTGTCTGAAAGACATGTACTCTCAGCGGAGTCATTATACGAAAGGTCTTTAATAACATCCGGAACGGAGAAATAAATAGCAAATTGCAGACGTTGTTCCTTTCCAAGCAGGCTAAGGCATCCGTGTAACCACATGCTTTTCTAAATACGTGCTCAATTTTGTATCTCCGCAACTCTGCAAGCAATTTCTTGCATTCAGCCAAAAGGAGATTCGTCAGTATATTATGCCTATGAGTGCAAGTAATTGCTTGAATAACAGACATGGCATCCACTTCAATGTGTAAGTGGACAACATTATAGGCTAATTCTAATGTGAGGCCGTGTCTTAGGGCCATATTTCTGCCTTCGATGTGTTTATTGTCCATTGGAGCTTTTATAGTTCCTACGAGATTTATGCTTGTTCTTAATTCATCTAATCATGTCAAATTTGTCATTAGTTTTAATTTAAAACGAGGTGGTGGTATATGTAATCTGAAAATATTATCAATCAATGATTACAATCTTTTCTTTTATGATTGGAGGATTATGAATATTCTTAAAACTGTAGACTGATTTCAATTCTCAATCTAAAAGATGGGTAAAAATCTTGAAAAATAATGTAATTTCCTATTGCTAGGAAAAGAATATTTGGGCAATACCCGGTTAAGTGCATTAACTATTAAGAGTCACGCTTAGATTATAATCAATAACATTTTATAACGAGTCAATAATATTTTATAAATTAAATGAATATATATCTCAAGGTAAAAAGATTATTCAAATCTCACTTTTTGAATAACTCTTAATTGACCTATTACACGCTTTCTCTATCTTAAAGGTGAATGGATTCGATTTATTCATCGTGTCCCGACTATCATTTTCCAAGAACAGAATTTGGTTAAGATACACAGTGAAAGGAAAATGACAAGACCAAGGTTAGAAACTAAATTGGATCAGAAAAGCTGGCTATTTCGCATAAACCAAAGGAATAAATTAAGAGGAAAAGGCACAATTGTAAAAAAAAAATTGGATAATGATTCACGAAACTTTATGAAAAAAAAAATCCCAAGAATCAAGAAAAACATATATAAAAATCAAAGAGACAAACTATTGATGGAGGACTGTTCTTTCACTGGATATTGAACAAAATAAAATGGAACAAATCAAGTTATATTGTCTAAAATATATATGCTCCCAGCGGAATACAAAAGTTTTTTAAGAATATCTGGAATAGAGGAATAATTAACAAACTGTAGAGCAGATGTCGTTCCTTTCCAAGTAGGGCCAAAGCATCCATGCAGTCATTTGCTTCTCTGCATATGTACTCTATTTTCTACTCCAGCGGCTCTGTGAGCAAGTTCCTGCATTCAGCCAAAAGAGATTCCATCAGTTTGAACCAGTGGTTGATTTTTATTTTTATTTTTAAGGTTTTTGTGATTCGAGGACTAGGAATATCCTAGTTCGTCAACTTGAAAGATGCGCAGAGTTCTTTTCATGGGTCTTTTAATTTTGGTCTTTTCATGGAAAAAAAAAAATAAGATGCCATTTTTGAGGACCAACTATGCGATCATGATTGTACAAGAACTGTCAATCACGGCATGCATGAGAAGATGACTAATTTTGCATCTTGTGGGTGTGTGACCATTAAAAAAAAAAGATTATAAGCCTGTAATTCCTTACATTAATTTTTTTCTTTAAAAAAAGAAAAAGCAGGGAGGATTAGGCAATATGTTGAAGTTGCACAACATCTACAGCACGACATACATATCTAGTATGTTATTCTTAACTGTCACTTGGCCAGTACCTCAATTTTCATGTTGATTGTAGATTGGTTTGTAAGAAGCTATGGAAATAGTGAACCATCAAGGAGTCAAACATGCTAGTCATTTACGCTCAACATATCTAACTTTTTCACTTGTTTATATCAGTGATATCTCAAGTCAAATTCCATATGCAAATTAAATTTGCACCTTTGATCTAATTGGAGATAGGTTATTTGAGACTACAACTGAAGAATTAATAAAGAATTAATTGGAGTGGTTAATAAGAAGCCCCATAATTCCTATCCTCAAAAATTGCCCCCCATAAAAGCTGCAGCATCACAATCTCTCCGGCTCTTCTTGAGATACGTGCTCTAGTACAAACACAAAAAAAATTAAAAATTAAAAAAATAAAAGATAACAATATCATGTCACCGTCATTAGTGTACATGCTTTTATACTTGGTTCATTTTTTCTTTTCGGTGGTCCATCATGCTTTGCTAATCCAATGCGTCATATGACGAGAGCTCGGCCTTGATATGGAAATTAGGAATACTCCTAATAATTGTGGTCCATCATTTTTCTTTTTTGGTTCTTACGTGGAAAAACATATGCAATGCCATTTAGGATGACCAAGTATGCAATTATGACTGCACATGAATTATCAATCACGACACGCATGAAAGCGCCATCTAATTTGTACCTTGTCCATGTATGACCATATTTTCCCTTTTGAAAAAAAAAAAAAAATGTCTACTTTTTTTATAACTCTTAACATTACCTTAAAAAAAGGCAAGGACACTTAAGCAAGATGTTGAAATTGAACAAAATCTATGGCAAGACATACCTACATAATACGTTCCATATTTCATTATCACTTTGTCAGTACCTCAGTTTTTCCTGTTAATAAGATATGCAATTATAAGAACCTATGGAAACAGTGACCCATCAAGGGCTAGATTAATAGAATGTACTTGTTATTTACACTGAAATGTTTAAATCTATTATTTGTTTATATCAGGCAATCTCTTGGGTCAGATTCTGGATCAAAATTAAATTTTCCCCTTTGATATGATTGGAGGTGGGTTATTGATACTGAAATTGCAAAGTTAATAAAGAATTACTTTCTTAGCCTAGATTTTAGAAGCTGTGGGAAAAAAAAAAGATTTGGCAGCCATGGGTGACGATGACCCTATTTACGTGAAGCTCACAAGTCATTTAAAGAAAAAGCGTGAGGCCAAAAAGACTAACATTTTTCCTTTAGTGACCCCTTTGGATCTTTTCACAAAAAAATTATGGGTGCCTATGAAGAAATCCCAGAATTCCTATCCACAAAATTGCTATCTATAAAAGCTAAGTCATCACAATCTCCCTTGACTCTTCTATGACATACGTGCTCTAGTAACTAACACGAAAATTAACTAATAATAAAAAAAGACAATATCATGTCACCGTCCTTATTGTAAATGCTTTCTGATTGGATCATTTTTATCTCGGCGTTGTAAGAGTTTTCCTAATGTGGACTAAATTAATTGATATTGTAATTTACTGTTTTTACGACTACCGTAAAACAGGGTTGGTCTAAAGAGAGATAGAAGGTTTCTTAATTAGTCTAATATGGGCTGGCTAGTGTGGGCCGAGTTGAGCCTGGCCCGTAATGAGGGGGACTGGCTAGAAACTCTATAAATAGTGCTCAAGTCTCTCCTCTAAACCATTTTTCTCACATGTATCCTCACCTAAGGAGCGTTTACCTAACGCTACACGTGAGGAGGGCCGCCTCATTGAGCCAGTGATACGGAGGGAAATAGAAGGGAAGGACTTGATGTGTGGATCCCCTTTGTATGTGGATAATCCCTTTTTCTGCTTCCGCTCTATGTTCGATGGATCTAGGTGCGTTAATCTTTCTACTCAATTATGCATGTTCTTGTTCTGGTTATGGAGATCTTGGGGTTGCGCAATTTGCATCCAACATGTGGTATCAGAGCAACCATAATCTTAGAACTCGAACGCAATTGGTTTTGCCCTAATTTGTACGGATTTACCCTAATTTGTACGGATCTACCCTAATTTTTATGGATTAGCCTTAATTGGTACTGATCTTGCCATAATTTGTGATTTTTTAGACTTTTTGTTCAATAAAAATTAAATTAAATCACAAATTTGGATTGGGGGAGACGAGACGAGCAAGAGGGTTGGCGGCGCGTCGCCGGGGGATGCTACATGTGCCCCCACGCGCGGCCACGCGCCGCCTGGGCGTCGAATGCGCACCCCGCGTGAGCCCCACGCGCCGTGCACTCAGGCGGCGCGTGCGAGCGCATGGAGGCTTATTTTGGCGCGTGGTTGGCGGCGTTGGACTCGTATGGTGATTTTCTATCTTGTGGTATATTTATTTTATATGTTTGATGGTTTTATTGATGTGAAATTGCATATGAAATTCTAAATACGTGTATTTTTAGTGTATTTTTGCGTATTTTTCTTGTATTTTCTGTGATTTTGGAAATATAGATGATGGGTTACTAGTATGTTATCACATAATAAAAAGGTGTGATTCATCAATAAAAATCAAACTTTATTGTGAACTGAAACTGGATTCATGAGATACAATTCGTATGAGATTGTATTTGAGCTATGTATTGAGCTGATGGGAAACAATAAAGATTATGAAACTTGTGTTACTCAAGTATACTCCTTTACACACTGGTAATCTTTGAATGATAGACGACTTAATGACTCGTAACCAAATTGATGTACTGATTAACACATCTGCTGAATGTAGGTAATGCATGTCAATTAAGTTACTGAATATTGTACATGAACTCATCTGTTTACTTGTTAATGTCTATCAAGTTGAATATTTTTTATGGTTAAGGAGTATAACAACATTTATGCAGAGCAATAGTATCTACTGTTAAATTTTAGATATTCGGTTCTCTGGTTTGACTCAATTAATAGGCCGCTAGTTGAAGTAATGATATTTGTTACCTAAAATTGATTAATAAATCAGTTGTTGGCCTTGGAGTCATTTTTGTCTTATGAATTCATGAGTGATAATGGATCAGCTGTCAAACTTGTCGATTTGGTGCACCTTGTATTACTATTGATGTTAATTTGTGAGAGATATTATAGATCAGCATTCTTTTTATGTTGTTCTGGTAATATGTAATTGGGGTGCATAAGAGATGTTTTATTCTCTATTATGAGAAGTTTCTTGTGTTACTCTGATCAATATATATATATATATGATTAATTTTTATTAATGAATAAAGCAATGTAATTAGCATGATATGTGATTTTGGTGATATGATGCTCCTATCACTAAAGTTAAAATCACATATATATGGTGCATGTGAGAAGTAAAGCTTATATATCTCTGGTATGAGAGAATTTCAATGATTCAATTGAGTAGTGACCGCCAAAGTGGCACACTTGATTGTGTTTGAGAAATTTCGGTCTCGTATGATGATTGGGATATCTCATGGTCTAATGCGTAATCATACTCCCAAAGGAGGTGATTGTGTATTAGTTCATAGAGGGATACATGATAGTGTGGTGGAGGAGTGACTGATTCTAGTGATTCATATGCCCAAGGTGATGAATTCACGAAGAATTATAACATATTCTTATAACCCTTATCATGTGGGGAGTGTACAATTGCATGTCATGTATTCTGCTCAAAGGTGATTATGTGATTTTGCATGTAACTCTCTGGATGTGTACTTGTATGTCAAGTTACACAATGCTCACATGATGCTAATTATATATTACTTGTTTTTCAGTCATATTTTTTGTAAATGGCAATTCCGTCATCATTGAGATTTTTTTTTTACTGCTTCAAATTTTAAGTTGTGGACATATGATTTGTTGCTTGAGAAAAGAGCAATTGAATTTGTTTATTGTCCATGAAGCGTTCCATTTTGGAACACTTGAAAAGAGGTTTGCCTGCGAACTACACTGCTATAAGATGATGGAAGCCTTAGTTGCTTGAAATTATTTCTTATCTGATATTGGAATTAGGACACATATGCAAAAAAATGTGTTTAAGTCCTAATGACATATACATCTCATATATGATTAAAAGGTTGTCAGGTTTAACAGTGGCAATGAGTATTTTGGCAAGTATGATAATGCGAAATAGCTTAAAGGGTTATTTGTCAAATACTTGGTAGATTTTGGGGTGGTAATTTAATTATTATACCTGAAAATTCTGACAAAAAGATTTGGGCGAAAAGCATAAATGCACCATATTGAACATGGTGATGAGTATGATTAGTAAGACTAATTTATCTGGTCTTTTGTGAGCTGATATTATGAAAGCAATTTTTTCATATACAAAAGAAGTATTGATTTTATGACCCTAAAGAAGGTACAAGAATTATGGTATCACATACTATAAAGTTTCTACAGTTTGACAAGGATAGCTGCTCTCAGACTATTAAGGATAATGGTACGATGGAAAATCACTGTGTCTTTGTCTTTGCCTAAATAGATAATTGTGATACAGATAATTGTGGAATCTCCTGTACCATAGACTAAACTTGATGAGGTTCAAGGTACTATTCTTGATATAGTTTATGGTGAAATTTTTTCAAACCTCTCAAGTATAGAATGAAGTGGTTATATCTTTACTCAGGAGATTTGTTAGGGAAAGACGATCAGTTAAATCATCCTACTATATAGTCTATTTGTGAGAGTATAATTATAATATCCACTACATGGTTGTTTTAGCAACTTATATAAATGTCGTTTCTTGTTGTCAATTAAGTATGTGATTAGATGCTATAAAATACGGTATACAATCTATGAAACAAGTTTGGAAACTTACTGACTTGTCTAAAGATCACAAGTTTATTAGTTGCAAATTGGCGTATAAAACTAAAATAATTTCAAAGAAAAATTGTGGAATTTAAAGCCAACTTGGTAACTAAAGTTTTAACTCTGAAAGAGGGGTGAATTGTTTATAGTGAAGAAATAATTATTTCTTTAAATATTCTTTCAGAGTGAACGTGGCATTAACAATTTATTTTGATATAAAGTTATACCAAATAGATACAAAATATATATTATGCAACTAGATGATTTTGCAGCAGATTCAAGTAAACTTATATATAGACTGAAAAGTTCTAATTCATGATCTTAAGCAAGTTTCCAAATGATATTATTAAAGTTTCAGTGTTGTTATTTTGTTTAATTGGGAACAAAGTAATTCAATATACTGCAAGGTCAGTGGGAGGAAATTTATTTTTTCTCATACTTTATGTACATGATATTTTGCTTACAAGTTGTGACATTGAGATATCTTATATCCTTTGTTAAGGATTGTTTTTGCCATATTATATTAGATTTTCTCGGAAGATATTTGCTGATTGTATATTGGAAATATTCAATATACATCATTACAAGCCAGGAATTGCTCATGTTGTTAAGGGTGATGGACTAAATCTATCACGTTGTCCTTATTTAGATATTGAGAAAATCTAATTAAATGGTGTACCTTATGTCAGTGCACTTAAAAGTATAATGTATGCTCGAATTTGTACTAGACTAAATGTTGTCTTTGTGACGGGACTTCTAGGCAGATATCGGTCAAATCCAGGACATGATCACTGGGTTGCTGTCAAGAAGTACTTAAAGAAGACAAAAGATTATATGATAACTAATAGACATGTTCAATTTTTGGAGTTAGCAAAGTATTTAGATGTAAACTTTGCTGGCTGTTCCGATGACATGCAATCAACAACGGAATACAGATTTATGTTAGTAGGAAGTACAGTTATAAAGTTCTTTGATATCTTCTACTATGTATGCAGTGTTAGTAACATTCTTTTAGGTTGTTACTTGGGCTATTAAGCTCCAAAACCTCATGACGGAATTGATCATTTTAACTTGATGGATAGACCCATACGGTTGTATTGAGATAACAAATTTGTAGTATTATTTATTTACTACAGAGGTCTCAAGGGGTCTAAATATATGGTGGTAAGATATTTTTGACCATAAAGAAACGGTACAGAAATGTGACTTATAATATAACATATTTTCACAGATGATGTGGTTGCAGATCCACTAACTAAAGGCCTACGCCCATGTGTATTTTAGTAACATATCGTTAAAATGGGCCTAGGAGTATCTTCGGATACTGTTGTTTAGTGGGAGCTATTTTGGCTTTAATCTGATAAAGTTCACATCTGTGGTTCGTTACACTTAGTAACGGTTTGATATGTATCAAATTTTGCATTCAAAAATGTGTTGTTATTATATTGAATACATATTGATAAAGTCTCAAGGGATTGTATAGACCTTGAGTGAAGGCTAGGGGCATCCGGTTATTAGCCTTGTGCATATGTCTTATGATACATAAAGAAAGGTTAACCATAAGGACAAGACATATGTGGGTTCATTGGAACCATAAAGCATTCTCTTGTGGCACAAGTTTTTGTGACACCTAAGGTAAGATAATGGTGACTGACAAATGGGATCTCTCTATGAGAGACGTTATCCATTTGACACATTATCATATTGAATCCATATCAATAAAGTTGAGAACATTCGTGACCATGGAAGGCTCTGTGTGTATACACGCAATTACCACCATGATTCGGTGTTTAAGACTAGGATTGACTATTAAGAATTATCTCTGGACCAAATGTGTGCACATACGGTACGATTTCAATTAATATAGTCCAAGTGGGAGAATGTAAGAGTTTTCCTAATGTGGACTAAATTAATTGATATTGTAATTTACTGTTTTTACGACTACCGTAAAACAGGGTTGGTCTAAAGAGAGATAGAAGGTTTCTTAATTAGTCTAATATGGGCTGGCTAGTATGGGCCGAGTTGAGCCTGGCCCGTAATGAGGGGGACTGGCTGAAAACTCTATAAATAGTGCTCAAGTCTCTCCTCTAAACAATTTTTCTCACATGTATCATCACCTAATGAGCGTTTACCTAACGCTACACGTGAAGGGGGCCGCCTCATTGAGCCAGTGATACGGAGGGTAATAGAGGAGAATGACTTGATGTGTGGATCCCCTTTATATGTGGGTAATCCCTTTTTCTACTTCCGCTCTATGTTCGATGGATCTAGGTGCGTTAATCTTTCTACTCAATTATGCATGTTCTTGTTCTGGTTATGGAGATCTTGGGGTTGCGCAATTTGCATCCAACAGGCATTTCCTAGATGCTTTGCTAATCCAATGTGTTGCACTGAGCAGAGCTTGGTCAAGTTATGATTTAAGAGGAATCCCATAATCAACTGAGCATACTCTCATTGTGTTTATCCTAACCTTTAACCATGGTCTTTACTAGTCACCAAGTGGAAATGGAGATAAGTGCTCGTGGGAGGATATGGAGTGCGATGAATTCAGCAGTCATGTTGTTGGCCTAAATCTCTATAGCAGTTGTCTCTCTAGCACCACTAATTTTTTAAATTTACTTTGTCGTGTTCACCTTCTGCCGAAAATTCTTTTGTCGGAACTTCTATAGTTCCCAAGGGATTTATGCTTGTTTATAATTTACCATAATCACGTATAATATATGATAATTTTTCTATAACACGAGATAATGATATATAAAATTTGAAAGTATTTTCAATGGATGATTGCGATCTTTTGTTTTTAATGATTCAAGGAGTAGGACTAGGAATGGAGAATCACTCGTTTTGACATCTTGGCTGTAATAGAGAATCTAATTTAGAAGATGTCCTCCTTTCAAAATTCTAGTTTCTAAAAGCTAGTAGAGACCAAGAAGATAAATGTAGTAATATTAATGCGGAAATTGATTGGATCTTGCAATTAAATCAATATCAAATTGCAAAAGAAATAAATGAGGAGTAATGAAGAATGCTAAAAAATTTACGTGATTCAATCCAAATATTGATCTGTAATTAATAAAAAGAGTTAGCAGTAAATAATTCACTAATTTAATAGTTAAACATATCAATAACAAGGAAATAGCTTGTGATCCTTGATCATCAATTTATTTTGTGAATGGGTTTCCAATTTGGATATGGAAGAACGAAATGGTACGTTTGATGGCACTGTAGCCGTTGAAAAATAATACAAAGGTTTACAAAATTTTCTCTTTGTATAAGTAAAATTTACAAGTGATGGCGTGAAAATAACTCCCTCTTCATTTAGTAAGATTAAATCCTTGGAATTAGGATTGCAAATATGTCAATTAACACACTATCAAGAAGGTACAAACCTTCGACATCTTTGAAGGCATACAAGTGATGAAATGATTTTTTCCGTCAATCCACATCCTACGACTTTGGCCATGTATAGCACCAGTCTAATGGATATTTATTTTCTATTGTGACTCTTTCTTCAATCCAAGTCAAGTGTCTTTTTAGATGGGTATGGTGCTTGAATAGCCAATGAAATTTCCACGATTGAATTGCTTCTCACTACCTATAAAAAGCTTCTCTATAGGAATTCTCTATAGGAAACCAACTCTACCAAAAAGCAAAATAACGAAACAAAAATATGGCACCCTTGTTGTTCTTCACGGTTTGCACATGGATTGTCCTTCTCGTGATGATTCATACTCCACTTGCTAAGCCACTATGCCGTCCAGATGAGAGCTCAGCCCTAATGGAATTCAAGCGAAGTTTCAAAATCAACAGAACAGCTCGTTTGTGTGTATACCCAAAGTTTGAATCATGGTCACTAGATGGACATGGAGATTGCTGCTCATGGGATGGCGTCGAGTGTGATGAGGCCACTGGTCATGTGACAGGCCTAGACCTTAGCCATGGCTGTCTCTTTGGTACTTTATCTTCTAACACTAGCCTCTTTCACCTACTCCACTTGGAGTCGCTTAATCTTGCTTGGAATGACTTCAAATCTTCCTCAATCCCATACGGCTTCGGCAATCTTTCTCAGTTACATTACCTTAATCTCTCTTGCTCACACTTATCAGGAAAAGTCCCTTCAGATATTTCACGGCTCTCCAAATTAGTTTCTCTTGATTTGAATTCGAGGTGGGATCTTGACGTGTCTCTTGGTATTTATAATATTCTTGAGATGCCCAACATAGACAACTTTATTCAAAACTTAACTATGCTTCAAGAACTTGATCTCTCTTTTATAAACATGTCATCGCCATTCCCTTATGTACTTGCAAACTTCTCATCTTTGAAGTCACTTAAGCTTGTACAAAGTCAATTGCATGCAGAATTTCAAGTGAGCATCTTTCAGCTACCAAACCTGGAAGCCCTTAACATTAGCAACAATGACGAGCTTTCTGGTTTAATTCCCGACTTACATTGGGGTAATCCCCTCAAATCATTGTCTCTTCAGGAAACGAATTTTTCGGGGGAAGTACCTATTTCGATCGGAAACCTTGTTTTCTTGAATGAATTATCAATTTGGGATTGTAATTTCTCAGGTTCACTTCCCACTTCAATGGGCAATCTTTCTCAGCTTGCTCATTTAGATTTATCATCTAATAATTTTCATGGTCAAATCCCTGCTTTCTTTGCCAATCTTACCCATCTATCGTATCTAGATCTCAGTTCCAATAATTTTAGTGGTGGTATTGGGCATTGGTTTGTCAACTTGACGAAACTCACTGACTTGAGCCTTGAAGGTAATATTTCATCTAATAACAATGTTCTTTAACGAGAAAAGCAATGGAATGTCAAGATTCGGTCGATAGCCAACTAACTGTCTTTATTTCTTTACATTTGGCAGATTGTCAGTTAAGTGGTCCTATTACATATTCATTCGAGAACTTGACTCAGTTGGTTTCGCTTACACTTTCTTACAACAATTTGCAAGGTAAAATTCCAAAATCATTATGGGAACTCAAGGATCTTGAGTGGCTTGTTCTTTCTAGGAATAATTTGAGTGGCATCGTGGATTTACACAAACTCAAGAAATTGAGAATGTTAGATTTGTCCTTCAACAACATATCTTTTGCAAGCAAGGCCGAAATCAATGCCACTCTTCCAAAACTTTCCTTTTTATATTTATGTTCATGCAACTTACATGAGTTCCCCAAGTTTTTAGCCTACCTAGGCAGATTACTTAATATAGATCTTTCACACAATAATATCGAAGGGAGTGTTCCTATGTGGATGTGGAATGGTAGCAGAGAATCCTTGCTCTGTATGGATCTTTCCCACAATTTTCTGACTGGCTTTGAAAATAATCAGATCAATCTACCACTACCCAAGTTGACCAAACTTGACATTAGTTCTAACAGGCTCAAAACAGAACTCCCTAGTCCTCCTCCATCAGTGAATTACTATAATATCTCCTACAACTTCCTCATCGGAGAAATTCAATCTATTTGTAGTAGCAGATTCCTTATCATTATGGATTTGTCCAACAATAGTTTGAATGGCACAATTCCTTCATGTGTGGGAAATATGGATTATTTGTCCTTTCTAAATCTTAGGAAAAATAAACTTGTGGGCATGATTCCTTGTGCTTACCCAAAAGGCTGTATGTTGGAGATTATAGACTTCTCAGAGAATCGATTACGAGGGCCAATTCCAAGATCTTTGGCAAATTGTACAAAACTAGAGTATTTGAACATTGCTCACAATCAAATTCTTGATGGGTTCCCTTTTTGGCTATCAGAGTTGACCGAGTTGAAAGTTGTTATCTTGAAATCCAATAAGTTCTATGGTCCAATTGAAGCATATCGAAGCCAGTTTAACTTCAGCTATATGCATATCATGGACCTTTCATATAATAGTTTCAATGGCAAACTTCCTTGCAAGCTGTTTCAAAGTTTCCATGCAATGGAAGTGATAACTCAGCAAGAACAATTGGAATATATGACAACTATGGCACCTCTCAATCCATCTGGCCATGTAGTTATAGAAATTGAGGATTTTTACATGAAATTGATGAATAAAGGTATGGAAAGAGAATACCCAAAGGTTCCATTTGCACTTATGCAAATTGACTTCTCCAATAACAAATTCGAAGGACAAATACCCGATCTCATTGGAAATTTGAAGTCACTTATTTTTCTTAACCTTTCAAGCAATGTTCTGACCGGTTCCATCCCGCCATCCTTAGCAAATTTAACATTGCTAGAATCTTTAGATCTTTCTCGAAATAAGCTCTCCGGTGAGATCCCTCAAAAGCTCGCACATCTTACATTCCTTTCATATTTCAATGTCTCTGATAATCAATTGTCGGGACCAATACCACAAGGGAGTCAGTTCAACACATTCTCAATCGATTCATTCACCATGAATGAGCGGTTATGTGGAAGTCCTTTGCCAAAAAAATGCACAAAGGTTGGGGATAACTTACCATTACCACCAATTCCCCACGAAAAATTTGGCAAAGAGTCCCTATTCAACTCAGAGTGGAAATTTGTGCTAATTGGCATTAGAGTTGGGTTTTTGATTGGCATTGTGCTAGGAAACTTGATCATTGATGAGAAGAGCACTTGGTTCTTGCACTACTCCGAGCGAATGGCAAAAGGATGGAAAAGATTGGGAAGGCATTGAAAAATAAAGAGTTATGCATGTAGTCAAATAAGTATGTGACATTATCATAAATGTAACCCTTTGTGTGTTTAATTTGTAATGGAAATATAGAAAGATAGAGGATATAATATTCCTCTTGTCGTACTATCATTTAGTTGAATTTAAAAATCATCTCTTTTTCTATTTTAGAATTACATGGCTTGTCTTTTCTCTCGCTCTTTACCTTCATATGTTTGAAAGAGCTTAATCTTAAAACCTGCATTTTTGCCGGCAAAATTAAGCATATAGTTTTGCAAAAAAGAACTAAGAAATAAATAATGGTAAAAAAGAACTTTAAAAAAAAAAGTCCTTAGGTTCGGCCCTATACAGTCCAATCCACCCATCACTTGTGAGGCCCAATCCGTGCAGCCCAGGTCTGATTGAAGTGAATTGAAGCCCACAGGACTTCATAGACAAGCCCGGCCTCTTTCCTTCTTTGCTTCTTCTTCTTCCTCTTCTTTTCTTCTTCTCTCTTTCGTCTCTAAAGCTCAGACGCGCGCGTGATGGAGGAGAGGAGCGAAGCAGTTGGAGCAAAGAAATGAGCACGCGCGCGAAGCAAAGCAATATACGATGGCCATTTTTCCCTCTGGATTTTCTTTCCGTCGCCATCAACCCACCGTCCGCCACCTCCAGTCACTGTTGGCCATCCCAGCCGCTCGAGCTCATTCGCAGCAGAAACAGAGCACCCGCACCAAGGAACAGAGGTCGCCAAAAACCACCGATACTTAATTGATACGAACTCCTCTCATCGATTTTGTCTCACTAACAGGTTTCCTTCATTGATTTCAGGCCACCGGTCAACGCTGTTTGCCATTCCCGAATCGTCTGGTTCTGTTCTAGTCCGTTTTGAGACCGAGATATCCGAAGAGTTCGAGTCTTCCTTTGAAGCTTCTTCGCCGGCGCCAATCATCCGAGTCAACAGCTCTAAGAACTTGGTTATCTGTTCTATCACCATTGGTGGCCAGAGGCTGCATCTCCAAGGTATGTACATCATTGCTTTTTTTTAGTAAGCTGAGTTCGAACGTTATAATTTAAGCTCGAGTGAAAAATCGAGTATCGATTAGGGATAAAATAGGCATAATTTAATGTCACTGAAATCCTCTGGATTGGAATCGATATTTCGATGATGCTTCTGTGCTCTGTGTTTGAACCGATCATTAATTGTTCGTGAAAACAACCGAGTGAGATCGCATATATATTCGAGAGGCTGTCTTTCTGAAATTGAATGCTTATACGTTTATCTCATACTCAGATCGTGATATGTGCATATAATTCGCTAGTCTTGCTTCTGGTTCCTTTGATTTTATGTCATGGCCGTGACTTCGAAGTGACTGTGTTGCTTCGTTTTCTCTCTTTTCATATGGCCCCTGAGCGTTCTGGTTGGGTGTATGTGTGGCAGCCAGTGGAGGTTTGTATGGATTCACGTGGTGACTGGAGTTGATCATTGGTGGAGCAAGACATGTTTAGCCCCCTGTATGAAGCTTGTAAATGTTGTTCTCAGGCAAAATGCTCACGTGCTTTTATTGCTTAAGGTAAAGAATGGACATCAATGGTGAGTGTTGAGCTTATAGGTTGAACAGCTTGGTCGTGAATAGTAAGGGAAGAAGACCAGATCAAAGCTTGTGTGTTTAGGAAATAATGGAGAGAAAGCCTTGACCAAGAAAAAACGAAAGAGTAAAAGAAAGGAAAGAGGAAGATAGGGAAATCTGCAGATTTGCATGTTCTGGAAACGAAGTAATAATAATAATAATAATAATAATAATAATAATAATAATAATAATAATAATAATAAATTGCTGGTTTCAATCAGGCAGCTAAGTGTTAGAAATAAATTTAGTTGAATTTCATTTGATTTGTATTCACCTAGGTAAGGGAGTCCTCCTTGAATTCTGAAATAAATCGATTTTTTTTAGATCGTGGTTTGTTTAGATAAAAATAGAAACAGATAAAAATAATAAAAATAACCAATTTAAAAAAAATAATTTTTTCGTTTTTATTACGGTTACTTTTAGGGGTTAGCTAGGCCATCTTCATTATTGCAAAGCATGTGGCATTTCCAAGCTGAAGCTACAAACAAGTTGGGGGAAATATATGGAGTTATGTATTGCTCCGGTGCCTTGCGAAGCTCTTTGACGATGCGGTTGAGCCCGTACTTGCACACCGCGCCTCCTCCCTCTTTCCACTTGCAAGTCGTTACCACCCGCACTGCGCTTTGCGTACACCAGGCTCAGCAGCCTCTTCCCGAAAAATGTCTCCGCCTTTTCTCTTCGATGCCGTCGCTGAGGCGGAGGTGGAGACGGCCAACCGGCTTCCCACCACCGCAGCCTCCGCCAAGAAGTGGTTGACGGTATGAAGGGATGCGCGTGTAGAGCGAAGCAGCTTAGCATTCGGTGCCCTCAATTACAGAACAAAATTGAAAAATGAACGTAGTATTACTAAATAAAAAGAGGGGCATATAAGTCTAAAGAAAGTTTTCTCTTAAAAGATTGTGGAGGCGGACATTACCCTTTATGGAAAGAAGATTTATGTAACGTCTTTGCTTCTAAGATAAAAATGTCCGAAATGCTTCACCGGTGATTCTCAAATCTTGTCCAAAATTGTTCCCGAGAACAAAAGTTTTACCAAATGTGATTCTCGTCTCAAACTGATTCTGAAAATAAAAAATCAGAATTTGGCATGGCACATTGCCAAACAGGCCCTTACTCTTGTTTTTTCTTGGTTAAGTCTCTCCCTCCATCATTTCCTGAACACACAAGCTTTGGTCTGGTCTTCTTCCCTTACTATTCCCGACCAAGCTGTCCGACCTATAAGCTCAACGCTCACCATTGATGTCCATCCTTCACCTTAAGCAACAAAAGCACGTAAGCATTTTGCCCAAGAACGTTATTCACAAGCTTCATACTGAGGACTAAGCATGTCTTGCTCCACCAATGATCAACTCCAGTCACCATGTCAATCCATACAAACGTCCCCTGGCCACCACACATACACCCAACCAGAATACTCAGGGGGCATATGGAACACAGAGACAGAAAACGAAGCTACACGATCACTTCGAAGTCGTAGACTTAAAATCAAAGGAACCAGAAGCAAGACTAGCGAATTATATGCACATATCTCGATCTAAGTATGAAATAAACGTATAAGCATTCAATTTCAGAAAGATAGCCTCTCGAATATATATACGATCTCACTCGGTCGTTGTCACGAACAATTAATGATCGGTTCAAATACAGATCACAGAAGCATCAGCGAAATATTGATTCCAATCCAGAGGATTTCAGTGACATTAAATTAAGCCTATTTTATCCCTAATCGGGACTGGATTTTCACTCGAGCTTAAATTACAGCGTTCGCACTCAGCTTACTGAAACAGAGAAATGATGAACATACCTTGGAGACGCAGCCTCTGGCCACCAATGGTGATAGAACAGATAACCAAGTTCTTAGAGCTATTGACTCGGATGATTGGCGCCGGCGAAGAAGCTTCAAAGGAAGACTCGAACTCTTCAGATCTCTTGGCCTCAAAACGGACTAGAACAGAACCAGACGATTCGGGAATGGCAAACGGCATCGACCGGTGGCCCGAAATGAATGAAGGAAACCTATTAGTGAGACGAAATCGATGAGAGGAGTTCGTACCAATTAAGTCTCGGTGGTTTTTGGCGACCTCTGTTCCCTGGTGCGGGTGCTCTGTTTCTGCTGCGAATGAGCTTGAGCGGCTGGTATGACCAATAGCGACTAGAGGTAGTGGACGGTGGATTGATGGCGATGGAGAGAAGATCCAGAGGAAAAATGGCCATCGTGTATTGCTTTGCTTAGCGTGTGTGCTCCCTTCTTTGCTCCAACTGCTTCGCTCCTCTCCTCCCTCACGCGCGCGTCTGAGCTTTAGAGACAAAAGAGAGAAGAAGAAAAGAAGAAGAAGAAGAAGCAAAGAAGGAAAGAGGCCGGGCTTGTCTATGAAGTCCTGTGGGCTTCAATTCACTTCAATCAGACCTGGGCTGCCCGGATTGGGCCTTGCAAGTGATGGGCGTATTGGACTGTATAGGGTAGAACCTAAGGACTTTCCTCTGTATTATTATTTTTTTTTGTTCTTTTTTACCATTATTTATTTCTTAGTTCTTTTTTGCAAAACTACATGCTTAATTTTGCCGGCAAAAATGCAGGTTTTAAGATGAAAGTAATGAGCGAGAGAAAAGACAAGCTATGTAATTCTAAAATAGAAAAAGAGATGATTTTTAAATTCAACTAAATGATAGTACGACAAGAGGAATATTGTATGCTCTATCTTTTCGTATTTCCATTACAAACTAAACACACAAAGGGTTACATTTATGATAGTGTCGCATAAGTATCTGACTACATGCACAACTCTTTATTTTTCAATGCCTTCCCAATCTTTTCCATCCTTTTGCCATTCTCTTGGAGTAGTGCAAGAACCACATGCTCTTCTCATCAATGATCAAGTTTCCTAGCACAATGCCGATCAAAAACCCGACTCCAATGCCAATTAGCAAAAATTTCCACTTTGAGTTGAATAAGGACTCTTCGCCAAATTTTTCGTGGGGAGATGGTGGTAATGGTAAGTTATCCCCAACCTTTGTGCATTTTTTTGGCAAAGGACTTCCACATAACCCCTCATTCATGGTGAATGAATCGATTGAGAATGTGCTGAACTAACTCCCTTGTGGTATTGGTCCCGATAATTGATTATTAGAGACATTGAAATATGAATGTAAGCTGGGCTAGCTTTTGAGGGATCTCTCCGGAGAGCTTATTTTGAGAAAGATCTAGAGATTCTAGCAATGTCAAATTTGCTAAGGATGGTGGGATGGAACCGGTCAGAACATTGCTTGAAAGGTTAAGAAAAATAAGTGACTTCAAATCTCCAATGAGATTGGGTATTTGTCCTTTGAATTTGTTATTGGAGAAGTCAATTTGCATAAGTGCAAATGGAACCTTCAGGTATTCCCTTTCTATACCTTTATTCATCAATTTCATGTCATAATCCGTAATATTTATGCTTCCATTCTTGGATGGATCGACAATTGCCTGAGTTTTCATATATTCCAACCATTCTTGCCTAGTTATCACTTCCATTGCATGGAAACTCTGCAAAAGCTTGCAAGGAAGTTTGCCACTGAAACTATTATATGAAAGGTCCATAATATGCATATAGCTTAAGTTAAACTGGCTTTGATATGCTTTAATTGGACCATAGAACTTATTGGATTTCAAGATAACAGCTTTTAACTCGGTCAACTCTGGTAGCCAAAAAGGGAACCCATCAAAAATTTGATTGTGAGCAAGGTTCAAATACTCTAGCTTTGTACAATTCGCCAAAGATCTTGGAATCGGCCCTTGTAATCAATTCTCTGAGAGGTCTATAATCTCCAACATACAGCCTTTTCGGTAAGCACGAGGAATCATGCCCACAAGTTTATTTTTCCTAAGATTCAGAAATGACAAATAATCAATATTTCCCACACATGAAGGAATTGTGCCATTCAAACTATTGTTGGACAAATCCAGGATGACGAGGGATTTGCCACTACAAATAGATTGAATTTCTCCGATAAGGAAGTTGTAGGAGATATTATAGTAATACACTGATGGAGGAGGACTAGGGAGTTCGGTTTTGAGCTGGTTAGAACTAATGTCAAGATCGGTCAACTTGGGTAGTGGTGGATTGATCTCATTATTTTCAAAGCCAGACAAAAAATTGTGGGAAAGATCCATAGAGAGCAAGGATTCTCTACTACCATTCCACATCCACATAGGAATACTCCCTTCGATTTTATTGTGTGAAAGATCTATCTCCTCTAATATGCCTGTGTTGGCTAAAAACTTGGGGAATTCATGTAAGTTGCATGAATCTAAATATAAATAGGAAAGTTTTGGAAGGGTGGCATTGATTTCGGCCTTGCTTGCAAAAGATATGCTGTTGAAGGACAAATCTAACATTCTCAATTTCTTGAGTTTGTGTAAATCCACGGTGCCACTCAAATTATTCCAAGAAAGATCAAGAAATTCAAGATCCTTGAGTTCCCATATTGAGCTTGGAATTTTACCTTGCAAATTGTTGTAATAAAGTTGAAGCGAAACCAACTGAGTCAAGTTCTCGAATGAATATGTAATAGGACCGCTTAATTGACAATCTGCCAAATGTAAAAAATACAAGGATGGTGAGTTTGGATATCAATTAAATCTCAACATTTCATTTTTTTTCTTGTTAAAGAACATTGCTATTAGGTGAACTATTACCTGCAAGGTTCAAATAGGTGAGTTTCGCCAAGTTGACAAACCAATGCCCAATACCACCACTAAACTTATTCTGACTGAGATCGAGATATGATAGATGGGTAAGATTGGCAAAGGAAGCAGGGATTTGACAATGAAATTTATTCGATGATAAATATAAATGAGCAAGCTCAGAAAGATTACCCATTGAAGTGGGAAGTGAACCTGAGAAATTACAATGATAAATTGATAATTCATTCAAGAAAACAAGGTTTCCGATCAAAATAGGTACCTCCCCTGAAAAATTCGTTCCAAAAAGAGGCAATGATTTAAGGGGATTACCCCAATGCAAGTCAGGAATAAAACCATAAAGGTAGAAATTGCAGCTAATGTCGAGGGCTTCTAGGTTTGGTAGCTGAAAGATGCTCATCGGAAATTCTCCATGCAGTTGACATTCTTTGAGATTAAGTGACTTCAAAGATGAGAAGTTTGCAAGTACATGAGGGAATGGTGATGACGTGTTTATAAAAGAGAGATCAAGTTCTTGAAGCATAGTTAAGTTTTGAATAAATTTGTCTATGTTGGGCATCTTAAGAATATTAATGCAATAAAGACCAAGAGACAAGTCAAGATCCCACCCTGCATTCAAATCAAGAGAAACTAATCTGGAGAGCCGTGAAATATCTTAAGGGACTTTTCCCAATAAGTGTGAGCAAGAAAGATTAAGGTAATGTAACCGAGAAAGATTGCCGAAGCCGTATGGGATTGAGGAAGAGTTGAAGTCATTCCAAGCAAGATTAAGCGATTCCAAGTGGAGTAGGCGAAAGAGACTAGTGTTAGAAGATAAAGTACCAAAGAGACAACTGTGGCTAAGGTTTAGGCTTGTCACATGACCAGTGGCCTCATCACACTCCACACCATCCCATGAGCAGCAATCTCCATGTCCATCTAGTGACCATGATTCAAACTTTGGGTAAACACATAGAAGTGTTGTTCTGTTGATTTTGAAACTTCGCTTAAATTCCATTAGGGCTAAGCTCTCTTTTGGATGGCATAGTGGCTTAGCAAGTGGAGTATGAATCATCATGAGAAGGACAATCCATGTGCAAAACATGAAGAACAACGAGGGTGCCATATTTTTGTTTCGTTATTTTGCTTTTTGGTAGAGTTGGTTTCCAGTAGAGAAGCTTTTTATAGGTAGTGAGAAGCAATTCAATCGTGGAAATTTCATTGGCTATTCAAGCACCATACCCATATGAAAAGACACTGGACTTGGATTGAAGAAAGAGTCGCAATAGAAATTAAATATCCATTAGATTGGTACTATACATGGCCAAAGTCGTAAGATGTGGATTGACAAAAAAAATCATTTCATCACTTTATGCCTTAGAAGATGTCGAAGGTTTGTACCTTCTTGATAGTGTGTTAATTGACATATTTGCAATCCTAATTCCAAGGATTTGATCTTACTAAATGAAGAGGAAGTTATTTTCACACCATCACTTGTAAAATTTACTTATACAAAAAGAAAAATTTTGCAAACCTTTTTATTATTTTTCAGCAGCTACGGTGCCATCAAACGTACCATTTCGTTCTTCCATATCCAAATTGGAAACCCATTCACAAAATATATTGATGATCAATGATCACAAGCTATTTCCTTGTTATTGATATGTTTAACCATTAAATTAGTAGATTATTTGCTGTTGACTTTTTTTTATTAACTATAGACCAATACTTGGACTGAATCATGTAAATTTTTTAGCATTCTTCATTACTTCTCATTTATTTCTTTTGCAATTTGATATTGATTTAATAGCCAGATCCAAACAATTTCCGCATTAATATTACTACATTTATCTTCTCGGTCTCTACTAGCTTTCGGAAACTAGATTTTTGAAACGAGGACATCTCCTAAATTAGGTTCTCTATGATAGCCAAGACGTCAAAGGGAGTGCCACTTGGCAGATAGTCACAACAAGCACTAGTACGTGTACATGCCGCTATATATGTTAATTTATACAATGATATGATTTGATTTTCTAGGAGAGAAAAAGCACTTAGAAACATAGAATATGGAAGAAGAAGACAGCGCCTCCATAATAGCCAAAGGAAAACAAGAGTTGACATGAAGTAAACACAGCTTCATTCATTTATACCCACTTTCAATTCAAACTAGACACCCGGCATTACATAATAACCAGTGTCCCATAAATCTGTGGCTTCCTGATCTTTTCCATGCTTTTGCTTGGCGGAGCGCAAGAATTCCAACCCGCAAAAATTGCTAACCATGAAAGCTAGGGCATTACTATATG
Organism: Eucalyptus melliodora; assembly: GCA_004368105.4. Taxonomy (NCBI): domain Eukaryota; kingdom Viridiplantae; phylum Streptophyta; class Magnoliopsida; order Myrtales; family Myrtaceae; genus Eucalyptus; species Eucalyptus melliodora. Next base: position 44,671,325 of record CM023406.3, read on the forward strand.
CTCTTCTATGTCATAGGTGCTCTGTTAAAAATCACAAAATTTTAAAAAAGAAAACAAATGAAGGACAATATCATGTCACTGTCATTAGTGCACATGCTTTCCAAGTAGGGCCATTTTGATCTCTGTGTTTTGTACATGCTTTGCTAATTCAACGTGTAATTCCGATGGGAGCTCGGTCTTGATACGATTCAAGATGAGTCTCGGAATTAGAGGTGTTAAATGGGTTGCAAAACCCATTTATAGACCCATTTATGGTTAAATGGGTCATTAATGGGTCGAGCTTTTTTTCATAAAGCACTCCTAATGGGTTTTAATGGGTCAAAACTAAGATATATGGATTTTAAATGGGTTAGAGAGTTGACCCATTTATGACCCATTTATCAACCCATTAAAAATGAACCTATTTATTTTCACTCAAAACCCCACTATCTCTCTCCTCTCTTTAACTTTACAATTTTATTTTTTTATAAAAACCGAAATTATAATTATTTTTTTTATTTTTTCTTTCCTTTTTTTTCTTCTTATTTTTTTTTCTTTCTTCTTCCTCTGGTCGCCGGCACAGCGATGGCCGGTGACCGGCCAGGTGAGCCTCAAGCTTACTGGCGGCGAGCGGCGTCAGGCGAGCTCGAGCTCGCCGGATTTGGCGAGGCGAAGGCCTCGCCCGACGCTGGCTAGGCTCGAGCCTCGCCCCAACGCTGGCAAGCCTCGAGCTCGCCGGATCTGGAGCCTCACCGGCGTCGGCGAGCCGGGCGAGCTCAAGGCTCGCTTGTGGCCGGCCGCCGGCAGTCGTCGTGGCCGGCGGCTAACCAAAGAAGAAAAAGAAAAAAAAGAAAAAAGAAAAATAAATATTATATTCTTAAAAAAAAAATTAAAAAAATTAATTAAAATTCGATTTTTTAAAAATAATTATTTTAAAAATTATAAAAATTATCCATTAAATTTGTGTTGTATAAAACCATTTTAGCAATATCATTTTAAAATATATATATATATATATATATATATATATGTATATATATATATATATATATATATTTTTAGGTTTATTTAAATGTGTCGGGTATGGGTCGGGTACGGGTCGAGTCGGGTATGGGTCAAAAATTTTGCACTGCAATAAATGGGTCATAAACAGGTTAAATGGGTCGATTTGAGTCGAACCATTTATGACCCAATCCAAACACGACCCGACCCACCCGTTTGACGGGTCTACTCGGAATAAATGGAGCAGATTCTCGTTGCATTTATCCTTGGCTTGAATCATGGTCCTCACTAGGTGGAAATGGAGATCGCTGCTCATGGAAGGGTGTGGAGTGTGACAAAATTTAACGATCGCCTTGTCGGCCTGGAGCTGGTAGCATAATTTCTACCAGTCTTTTTCAATCTAATCTGGTGTGGAGAAATTAATTGAGGGAGAAGACGATAAATGTCTGGATAAAATTCCAAAATCTTGGTGTTTGTTTTTTTGGTCATAACTTCTAGGCCAAAAAAAGTACTTATATATGAATTCTTCAGTTTCACTGTCAATGACCTATCTCCAATCAGATCAAAGAAGCAAATTTATTATGCACACAAAATTCGAACAAGATATCACCTAACAAAAACAACTGAAAAATCCAAATAATTTGGATATAAATAACAGGCGCCTTCAATTGATCTACTCACTTGACTCTCTAATGGGTCAATGCTTTCATAACTTCTTATAACTGGATCAACAATCAATATGTAAACCTTTTTAGTAAAGTGATGATTAAGATCGACCATACTATTTGTGTATGTCTTGCCATAGATGTTTTGCAATTTCAACGTATTTCCACAAGAGATAAATTAGGTCTCATTCTCATGCATGCCATGATTAATTGGTCATGTGCTATCATAACTGCATAGTTGGTCCTCTTATATGGAATCGCATATTTTTTCCACAAAAATATCATAACTTTGAGAGGCCAGCAAAAAGTCTTTTGCCCATCTTTCACGTGCGATGAACAGGAGTGATTCTCCATTCCTAGTCCTACTCCTTGAATCATTAAAAACAAAAGATCGCAATCATCCATTGAAAATATTTTCAAATTTTATATATCATTATCTCGTGTTATACAAAAATTGTCATATAATATACGTGATTACGGTAAATTATAAACAAGCATAAATCCCTTGGGAACTATAGAAGTTTCGACAAAAGAATTTTCGACAGAAGATGAATACGACAAAGTAGATTTAAAAAATTAGTGGTTCGCTAGAGAGACAACGGCTATAGAGATTTAGGCCAACAACGTGACTGCTGAATTCATCGCACTCCATATCCTCCCACGAGCACTGATCTCCATTTCCACCTAGTGACTAGTAATGACCATGGTTAAAGGTTAGGATAAACACAACGAGAGTATGCTCAGTTGATTATGAGATTCCTCTTAAATCACATCTTGACCAAGCTCTCCTCAACGCAACACATTGGATTAGCAAAGCATCTAGGAAACACCGAGATAAAAATGATCCAATTATAAAGCATTTACAATAAAGATGGCAGAAGAATAGCCCAAGTGCCATAACTTGGCACGGGAGGACACTTAAGTGCCATAACTTTAAAATGATACACTTGAGTGCCAGTTTTGAAGCTAAATGGGACACTTAAGTGCCATTCCGGCGAAAATCTGGCCAAATGGCTTACATGGCAACTTTCCGGCGAGTTTCGTCCAAAATAGCGTTGTTTTGCACGTTGACGTGGTGGAGAAAATGCAAAAACAACGCCATTTCGTGTCTGACGTGTAAATAGTAATATAAAAATTAATTAAATTATATTTAAAATATTCAAAATTTTAAAAAATAAGAAAAATTTTAAAATTTTTAAAAATTAAGAAAATTAAGAAAATTTTAAATTTTTTTAAAAATTAAGAAAAAATAAGTTTTTTTTTTTTTAAAAAAAAAAGGGGGAGGTCAAATGGGGCAGCTGAGGGCTGAGCCCTCGTCGCTACCGCCTCCCCGCTGTCGCCGGGAAGGGCCGACGACGAAGGGGGGAGGGTCGACTGAGGTCGCCAGCCCCCAACCGACCGACGGCAAGGGTTGCAAGCCCTCACCGGATCGCGGTGAGGGCTGCGACCCTCGCCCCAGATCTAGGCGAGGGCTCGCGGGCCCTCGCCACTGGTCGGTTAGCCTCATTGGCCCCTAGCCAGGGCCTAACCACCCAAGCCAACCCTCCTCACTCCATCGCCGGCCCTGTCCGGTGGCGGCGGGGAGGCGGCGAGGGCCCGTGACCCTCGCAAAATGTGAACCCTCCCCTAGATCTGGGGTGAGGGTCGTGGCCCTCGCCACCTTCTCACCATCGCCGGGAAGGGCCGGCGACGGAGTGGGGCGGGTCGACCGGGGTCGTTAGGCCTTGGCCAAGGGCTGGTGAGGCCGGCCGACCGATGGTGAGGGCCCGTGAGCCCTTGCGCAGATCTGGGGCGAGGGTCGCGGCCCTCACCGTGATCCGGCGAGGGCTCACAGCCCTCACTGTCGGTCGGCCGGGGGCCGGCAATCCCGGCCAACCCTCCCCCCCTCCATCGCCGGCCCTTCCCGGCGACAGCGGGGAGGCGGCAGTTGCGAGAGCTCGGCCCTCAATCACCCCGTTCGACCTCCCCCCCTTTTTTTTAAAAAATAATTTTTAATTTTTTAATTTTTTTTAATTTTTCTTAATTTTAAAAATTTATAAAATTTATAAAATTTTTCTTAATTTTTTTAAATTTTTTGAATATTTTAATTAAAATTAATTTTAAACTAATTTAATTAATTTTTATATTATTATTTACACGCCAGACACGAAACGGCGTCGTTTTTGCATTTTCTTCGCCACGTTAGCTTGCAAAACGACACCGTTTTAGACCAAACTCGTCGAAAAATTGCCACGTCAACCATTTTTAAAATATGGAACGTATTACGTAGGTATGTCTAGGGGTGAGCGTGGTTCCCGGGTAGAACCGGGAACCGGGGAACCGAACCGGAGGTTCCGGTTCGGTTCCCGGTTCTAAAGGGACCGGTTCCGGTTCCCGGTTCCCATTTTCTAGGAACCGGCGGTTCCGGTTCCGGTTCCGGTTCCCATTTTCTAGGAACCGGAACCGGAACCGGAACCGGCACTGGGAACCGGAACCGGTTCGATTAGGGCTCAAAACACCCCCCCCCAAATCACAAATTCTCACTTATTCCACAGAATCCACACACACGACACACTGAGTTCTCTCGTCTTCGCCCGTCGGTTCTCCATCTTTGCTCGACGCCACCGCCGGTCGCCCTCGAGTCTCGACGCCACCGCCGGTCTCCCTCGACGCCACTGCCGCTGATCTCTGCTCGAGGGTCGAGGCCACCTTCGCTCGCCCTTGATAGCACCGCGGCTGACCTCTTCGCTCGTCCGTTCTCCATCTCTGCTCGACGCCACCGCCGGTCTCCCTCGACGCCACTGCTCCAGGGTCGAGGCCACCTTCGCTCGCCCTCGACGACACCGCCGCTAACCTCTGGCTCACCGCTTGCCCTCGACGCCACCGTCGCTTGCCCTCGACGCCACCACTCGCTGACCCCTGCTCGAGGCCACCTCCGCTCTCCCTCGACGGCACCGCCGCTGACCTCTGGCTCGTCGCTCGCCATATTGCTCTGCTGGGTCGAATTGTGCAGAGGCCGGCGTTGTTCCGAACGGCCATCCCCCGCGAATACCAACTTCTGATCAAGTAAGTGTTTTCCTCCATGGTCAATGTTCGCGAATCGCTACTTTCTGTTCAACTGGTCTTTCCTCTTTTGCTCTTGCCTTGAATCGAACTTGGGAAAAGTGTGGGTTTGCAAGAATGCTCACTTAATTTGAAATGTTTGTGCTGTGCGTGCGAGTTCTCGCCTTTCCGTGCGCGTCCAATTCTTGAAAATCTGGTACCGATCGTTTGCAGTTGCTCTACGCTGAAAAACGGAAATTTGATGGTTTTGTTTTGTTACTTTGCAGTCACCGTGAACGAAGTGGAAGCGTTGCACGAGCTGTACAAGAAACTGAGCAATTCGATCATTGATGATGGTCTAATCCACAAGGTAAATCACGGTGCGTCATTCGATACTTACCATACGTGTTTTGTCGAGTCGTTAATTTCATCGGCTTTTTTCTCCCGTTCTATTTACTGAGCCCTTTGGAGGGAAGTCTTGGATTTCCTTTAGCTAGATTGACCAATCCATACATATGGCATGAATTGCCTGGGGACTAAAGATTATGATCATTTACTCGTATTTTGAAGTTAAAGGCTTATAATTCTTGTTCTGTTCGTGTAGTTTGCTCACAATCAGATCTCTTTGTTGTAAGTTTGTAACATTCAGCGTAGTTACTGTGGTCTACCTAAAATGAGCGTCAAAGAATATGACACCATATGCTTGCTTTATACTAATTAGCTGCAAAGGGCTTAGTATTCGTGCTCATATCTCTGCATGGCTGTGACCTTTGTCCAAATCCGCATGCAATGATATGTACCAACCATTTGCACGCATTTTTATCCAATTACCAACCGTTAATTGTAAAACATCTGTTGGGCAGAGGAGGAGCTTCAGTTGGCACTGTTCCAGACTCCATCAGGATTCAGGGGAGAACCTTTTCCTCGATCGGGTGAATAATCTCAACGACTCTTGTCCATCTTTCCATTGTTCTCTCAGCTTCTCCCTTTAAATCATGACTACTTTCTTTCTATTAGTCTCTTAGTTGGCATTTGATTGATATCTGACATTCTTTTTGCAGCAAGTCGAAGGATTAAATTTGTTCCGCTCAAGGCTAGCTTTTGGGAAACCATAAGATCAAGGTAAATGACAAATCATTAATGCATTGATTATGCTGTCAAGCATATGATGCACATGCACCTGAATTGCAAACATAGCATAGAATTATCTAAAGGTCATCTTGTGAAGTATGAATTTTCTCTTGGCCCAAAAAACGTATGAAGTTTCTTACATGTATATATTTGATTATTACTTGTGATGTATCCCATTATTATGAACATAGCTGACAACGATAAAATCCATGTTAGCAAATATGAATTAAGCTCTGTGCTAAATAAAAATTGCAAAACAAACTTTCAGGGAAAGCTTACTCTGAACTGAAAAAGTTGATGCTTTGAAAGACTTAAACACGTAAACCAGTTATTAATAGAAGTAATGCAAATTATGACATTTATTATTATTTTTTTAACAATTCCACCTTATGGTGATTAAAGGGTAAATATCAGTCACAATCAAGTGTGAACCAGAATAATTTCTACCCTTGCACGACTATGTTATCAGTAGCTACTCAAAAAGAGTTGGTGCAAGGAACGTACATAATTATATTTAGTGAATCTCAAACTAGAAGCATCTATGAAGAATAAACCAAGAGAAATTAAACAAATTACTACTTGATAAGAGTGGTTAGCTGTTAACTGACTGCTCATAGGTTTGAATATTTACCAAAAGATGAGACACAAACCTCAGAATGTTTTCCTGAAGATGCACCAACAGTAGATTGAAACCTCGGACCCCTACAAAAATTGACAAATATGTTGCGAACGTATATCAAAATTTTTATTGTAACGGAAGTAATCCTATTCCAATTCGAAAAGGTGAGATTAAAGAAGAAACGCAGAGGTAAAAGGAAGCACAAGTACAGCACACAATCTTGGATTATTTTCAAGTTTCAGTATCGCCTCATCAAGGTTAGCAACATCCATTTAGGAAGCTTCCACTTGTCTCGCCACATCTTAAAAATATAAGTAACACTTCATTAACTATTTTCCGACTTTTATCACCAACTGCAAAGATGAGAACATCAATATAGGCCAACGTGACTTCTGTTTTGCAATGAATACATTTGGGGGGACTAGCTATACCTATACACACAAATTGCAAAAAGCTGGTTGTCCACAGTTCATTTCTTCCATTAGTAAAACTTGAGGTCACTGATTCACTGATACTTACATCATTGTGCAACCACCCGCTCTAGTACTTGCAACATGGCTTGTAAGATTGCTCACACGTGGAAGTACTTTATGACCGCCTTTCATCTTGGCTGAAAGAAAGTGCAAAGTTAAAGCAATTCATTGACTTGCTAAGAAAAAAATCCCAGTGAATAGCAACTTACTGGGTATAGCACTTCTGCTGTTTCTCTTAGCAGTACTTTCAGAATTTTCCTAACAGAAAAGCAACTTCTTTCAGGAAAAAACTATCCTTACTTGTGGTAGTTACATCAGCATGCACGGTTGCTTTACTGGAAGAAACTTTTTATTTGAGTTACTTTGTTTTCTCAAAGCTTTTAGTAGCACAAAACATTTCAAACAAAAGCTCTTTTTATTTATATTTATAAATCTATTTTCTTTACTGAATTGCTTGTCGGTTCTCTTGTGCTGATCTTTCCATTGTTCTCTCAGCTTCTCCCTTTAAATTATGACTACTTTCTTTCTATTAGTCTCTTAGTTGGCATTTGATTGATATTTGACATTCTTTTTGCAGCAAGTCAAAGGATTAAATTTGTTCTGCTCAAGGCTAGCTTTTGGGAAACCATAAGATCAAGGTAAATGACAAATCATTAATGCCTTGATTATGCTGTCAAGCATATGATGCACATGCACCTGAATTGGAAATATCAAATTCTTTTCATTTTCTGGTCATTCATCTTTATTTGAAGAGTTAAATACTTTTACTTTCCCATGATTTGTGCTATATTATGTTTCTATACTACATCAGTATGCTGTATTTCAACATAATAGACTTAGCTTATGTATAAAAGTATTGTATTATGTTGAAATACAGCATACCAATGCTGTATTTTAACATATTAGACTTAGTTCATGTATAAAAGTGCTGTATTATGTTACTATATAGCATTGGTATGCTGTATTATATTGTATTAACATTTTTATCAACTAAATTAATTATATTCTGTAATTGTTGTGTAGTGCAAAGTTAATGTATCAAGATAACACATCAATGGAGGTGGAGGGACATGAGGATATGGCTCCGGAATTAGAGCTTTCTGGCCATGAAAATGAAGAAGAGGCGCCCCCTACTACGAGTGCCACGAGTAAGGTACCTGGTTCTCATCTTCCTCAGGATAAGAAATATACATCAGAATGCTGGAATCATTATACAAGAATCAATGATAAGGATGGAAAACCAAATCAAGTGAAGTGTGTACATTGTGGGACAATGCTTAAGTATCGTGTTGCTAACGGTACTTCTGCGATGAGGAAGCACTTAACCACATGCAGGAGGTTTCCCCGTAATGTAGATAAGAGACAGAAATTCTTTGTACCACGGAATGTAGACATGGCTGGCAAGTCAGGAGGTGATTCTAATACTGGTAGTATCTTATCAACATGGTCGTTTAATCAAGAACGTTGTAGGCGAATGCTTGCTCGGTTCATTATCAGTGATGAACAACCTTTCTCCTTGGTTGAACGTGTTGGATTTCGTGAGTTTGTTAGTGAGTTACAGCCTCTCTTCAAACATATATCACGTTTCACAGTGGCAAAAGATTGCATGAAGTTGTATATAGATGAAAGAACTTCTTTGAAGAATTATTTTCGACAGATTAATTCTAGGATCGCACTCACGACCGATACATGGAGCTCCATTCAAAATCTGAATTATTTGTGTCTCACTGCACATTTTATTGATGAAAATTGGAAGTTGCATAAAAGAATCATCAATTTTGTGGTGATGCATAGTCACAGGGGTAGGGAGATTGGGAAAATGGTGGAGAAATGCATTCAAGAGTGGGGAATTGAGAAAAAGGTGTCCACAATCACTGTGGATAATGCTAGCTCGAATGATGTTGCAATTAACTATTTGAGGGATAAATTTTCCAAAGAAAAGTCGTTGATATTGGATGGTAGTGTTTTGCACATGAGGTGCACAGCTCATATATTGAATTTGATTGTGAGAGATGGCTTGACTACGGTACGTGACTCCATTGCACGTGTCCGGAATGTGGTTAGGTATGTAAAGAGTTCTCCCGCAAGAGCCAATGCATTTCAGTCTTGCATTAAGAGTGAAAATATCACTTATAAAGGTTCGGTAGTTCTTGACGTTGCTACTAGATGGAATTCCACTTATCTCATGTTAGACACCGCCATCAAGTTTAGAAAAGCTTTTCAAAGAATGGAAGACGACAATTTATCATTTGCAAGTGAGCTGAATCATGAAACTCCTAGTGATGATGATTGGGAAAATGCTATTATTATTTCAGATTTTCTAAAAGTATTCTATGATGCCACCAATCGGATGTCGGGGAGTTCATATGTTACTTCAAATGATTATTTTGAAGGAATAGCTCTTTTGTATAGATATTTGAAAGATGTGGTCAATGCTTCGGATCCTAGGCTTCATGATATGGGTGTGAAAATGAAAGAAAAATTTGATAAATATTATGGAAGCTTGGATAAAGTGAATATGATGGTCTTGATTGCGGTTGTGTTAGATCCTAGAGCTAAGTTAAATTATGTGACTTTCTTATATGCACAAATTTATGATGATGAATTGAAAATTAAAGAGATGCATTACAAGGTGAAGAATGCATTGGAGCGCTTGTATGAATTTTCTAAGCAATCTTCTCTTATTTCAAGTGATCAAAATTTTGGTGGCCATAGTTCGGGTGTAAGTAGTAGTGCTTCTAATGTCGATTCGGGTGGTAGTGAAGGAATAAAGAAGTATGATGGACAAGCTTGGAAGAAAATGTTTTTATACTCGAATGAACAAGGGTGTGATGACAACAAGTCCGAGCTTGATCAATATCTTCAAGAGAAAAATGAAAAGAATCTTGATATTGACCTTTTGATGTGGTGGAAGACTAATGGCTCAAAATATAAGATACTTTCTTTGATAGCTCGAGATATTTTGTCCATTCCCGTAACTACCGTTGCTTCCGAGTCAACTTTTAGTGCATCGGGTCGTGTTCTTGATGGTTTTCGAAGTTCTTTAACTCCCAAAGTAGTGGAAGCTTTGATTTGCACTCAAGATTGGTTGAGAGCCGTTCGTGTACCGATTGATGTTGAGGAGTGCATCGAGAATGCAGAAAAATTTGAGTTGGGTAAGTGACATTGTTTATATCTTTATATATTGTAATTCTTTTTGTATATCTATAAATGAATATTTTATTTAATCTCTTTTTCTTCTTCTTTTTATAGATATGGATGGTCTTAATGGGGAGACTATCGTCGGTAAATAGAGTTTATCACTGAGAAGATGCCTTGCATTGAAAAGTAAAGTATAGCTTTTATTTCAGCTTTTAAGAGATAGTATGAACCAAATATAACTGTATTGTATATCTTTTTAATGTTTCAACGGCAATAGGTCTTATGCGGGCCAAGTGAAGGTGCTGATGGAGAAGTTAGAAATCATGATAAAGCTTGGTGAGTTCCTGAAATATTGACCAAGCATGGAAACTAAAGAGCATTGTTACGTAGGTTGGCTTTCTAGAGGAGCACCCTTCTGAGTTCTGCTTACACTTCAATTAAGTGGATAAAAATTTCCCCTCTTTTGCAATTTGTTGAGGAAAACTAACCATGCGTGTTCTGTTTCAGGATGTATGGAGTGCCGGTGTGATCCTCTACATTCTCCTAAGTGGTGTTCTTCCATTTTGGGAAGGTAAGGAGTTTGTCTTGTGCATTATTGTGCTGATAGATGTCGAGATGTTCAACTTCTGCAAAACTGTGAGGTGTACACCTATATCAGCTAACTCCTAAGTTACAGGCAGAAGCACTGGCTAGTTTTTGATTTGCTTAAGTATTGTCTGGATTTATTTTAGGCAAAATAATGTTACAGGTTTTTGCTTGATTCCAAATTTTTATTTTTATGTGTTAGCAGTACCAGTCCAGTTTAGGTCGATATTGTTTTATCGTTGTAATTGAGGATCTTCATGCTTTCACTTTTTAGATCAATGATCGCTATGAGTTTCCTCTGCAACTTGATCTTGACCGCGAGGATGGTAAATATTTGTCTCCTGATGCTGATAGGAGCATCCGCAATCTCTACACACTCCACAGGTACAAGTATTGTTCATTTGCCACTATGTTGTATTTATATCAATTGATGACTTGACCTTCGGTCATATCACCATATTGAGCCTTGGAAGGGTGATCTTTCCACAAATCAAGGGGTGTCTTGCAACTTGTGGTGTATTTAGGTTTCTGATTGGTGCCTTGTAATATGTAGTCTGAAGTCTGTCGGTTGTCCATCTGGATCTTGAGATGCCTTTAGGTGGCTGAAGTGACAAGTGATTTTTTCTTGGATATGCTGCAAGCTTTGCTTATCTAAGCTGCTGCCTTTAGTCATGATAAGCACAGTTTCAATGATTGTTGCGAGTTCTGTAATGATTTGCAGAGTCTTTTTGTGACACTTTGTTACTAGATACTGTTATAGTCAGGCTACGGGATGCAGCTTTGTCCTGACCTTTCTTCATTGGTCTTCTATCCCTCTTTTTCCTGGATTGTTCTCTCTTAGTGTTCCACAATAGATCAGCCTGCTGCTTTTGACCTGGAGGACATTTGAAAACAAACCTTTCAAGACTGACAGTATTGCCAGATTTATTGTTCTATCTTACCTCAATAGTGAAGGAAAATCTCAAAATGAAGAAGTCATTTTTGGAGAGTTTGTGCTGCTATTTAGCTGTAGTCACTGTGCTACTATCAATCACTCCAATATTTTTTTTTTTCAGTGTTCTGGTTCACAGCGGTGGGGTGCATGGTGGACATTATTATGCATTTATCAGACCTACTCTTTCTGACCAATGGTATGCTATTTTTCCTTCTTTTCATTTGTTCACTTGATAACTGAAAACTGACTGTCTTTGTATCATGAAAAACTATCATACTGCAACTCATCTCTTGTGCTTTCAATTTGAATCTGCTATTTCATTTCTTCTGTTTTCCTTTGTTATGGTTTATATTCTTTGTTGGATATTGCTGAGCTCGAGTTGTATGTGTCAGAGTTGCAGTTGTTGCATTAAAATATGGTGTGTGGTTTGGAGGTGCTGTGCTTTTGAACACTTGTTTGGCTCACTTCCTTTATTCTATGGAGTTTGGATAATTGGTCACACATCTCATGGGATCCTTTGCACTTGTCAACAGAGTGATGTGATTTTTCTCCACTTGAAAATTCTGAACCTGTACATTTTGCCACTATTTTCAACTTCTCCTTTCCAAACGTTTCAGGATACTTTCAGTCAGCAGAATACTCAATTTATTTTTATTATAGATTGAAGTGTTTGAGTGAATAATAAATGTTTGCAGGGGTCTGGAGATTTCCATGCTTTCTGAGGGTTTCTCCCATTTAGGCTCTATTTGCTTCAAAATAAACAATTGTTAGAAACTAGGGAAGCTTTTCTCATTTTACTGTGTTGATGCTGCCAATGAGGATTGACTGTGAGAGTCTTTCCACAACTAATTAAATGAAAACTAGTGCACTTTCTTCAGAGTATTAGTTATTTTCTCAAACAACCTATTCTGTTATGATCTATGTTGATGTGTTGATCAGTGGTCTTTGCCTATCCTCCCTACTACTTGTTATATCCCAACTAGCTGGTTGAGTTGTCATGTCTCATGTCTATCAACATCACCACTATCATTACCACTTCAACTGGCTGGTCATCACTCATCACGATCGATCCTTACACTTAATTAAGTATTCTAGATTTATTCGTCAGTCTCCTTACGAAGATTTAAAAAAATAAAAAATGATGCATTGTAAATTTTTAGAATGATGGGACTACATAGGATTGGGTTTTTTGGTTGTTTCTCGGTATCTAATTTGGTGATTAAAATGTTCATGAGGACTTTATGGGCCATATGTTATTTCTGTCTTACTGGATGGATGGATGTGTAATATCTCATTTCCGAGGAGTCTTCTATTGCTCATCTTCTTCGTTTGGACTTCTGATCAGGTATAAATTTGATGATGAGAGAGTAACAAAAGAAGATGTAAAGAGAGCACTAGAGGAGCAATACGGTGGAGAGGAAGAGGTAATTAGAGGGAGCATTGCTTGCAGCCGTATATTCCCTTTGCTTCCTTGATCACAAGTATTAAGTAATTAGGTGATAAGATGCTTGATGGACAAAGTATCTCATATAGGTCCCATATAATTAGCTAACATCAAGATGTTGTGATCTTTTTGGATTGAGTATTATATTGCTCGAGGTTGTTAAAAGAAATCTATTGGACTACCTTATCATTGCGCTTGTCTCATTTCCTCTTCATGTAGAATAGATTGAGCCCTTGCAGAGTTGGGATTGATGTAAAGTCAAGGTCTCTTGCCTAGTCTCACTCAGAGTGTAGTTTTCTCTAGATTTATTGTCTACTGAAGTTTTCTAATGCAAGATTACAAACGAGGATACTCCTTATATGTCTTAGGAGAGATTGAAAAAAGAACAAGAAGAAAAGGAACATAAGAAGAAAGAGAAGGCCGAGGCACACTTGTACACAATCATTAAGGTGAGCATTTCTCAAGCCTTGAGGCATCTGCTTTGATTTTGGTTATCTGGGATGCCTTTTTGAGCTTGGCAGCTTATAAACGTCATGGTGCTTATAGGTTGCGCGGGATGAAGACCTTGCTGAACAGATTGGCAAGGATATTTATTTTGACCTGGTGGATCATGACAAAGTTAAAAGTTTCCACATTCAAAAGCAGATGCCTTTTAACATCTTCAAGGTGCAATTTCAGATTCTGGTTGCTTTAATTTTCCCTGACGAATCACATTAAGAACTCCACTAGCCACTTTGAGCAAAAGAATGGAGATCCAGTGCTTTGGCTTAAGAGATGAATGAGAGCATCTCTTTCATGACACCAGGGTCAATAAAGGGAGAGTCAGCATTAAGGTTCTTTTGGCTTAAGCTTTCAGGATTAAATTGAATTAGTGGCAGGGTTTTGAAGGCCAAGAAAGAAAACTTCTTCAGACCGTCAGTATATTTGCCGTGGTAGAATTTGTTTACTGTCCTATATATTAGCTTCTCTGTAGATCCAACTATTGTGCACAAGCGATGCTAAAAAAATTCAGAATGCTTTGGGAAATGGGAATGCGGTGCTGCCTTCTGTTTTTAATGCCATTCTTTCTATACAGAATAATTATCTGAAACTTTTTTCGACCAAAAACAAAATATTATCTGAAACTTCATTCACCCTTTTCCGTGCCCAACTTGTTCTCGGTTGTCTTATAAAGTTTCTCTGGCTTCTGTCATCAAGATTTTTTAATGAACCGGCCTAAATGGTGCATGCAGGAGGAGGTTGCTAAAGAATTCGGCGTTCCGGTGCAATTTCAGCGGTTCTGGCTATGGGCAAAACGCCAGAACCACACTTCGTCCTAATCGGCCATTGACTCCGGCAGAGGAAATGCAATCTGCGAGTACAATTTCTCAGAACTGTTTCTCACGCACTTTTTTTTTTTTGTTGGTTTAATTTCTGTTTAGCTTCAGTTGGGAAATCATTTAGCCTTTTTAGTCTACGTAATGTTGTGTTAATGTGCTGCACTATTTACTTTCTATTATCTGGTACTTGAGTTTTTGATATCACTTGGTTGATTATTTTTGTGTATGGGTGGAAAATAACAGGGAAGATGCTTGTTCAGCTTATTCATGCCAGAGTTAATTGTTCTTTAGAGTGATATTTTCACTTACCTGCATTGGAAGGATATCGTTTGATTCTGCATTTTATTGGCAGAGATGCTTCCTTTTTTCTATTTTTGCATTTCGTTCTTTCGTTTTCTTTTTAAATTTTCCATAATGCTTATGTTCATTTCGTCATTCTCTATCCACTGTTTCAATGCTTTTGGTTTGGGTCTTTGCTTTCTTTCCCTTTGTATTTGTTTTTCTTTTCGATGTAATGTAGGTAGGACAGTTGAGAGAAGTGTCAAATAAAGTTCCGAATGCCGAATTGAAGTTGTTCTTGGAAGTAGAACTCGGGCTGGTAAATTTTCTTGTTGCATCTTGGTCAATAGAATGCTTTCATATGCTTGGTGGCATCACTCATTTGGTTGAACTGTATTTTTTCAGGATATGCATAATGCACCCCATTGCCCCACCTGACAAGTCAAAGGAAGATATATTATTGTTCTTCAAGCTTTATGATCCCGAGAAGGGAGAGCTGCGGTAACTTATTGCCTCTGTGAACATTCTATTGTAGCACATAAATCTGAAACTTAAATCACTCGTCACTTCGTTCTGATACAGATATGTTGGAAGGCTTTTCGTGAAGGGTACTGGTAAACCTGCAGAAATCTTGACCAAGTTAAATGAAATGGCCGGCTATTCTCCTGACCAAGAAATCGAGCTTTACGAGGTTTATTTTCATCGATGGATTTACATCATTTATGTAATTCATACCTATTCAGCTAGTCATATTGAGAAAACCCAGGGGTTCTATTAATTTTAAGGCCTGTGTTGACACTTGACATCCTATTTATGTTGACATGTTTGATGGGGACTCTATTTTGTTGACAAGCTCTATTTTGTTTATGGATGTGCGATATGATTGCAGTATCTTTTTTGTGCTTTCTTGTTCAGGAAATAAAGTTCGAGCCTAATGTCATGTGTGAACCTGTTGACAAGAAAGTGACATTTCAAGCTAGCCAGGTACAGTAGATTGCCTTCTAATGCAGGGTTGCCTGAGTAAGTCTCCAAACTAATTGTTGAATTGGCTGCAGCTTGAAGATGGAGATATCCTGTGCTTCCAGAAATCTTTTCCAACTGAAAATGGTGAACAGTTTTCCTATCCAGATGTCCCTTCCTTTCTGGAGTATGTGCACAATCGTCAAGTATGTATCCTTTTTGTTTTTTTATGCGGTTCATGATATTGCTCTCTCCAAAGGCATGAATTAATACCCCCGCAACTTCATGTATTGTAGATTGTCCACTTCCGTTCTCTTGAAAAACCCAAGGAGGATGATTTCTCTTTGGAGATGTGAGTATGGACACAGTTCTTAGTTAGCCTTTCTGCGTTGCTTGTGCATATGTTGCTGTCAAAATCAAAATTATTGATATTTGCAATTTTATATTTAAGGTCTAAGCTGTATACCTATGATGATGTTGTGGAAAGAGTTGCTCAGCAGCTTGGTTTGGATGATCCATCAAAGATCAGGCTCACATCTCACAACTGTTACACTCAGCAACCCAAGCCCCATCCTATAAAGTATCGTGGAGTGGATCATTTGTCTGATATGTTGGTTCACTATAACCAGGTAGAGTAATTATATCCATTGGAGACTTCTAATGGATTGAAATTTAAGGAGCTGAAATGTCTTCTTCCACTTCCACATTCATGCAGAGTTCGGATATATTGTACTATGAAGTGCTAGATATACCTCTTCCAGAACTGCAAGGTTTAAAAACTTTAAAAGTAGCATTTCATCATGCTACTAAGGATGAAGTAAGTATTCGATTGATGCTTGTCACTGCGTGGAGGTTTGCTGCTGATTTTTGTTGTTTCTGCTTCTGTATCTTGTAGGTGGTCATCCATACGATCAGACTTCCAAAGCAGAGTACCGTTGGAGATGTGCTTAGTGATCTCAAGACAAAGGTAATTTTGGCTGTCTTGGTGCTATTTCTTGCTAGGGGTGAGCGTGGTTCCCGGGTAGAACCGGGAACCGGGGAACCGAACCAGAGGTTCCCGTTTGGTTCCCTGTTCTAAAGGAACCGGTTCCGGTTCCCGGTTCCCCCTTTCTAGGAACCGGCGGTTATTGCACGGTGTTGGTCCCAGGGTTCAACATGCTGATCCTAAAATTTTGACATTTGCAGCGACGACTTTATGAAGCCACATAATCAGAAACTGCGGAAGATTACTTGTTTTATTGTCATCCTGAAAATCAGAAAACACCACATAATCAGAAAGTGCGGAAATGGTTTGTCCCATTTACCTTTCTTCTTCTACAGTTGTCTGTTCATCAATTTGTTCATGTACATGTCTTCTCAAAAGACTATGCCCATCTTTTTCCCACGGATTATTCTGTTATTCCTTTTTTTTTTGGATGCTTTTGCTCCCAAGGAACTATTTTTGACAATTTATGTACATAGAAGCTTTGGTTCGTCTCTTTCCTTCTCCGTTATAGTTCAAATCTAAAAATGAACCCAAAAAAAAAGAAAAAGAACCTGTTGGAACCTGGAACCGACCCTGGAACCTGTGACAGGGTAGGTTCCAGGTTCTTGGTTCTGACGGGTAGGTTCCAGGTTCCAAAAAATGAGGAACCTGTACCCGAGGGTAGGTTCCAGGTTCCAGCCGGAACCTGTAAGGAACCGGGAACCGCTCACCCCTAGTTCATATCACGTAGTTAGTAC
The DNA here is from genome assembly GCA_004368105.4 of Eucalyptus melliodora. NCBI lineage: Eukaryota > Viridiplantae > Streptophyta > Magnoliopsida > Myrtales > Myrtaceae > Eucalyptus > Eucalyptus melliodora. Next base: position 44,688,599 of record CM023406.3, read on the forward strand.
TCTTAAATGGCATCTCACATTTTTTTCCACGAAAAACGACCAACTTTGAAAGACAACCGAAAAGAATTTTGCCTATCTTTCAAGTCAATGAACAGAGTCATTCTCCAATCCTAGGAGTATGAGTAGCCCTCAAATCACGAAAAGAAAAGATCATAATCATTGATCAAAAATATTTTTCAAATCTCATATGTCATCACTGTTTTATCTAAATAAGGGATGCATTATACACGATTATGATAATATTGCAAATAAACATAAATTCCTTGGAAATGATAGAAACTTTGATAGAAGGTGAACACACTAAAGCTGATTAAAAAGATTAGTGGAGGTAGACAAGTGCAATTGAGGTCTAGGCCAATGATGCGACTGTTGAATTTGTCACATTCTACACCCTCTCCTGATCATTAATCTCCATTTCCATCCAGCGACAATCATTATTCTAGTTAATGATAAACGGAAGGAGTATTCACTTGGTTGTTTTCGAAAGAATCCTCTTAAATTATATCAAGGCCGAGCTCTCGTCATGACATATTGGATTAGCAAAGCATGACGGACCACCGAAATGAAAAATGAACCAAGTATAAAAGCATGCACACTAATGACAGTGACATGATATTGTCATCTTTTATTATTTATTTATTTATTATATATTTTTGTGTTTGTACTAGAGCACGTATATGATAGAAGAGACGAAGGAGATTTTTTTTTTCTTTTAGTCGAAAATACAATCGATAGTAATTTACTTAACCAAGTTTGGTGCATAAACGTCAAGAGTATCAGCACATAATGGATCAAATAGAGCAAGTGGGGGGTTTGTTACCCAATTCCTAGGTAGGCTATTCGTTCTTTGACCATCAGCACATAATAGATCAAATAGAGCCGGAGGAGATTGTGATGCCATAGCTTTTATGGGGAGCAATTTTTGAGGATAGGAATTATGGGGCTTCTTATTAGCCACTCCAATTAATTGTTCATTAATTCTTCAGTTGTTGTCTCAAATATACTACCTGCAATTAGATCAAAGGGGCAAATTTAATTTGAATACGAAATTTGACTTGAGATATCACCTTATATAAACTAGTTAAAAAAGTTAGATATCTTTATTAACCACTCCAATTCATTTTGGGGCTTCTTATTAACCAGCCCAATTAATTCTTTATTAATTCTTTAGTTGTAGTCTCAAATAACCTACCTCAAATTAGATCAAAGGGACAAATTTAATTTGCATAAGAAATTTGACTCGAAATATCACATCACTAGATATAAACAAGTGAAAAAGTTAGATTTCTTTATTAAGCACTCCAATTAATTGTGGGGCTTCTTATTAACCACTCCAATTAATTCTTTATTAATTCTTCGGTTGTAGTCTCAAATAACCTACCTCCAATTAGATCAAAAGGGCAAATTTAATTTGCATACAAAATTGGACTCGAGATAAACAAGTGAAAAAGTTAGATATCTTGAGCGTAAATAACAAGCACATTTGACTCCTTGATGGTTCATTATTTCCATTGCTTCTTACAAACGAAACTACAATCAACATGAAAATTCAGGTACTGGCCAAGTGACGATTGAGAGTAACATACTATATATGTATGTCTTGCTGCAGATGTTGTACAACTTCAACATATTGCCAAATCCTCCCCGCTTTTTCTTTTTTAAAATAAAAAAAATATTTAATGTAAGGAGTTATAAGCAAATAATCATTTTCTTTTTTCCAAAAGGGAAAGAAATGGTCACACATTCACAAGGTACAAATTTAGTCGTCTTCTCATGCACGCCTTAATTGATGGTTCATGTGCAGTTACAATCGCATAGTTGGTCCTCAAAAGTGACATCTCATATTTTTTCCACGAAAAGGCCAAAATCAAAAGACCCGTGAAAAGACTTCTGCCCAAATTTCAAGTTGATGAATTGGGATATTCTTAGTCCTCAAATAAAAAAAAGGTAAAGAAAAAAGAAGAAAAAATAAACCACCAGTTCAAACTGATGGAACCTCTTTTGGCTAAATGTAGGAACTTGCTCGTGGAGTTGTAGGAGTAGAAATTGGAGTACATATGCAGAGAAGCAAGTAGTAGCACATATGCTTTGGCCCTGCTTGGAAAGGAGCAACATCTGCTTCGCACTTTGTTAATTGTTCCTCTATTTCATATGTGTTTTTCTTGATTCTTGGGATTTTTTTTTTTTTTTTTTGCTGTTCGTTCTTTGACCATCAACACATAATAGATCAAATAGAGCCGGAGGAGATTGTGATGCCATAGCTTTTATGGGGAGCAATTTTTGAGGATAGGAATTATGGGGCTTCTTATTAGCCACTCCAATTAATTGTTCATTAATTCTTCAGTTGTTGTCTCAAATATACTACCTCCAATTAGATCGAAGGGGCAAATTTAATTTGCATACGAAATTTGACTCGAGATATCACCTGATATAAACTTGTGAAAAAAGTTAGACATCTTTATTAACCACTCCAATTCATTCTGGGGCTTCTTATTAACCAACCCAATTAATTCTTTATTAATTCTTTAGTTGTAGTCTCAAATAACCAACCTCAAATTAGATCAAAGGGGCAAATTTAATTTGCATATGAAATTTGACTCGAAATATCACATCACCAGATATAAACAAGTGAAAAAGTTAGAATTCTTTATCATCCACTCCAATTAATTGTGGGGCTTCTTATTAACCACTCCAATTAATTCTTTATTAATTCTTCAGTTGTAGTCTCAAATAACCTACCTCCAATTAGATCAAAAGGGCAAATTTAATTTGCATACGAAATTCAACTCGAGATAAAAAAAAAAGTGAAAAAGTTAGATATCTTGAGCGTAAATAACAAGCACCTTTGACTCCTTGATGGTTCATTATTTCCATTGCTTCTTAAAAATGAATCTACAATCAACATGAAAATTTAGGTACTGACTAAGTGACAATTGAGAGTAACATACTATATATGTATGTCTTGCTACAGATATTGTACAACTTCAACATATTGCCTAATCCTCCCCACTTTTTCTTTTTTAAAATAAAAAATTTAATGTAAGGAGTTATAAGCAAATAATCATTTTCTTTTTTCCAAAAGGGAAAGAAATGGTCACACATCCATAAGGTACAAATTTAGTCGTCTTCTCATGCACGCCTTAATTGATGGTTCACGTGCCATTACAATCGCACGGTTGGTCCTCAAAAGTGACATCTCATATTTTTTTCCATGAAAAGGCCAAAATTAAAAGAACCGTGAAAAGACTTCTGCCCATTTTTCAAGTTGATGAATTGGGATATTCCTAGTCCTCAAATAAAAATAAAAAAAGGTAAAGAAAAAAGAAGAAAAAATCAACCACTGGTTCAAACTGATGGAACCTCTTTTGGCTGAATGTAGGAACTTGCTCGTGGAGCTGCAGGAGTAGAAATTGGAGTACATATGCAGAGAAGCAAGTGGTTGCATAGATGCTTTGGCTCGGCTAGGAAAGGAGCAACATCTACTTCGCACTTTGTTAATTGTTCCTTTGTCCAAATATTATTATAAAAAACTTTTGTACTCTACTCGGAGCATTTATATTTCAGACAATACAACTTGATTTGTTCCATTTTATTTTTTCAATATCCAGTGAAAGAACACTCCTCCATCAAAAGCTTGTCTCTATGATTTTTATATGTGTTTTTCTTGATTCTTGGGATTTTTATTTTTTTTTTGCTATTCGTTCTTTGACCATCAACACATAATAGATCAAATAGAGCCAAAGGAGATTGTGATGCCATAGCTTTTATGGGGAGCATTTTTTGAGGATAGGAATTATGGGGTTTCTTATTAGCCACTCCAATTAATTCTCTATTAATTCTTCAGTTGTTGCCTCAAATAACCTACCTCCAATTAGATCAAAGGGGCAAATTTAATTTGCATACGAAATTTGACTTGAGATATCACCTGATATAAACTAGTGAAAAAGTTAGATATCTTTATTAACCATTCCAATTAATTCTGGGGCTTCTTATTAACCAGCCCAATCAATTCTTTATTAATTCTTTAGTTGTCGTCTCAAATAACCTACCTCCAATTAGATCAAAGGGGCAAATTTAATTTGCATACGAAATTTGACTCGAAATATCACATCACCATATATAAACAAGTGAAAATGTTAGATTTCTTTATTAACCACTCCAATTAATTCTTTATTAATTCTTCATTGTAGTCTCAAATAACCTACCTCCAATTAGATCAAAGGGGCAAATTTAATTTGCATACGGAATTCGACTCGAGATAAACATGTGAAAAAGTTAGATATCTTGAGCGTAAATAACAAGCACCTTTGACTCCTTGATGGTTCATTATTTCCATTGCTTCTTACAAACGAATCTACAATCAACATGAAAATTCAGGTACTGGCCAAGTGACAATTGAGAGTAACATACTATATATGTATGTCTTGCTGCAGATGTTGTACAACTTCAACATATTGCCTAATCCTCCCCGCTTTTTCTTTTTTAAAATAAAAAATTTAATGTAAGGAGTTATAAGCAAATAATCATTTTCTTTTTCCCAAAAGGGAAAGAAATGGTCACACATCCACAAGGTACAAATTTAATCGTCTTCTCATGCACGCCTTAATTGCTGGTTCATGTGTAGTTACAATCGCATAGTTGGTCCTCAAAAGTGACATCTCATATTTTTTCCATGAAAAGGCCAAAATTAAAAGACCCATGAAAAGACTTCTTCCCATTTTTCAAGTTGATGAACTGGGATATTCCTACTCCTCAAATAAAAAAAAGGTAAAGAAAAAAAGAAGAAAAAAATCAACCACCGGTTCAAACTGATGGAACCTCTTTTGGCTGAATGGAGGAACTTGCTCATGGAGCTGCAGGAGTAGAAATTGGAGTGCATATGCAGAGAAGCAAGTGGTTGCAAAGATGCTTTGGCCCTGCTTGGAAAGGAGCAACATTTGCTTCGCACTTTGTTAATTGTTCCTCCGTTCCAGATATTATTAAAAAAAAAAAAAACTATTGTATTCCGCTGGGAGCATTTATATTTTAGACATTACAACTTGATTTGTTCCATTTTATTTTGTTCAATATCCAGTGAAAGAACAATCCTCCATCAAATGCTTGTCTCTATGATTTTTATCTGTTTTTTCTTGATTCTTGGGATTTTTTTTTTTTTTTTTGCTATTTGTTCTTTGACCATCAGCACATAATAGATCAAATAGAGCCGGAGGAGATTGTGATACCATAGCTTTTATGGGGAGCAATTTTTTAGGATATGAATTATGGGGCTTCTTATTAGCCACTCCAATTACTTCTTTATTAATTCTTCAGTTGTTGTCTCAAATAACCTACCTCCAATTAGATCGAAGGGGCAAATTTAATTTGCATACGAAGTTTGACTCGTGATATTACCTGATATAAACTAGTGAGAAAGTTAGATATCTATATTAACCACTCCAATTAATTTCGGGGCTCCTTATTAGCCACTCCAATTAATTCTTTATTAATTCTTCAGTTGTAGTCTCAAATAACCTACCTCCAATTAGATCAAAGGGGCAAATTTAATTTGCATACGAAATTTGACTCGAGATATCACTTGATATAAACTAGTGAAAAAGTTAGATATCTTTATTAACCACTCCAACTAATTCTGGGGCTCCTTATTAACCACTCCAATTAATTCTTTATTAATTCTTCAGTTGTAGTCTCAAATCACCTACCTCCAATTATAAGAAAGGGGCAAATTCAATTTGCATACGAAATTTAACTCGAAATATCACATCACCTGATATAAACAACTGAAAGAGTTAGATATCTTGAGCGTAAATAACAACCCTGTTTGACTCCTTGATGGTTCATTATTTCCATAGCTTTTTACAAACGAATCTACAATCAACATGAGAATTCAGGTACTGGCCAAGTGACAACTAAGAGTAACATACTATGTATGTATGTCTTGCTGCAGATGTTGTACAACTTCAACTTATTGTCTAATCCTCCTGGCTTTTTCTTTTTATAAAATAAAAAATTTAATGTAAGGAGTTATAAGCAAATAATCATTTTCTTTTTTCCAAAAGGGAAAGAAATGGTCACACATCCACAAGGTACAAATTTAGTCGTCTTCTCATGCACACCTTAATTGATGGTTCATGTGCAGTTACAATCGCATAGTTGGTCCTCAAAAGTGACATCTCATATTTTTTCCATGAAAAGACCAAGATTAAAAGACCCGTGAAAAGACTTCTGCTCATTTTTCAAGTTGATGAACTGGGATATTCTTAGTCCTCAAATCACAAAAAAGGTAAAAAAAAAAAAAAAAAAAAAGAAGAAGAAGAAAAAATCAACCACCGGTTCAAACTGATGGAACCTCTTTTGGCCGAATGTAGGAACTTGCTCGTGGAGCTGCAGGAGTAGAAATTGGAGTACATATGGAGAGAAGCAAGTGGTTGCACAGATGCTTTGGCCCTACTTGGAAAGGAGAAACATCTGCTTCGCACTTTGTTAATTGTTCCTCTATTCCAGATTTTATTTTAAAAAAAAACTTTTGTATTCCACTAGGAGCATTTATATTTTAGACAATACAACTTGATTGTTCCATTTTATTTTGTTCAATATCCAGTGAAAGAACAGTCCTCCATCAAAAGCTTGTCTCTATGATTTTTATATGTGTTTTTCTTGATTCTTGGGATTTTTTTTTTCCATAAAATTTCGTAAATCATTATCCAATTTTTTGTACTATTGTGTTTTTTCCTCTTAATTTATTCCTTTGGTTTATGCGAAACGGCCAGCTTCTCTGATCCAATTTAATTTCTGACCGACATCTTGTCATTTTCCTTTCACTGTGTATCTTAACCAAATTATATTCTTGTAAAATGATCGTTGCTACACGATGAACAAATCGAACCCATTCACCTTTAAGATAGAGAAAGCATGTAATAGGTCAATTAAGAGTTATTCTAAGATTTGAATAATCTTTTTACCTTGAGATATATATTCATTTAATTCATATAATGTTATTGACTCGTTATAAAATGTTATTGATTTGTTTTCTCCTGGTTGGAAGTAAATTTCTTTTCCAATGGAAATTATTCTAACTTGTTATTACTACAAGGTGAACACACATAGATGGTTGCACAATCAAGATGAATTAAAAGGCATGGAGTAATCAACGCATCAAATCAAGATAATGAAATCCGCACTTTAAAGCAGAATAGTATTAAAGTAAAGACGGTTAAAGTAAAGTGTGAGAAAATAAAAGGCGTGGAGTAAAGACTTGTTGATCCGCCTCTTTTAGCTGAGACTCGTTTTTTTAGTTCATATGCGTGCTGGGTTTGAATGAGTTGATATGGCTGACTTCGAGTGTTTCTTGTTGATTTCTTTGGGTCTAGATCTAAGTTTGAATTCTAAAAAGATCAAAATGCTTCGCCCTCCTTCATCCGTGCTCACCACGTGTTTGATATAATACCTCAGGTAGTGTTGTTCTAAAATGAGACCAAGGCTTTGTTTGTTTTTGCGAAAGCATATCTTAGATCTATTTGAAGTGTTTTCATCAACTTGAGATGTCCTCTGATCTATGTAGGTTGAACTCAACACCAAAATGTCAGTTCATCGGAATGCCATATCACTTTTGTCGATTGCATAAGACTTGCTTGGTGAAATGTTTCTGAAAAGTGTTTAAGAAATGACTTCTACTTCTATTCAAATATGTAGGCACTTCTTGATGCAATTTGTCCGGTCATTAGTTGTTAAGTTTGATTTTCTTTAACGATGAAGTCACCGCATCCGTGCATCTTGTTCGAGATATGCTGTGTCTTTTCCATTGAAGGTGACGAATGGCCGGTCGGCAGCATGGTAGTCATCGGGAGTGAATTTGTTTTTCTAGTAACTAGTCGAGGTGATGATTAGTGATGGCCCGGTGGTGTTAGATTGATATGTGGTAAGCGATGAACGGCGGTGGTCAGAGATGAATATACATAACGCGGCCGATGTTGGAGTCCGGTCGCCGTGGGTGCTGGGCGTATGATATGTGACTTGGATTTATCTCGCTTGTTTGTTTAGTTTTGGGCCTGGGCTAGCCTAAATAGGGTTGGAGGCCCAGCCTCGGACTTGGCTGGCCGAAATGGAAAAAAGGACTTGGCCTTGGGTAAGATGGGAGGAAATCAAAGTTGGGTTTAAGTTTTACATTAAGGCCTTGGGGGACTGGGCCTTATGTGGACGGGGCTCAACGCAGGAGCCCGATCCGCTGAGGCCGTGTTCAAGAGCCTGGTCTGGGTCCCGATTCTCTGAATTAGAAATAATAAAATAATATTAAAATATTAAAAATAACAATAATCGAAAATGATTAAGAAAAAAAATCAGAAAATAGTTTAGAAAGAGGCCTTAATTAGTTTGTTTTATTTCAAAGCTAGATGTAGCTTTAGTTTTATATAGTTTGCATAACCTTTAACCAAGAGGTTTTTAGTAAATACTTTTGATTTAGCTTAGGCTTAAAATCTTTTGGACAAGCAATTGAACTCAATTTGAATTCAACTCATAGGGGACCATGTCTAGCATGGTTATTTCTATTTTTTGCCTGACTTGTATCAGGTTTACATTTATGCACTAAGATAAATGTACTTTAATATATTGGGTGTTTAAATTCCCGCAATGCACTTGAAAACATTGATTGTTAATTGCTTTCCTAGACTAGGATAGGATTAGCATTATAAGATAATGAACTCCCTTACGAAAACATTTGCATCATCACCTAGTGGCTTCAAGATCTTTATGATCATGAATGGTAACAAACAATGAATGACCACTTAGATAACACACTTTCAAGTTAGTGGTATCAAAATGGCGCTAATAGAAATGTTAACATGATCAAGTACCCGACCTCAAGATCATTGGTTGTGTGGGAATCAAGGCGACACTCTCATGTCTCGATTGATTTCTAGTCGATTTCAATAGGCTAGTGACGACTCCAACTCACCTAGAAATACTTAGGTTGTGTTAAGAATTTTCAAAATGAAATGTCCCAACGTTGTGTGAAATATGGACTTGAGAGAACCTACGCCTAAATCAATGGACCGTTTGGCTCGCCTTTTGGGCAATACCCCTAAACTCGTTCTCTTTCCGAACACATTAGAAATTTAGGTCGTGACAAGAGCCAAAAGGTTTCCAAACATTGCTTGGATTTTGGGTCTTTGAAGTAATTTGTAAATATACTGAACAAATGGAAGATATCTTCCGTGGAAATTTAGAAAGCAATGCGTAATTAGATTCCAGATGCTGCCCATATATTATGTTATAATGGTCCGCCGATTGTCAATAAACATACCGGAAACAAAAGCTTTTAGGTTTAGACGAACGTGCAAAAAAAATAAAAAATGCCACGTTTCTGTTTAATAATAAATCTCGGTGATTCTTATCAAAAGTCATATTCAATGTTTATCTTTGCCAACCTAACTGACTTGTTTTTAATAAGATTAATTGTATGCAGAGGTTGCGCCACTTAAGGTTACATGAAGATGTTGATTTTAGTAATGAAGTGAGGATGAAAAAAGTAACTTTTTTTTTTTTTGCTTGGTTTGTAGTAGACAGAGCGTGTCCCAACTATTCAGAGTGTTTGATTTGATAACCTGATGTTAAACAAGAAGAATGAGAATAGTCGGTCTAACTAGTGGAATTACATATGGGAAGAGTACAGTCTCCAACCTTTTCAAGGCCCATGGTGTCCCTGTTGTTGAAACCGACATCGCTGCTCGTGTATTTTTTTTGTGGATGCTTAAGTTATGATTATTGGTCCTATTGATTTCTTTGGCTAGTTAAGGTTTACTTTATATTCCTCAAGAATGTTTCCTTGTTCCTATCTATTGCAGTGATCTTTGAAAAGGATGTTTTGAGAGTTTTCCTGAAGTAGATGACTATAAATCAATCACGATATGTACATCAAATTCTGTCTAGAAATATGAATGCAAGGGGATGGTAGATGGTTTATTTTACATTCATTGAGCATGTCTACTATTGATTTCTTTCCTTCTTTAAGAGAAATATGAAAAGCAAGGGGATGTTCTTGAAGTTGGAATCTCCAACAAGGAGAAACATTGTGCAAACTTGAGAGTGCTGTTCTTTGAAAGATCTCACTTTCTTGATCGACTGGGTAAATGATGCTTTTGTTATTGGCTAAATATACTCATGATTTCCCTTTATGAGACGATAGAGTATGGCCTCCTTAAAACCGTAGCATGTAACAATGGGCAGATAATTTCGCTTAAGAGTACACATAAAATGCTGCAGGGAGTTATTCTTGTTCTAGCAAGTTTCAACGATTGTGTTGACCCACCACCGCCTGTGGTGGCTCAGTTGGATAAGACTCCCATGATCCTTTGCGAGGAGGAGAGGAGTTCGAATCCCGCTGGCCGCACGGAGTCTTAAGTGCGACGTCGGGGTGGTGGGTCCTCCGTTAGCATCGCCCCAAGTTTGCCCGTCGGCTGTCGGCTTACAGGGTTCCTGGGTCATCAAAAAAAAAAAAATTGATTGTGTTAATCCGTTTAGTGAGGATGGCATCTTGCCACTTTACAAGACATGAGGACTGCATTTTCCTTCTTGGAATTCTTGAATTCCTTGTTGTGCTTGTAGGATGTATTAAAGAAAGGGACTGGCGCATGGAAATAAGTTGTTGCTGTGTTTGGGGAGGACACTCTACAAGCTGATGAAGAAGTTGATAGGCCAAAGTTGGGCCAAATTGTCTTTTGTGATCCTGCAAAGCGTCAAGTTTTGAATAGGTAATGGTAAATCTGAACTCAACTTGCAGTATTGGTTCTAGCTTCAAAATGGGGATCGAAGCATGCTCGGCACAACACCAAACTTACCATGCACAAGTACAGATGCTTACGATTCAGTTTGACAAGAGAAATTTCTTGCTCTGATGAAACAGGGGATAAATTCTAATATTGGAGTTCTTTTAAACCCGTCATGGATGCAGTCGCTGTCTGCAATTTGTGATATCAGTCTGAAATTTTTCCACCTTCATTGCCTTGGTCATAGCTGAGTTATGATGCATCAACAGTTGCATCGAACTTCAAGATAAGAAACCTTCTAATCTTTTAATTTCCTGAATATTTCAGTGCTTTCTTATGTTTAGGCTGCTGGCTTCTAACATATCATCCGGCATCTTCTGTGAAATTTTAAAACTTCGGTCGAAAGGACATAAAGGTTATTGCTCTTGACATCCCATTGTTGTTCGAGGCGAAGATGGATAAGTGGACAAAGCCCATCGTTGTTGTCGAGGTCGATGCAGAAACTCAGCTTCGACGGCTTGTGGCAAGAGACAGAACATACAAGAAATATGCTAGGAACAGGATAAATGCTCATATGCCGTTGGATTTGAAAAGGTTTAAGGCAGACATAGTAATTGGTAACATTGGATCACTAGAGGACTTCAGTGAGCAATTCCAGAAGGCACGGTTCCAAGTCATGAGGCTCTTGACATGGACAAAATTTGCACCCTTGTCGCGACCAAATTTTTCGAGTGTGAACCACCTAGGGTTTGGCTAATGGATTGTTAAGCCTAAACTTAACCCGGGCTCTCCCAAACCCATACCAATTCGCGACTTATGTTTGAATTCTTAACATGCGATTGATTTTTAAACTATGAGTCGCCACTAATCTATTTTTTGGTGGGTCAATTAGAAACCCAAGTAAAGTAACGGGAGATTCACTTTACTCCTACGAACCAGAGATTTGGGTACGAGGACTTGATTACGTTAGATTTCTCTAACGCCCTTTCGGTACCATTTATTTTATTTAAAAAAATGTTTTACAGGCAGCTTAAATTGATTTTAAATTTATTTCCCTAACATGTGAGGTGTTCATGCAGGTGCGCAAACTACCAATTTAACACCCAAGAAAGCAATTAAATAATGCAGAACTTACCTCAAAGTAACGAAAGCATCCACAGTGTTAAATTAAAATCCACATCAACAATCCTAGATATGATTTCTAATGGTGCGTTTGGTAACGTTTCTGTTTAAAAATTGTTCCAGGAAACAGAAATTTAAAAAAAAAAAAGTGTTTCTGTTCCAGGGAATAATTTCTGAACAAAAAAACGCGTTTAGTAATCGTATAAAATTTCTGTTTCTGGAATAGAAAAAGAACAGAAATACGTTTGGTAACTGCAAAAAATTTCTGTTTTTGGAATAGAAAAAGAACATAAACACGTTTGGTAATGTACAAAATTTCTGTTCCAATTTTTTTTTCAATTGTTCTTTTTTTTTTTGTAATAAAGTGTAAACTTAGTATTGAATTATCATTCTCATGAAATGCTCATCAATTTAATTTTGTTCATATTAAGTAAAAACAAACATTCTAAACTCGATCATATTTGCTTACGTGGAAGAAAATTATTAAGTTTGTACCAAAATTTTCCCTAATTTATTTTTTTAAATAAAGTGTAAACTTAGTTTTGAATTCTCATTATCATGAAATGCTCATCAATTTAATTTTGTTCATGGTGAGTAAAGTCAAACATTCTGAACATGGTTATAAGTGCATACTTTTGAGAAAATTTTATAAATAAACTTTGTACCAAATTTTTCTCACCATTTTGTTCACAAAGACAGGCATGAACTCCCACTTTCGACTGTGTGGGTCTCTTACATTTTAGTCCTCCGCGCTCCAACCCGCCAAAGCAGGGGCAAAAGAGCGGGGAAACATGGCGAGAGACAGATGTATGTTTCTTCGGGAGCAACAAAATTTGTTGAGGTTACGTGCTATTAAGTGTAAAAGTAAGCTAACATGACCTATGGCTCTCTTCCAATGAATGACGGCTTGCTTCGGCCATTTAAAGGCATATGTATGGACTGGACACTGCCGTTCAGAAGAATACTCGTCTCCTTCCTAAATCAAAATCGCAAACGGAATCCTCAGGCCTCTACGCTTCTGTTCATCAGCAAGCTCCAATTGCTATGCTCCCGGTGGTTCCTCTGATAGTGTACCAGTTACACTAGGCGTTGAGGAGGAAAAAGGAAGCTCGGGTCTGGCACCATGATTTACCAGCGCTGTGGAACCCCACCTCAATGCATCAAACACGTTTGATCCCAAGTAGCCTGAAAGAATCCAGACCCACTAGAAACACATGCCGTGGTGGTGAATACCAGGAGATTACTGCTCCTTCATATGCTGTCCTTGGTACACCATTCTGCACGTGGGAGAAAGCATCATTTCTTTTGTGCGAGTAAGAGAGAAAGAGAGTATCCAACTCTAGAATCATTAATACAATCAAGGACAATGCGTAAGGGAGCCGTTATAAGCCCTCTACCATGAGCATGGCCATGAATAATCAGTTATAAATTTACATACTATATTATACATGCAAAACTTGCAAAGTAACTGCACAAGACTGAAGTGACCACACATCAGAGTATACGTGTTCTGGCCGAATAAATTGTCGACCTTGGTGGTTCTCTTGTAGCCTCAACCAGTCATCCCAGAAAGTTAGTGTTGTCAAAGAAAATTTCGGAAGACACATGAGCTATAAAACATATGTGATCTAAAACCAATATATCAAACCAATAAGGATATGCCTTAGGCCACTTTGGGGATAATTCCTTCCATGTAGATCTGGTCAATAGCCATCCCAGTCCAGGAAAGAAATCAGATCGATAAAGGATTTCCGCAAAATGTATTTAAAGATTACAAGAAAAGAGAGATGGAGAAGGAAACACATATCTTCGACAAGAAAAGGTTGATAAGGCTGTGAAGATGAATAAAAGAAGCTTCAAACTTGAAATAAAATGAACTATAGCATCCCTCTGTCTAAACAGGTCCCCCATTAAAACTTCTTGGATCAATCATTAAACACAATACATGGGAATTACTAGCATCATTTAATGTGTGAATCCTCTCAGAAGCTACTCCTCCTGAAGGACAGCAGCACAATAAAACCATCCGAAGACAAAACTAACCAAATAATGTAATGGATCCACCATTAGTACTTCTTGACTAACCATAAAAACACAATATATGAGAATTACTACCATCATTTGATGGGGTATAATATTCTCACTTGAACGGATTGACTCTTCCCAATTGATATTTCAAGCAAGACAGTAAATTTACTAAACGTTGGATGAAAGAGAGATTCAGCACTCAGCGTTTTCAAAAATTTTGCTCAATATGACAAATTCAGAAAGGTTCCTCCCACACAGCAAGGAAAGGGTTCCACCACACACTCAAATTTCTTTTTCAAATTCACTAGGCGGAGTGAGTTGCAGATCTAAATTCACCTAAGCTTATAATTACATAACTTAAAAGTCTAGATGCTGGCTGCACATGATAATAACAAATTTACCGAGTACATATCTTAATAACTGAATGTGTATCTCTTGGAACAAAGCTAGAGGTTCAAATGGCCATCGATCCAGAAGTAGATACCAGGATGAGGTAATAGGATGGAGACTTCCAGCAGCAGCAAGTTGATCAGCATGTTCCAATTGTGTCGTGAAAAGACACATCTGCGGGAGAGAGGGAAAAAAACAAAAACAAAAAGATAAAAGTCAAACGAGGAAACATATAATTTTGGTGGATAAACAAATGAAGTAAGGACAACCATTGGATAAACATACCAACGCAAGAAGAATTGATCACGGAAGCCAACATGACTGCTACATACATATGTACATTGCTTGATGCTGGAGCATCTCTTTAAAGCCAAAAAAAGACGATAATGTTGGGGAAGAAACTGAACTGAAAGATTTAACTGAAACTTGAGAAAAGAAAAGTTTAGCACGAATCCTTTTTCCTGGCCAAGAACCGTTTTGGATATCTGTTTGTGATAATCATAAGATAAGCATCTCCCTAACCATCGAACAACAGTTTATACATGATTTTCTACATGTCCATGGTCATCAAAGCAAAATTCCTACAAAGTAACCCCACAACAGAGCACAGAAGGCAACGAACATCTAAAATCACGCTATTCTATAGTTACGAGACTTTCTGCAATTAATAGACGGCCCACAAACACTATAATTTTCTACATCTTTACTAGGAGTAGACAATCTAGTGCTATCAACCCCTTCTCATTTGTTCTACATCGAACACTTCTTTCACATGTTAGGAAAGAAGCCTTAGTCCTTCTATCTCGCATGATTTTGTAAATTACTTTAGTTCAGCGACTGATGCAAGCACGCGCAAAAGGAACAGAATCTCTGGTCAAAATACATAAGCTAAGATAAAGGTGCAATTGAATTCGCCCGCATTTTCAGTCCATCAGCATTAGCAAACTGAAAATTCAGCAGACGAAACAACTTTTGTTCCATTTATTCGCATCAGTCTTCTGTTTTACACGCGAAATGGCGTTTAAGAAAGAAGCGAACAAAAAAGCCTACAAAACCACACAAAAGCAGCCACGAGCACATATGCACGTGGATCGGTCACACAAAACCGCAAAAATTCCAGATCGCGTGAGAATCGGGACCAAGGAATCACCTGGATGTGGATCAACGCCACCGCCGCGGCGAGGAGGAGGAACCACCGGAAGTCGCAGAGGAACTTGCTCACCATCGTCTCTCCGGAGCCGGCGGGGGAAACCGCCGTAGCAGCTGAAGATCACGCGGCGAAGGCGTCGCGAGCACCGAACATGGCCGAGCTAGCGAGAGGAGCTTGAGGATTTCTGAGAAGGCTTTGATGGCGAATCTCGAGCGTCGAAGGTGGGGTGCTTCGTTCTCCTTGAAGCGACGACGGCGACGGCGACGGCGACGACGACGACTAGGAGCGGCGAGTCAACAAAGCCGAGCCAAGGCGGGAGACCGGCTTCCGAAGCCGGACAATCGGCGCCGGCCGACCGAAGCCTGTTTGGAGACGAGGCTCGCAGGAGGAGAGGCGGTGTTCGTCGCTCGTCGCAGGAGGAGAAGCTCGTCGCAAGGGGAGAGAGGCGGTGTTCGAAGGGAGCGAGAAATAGAAAAGGAACACAATTTTGTTCTTTTTTTATTCCTAAGATGTGTTTCTTGTGTTTCTTATTTCTGTTTCTTTTTTGTTTTTGGGAACAAAATAACAAAAATAACAAAAAAAGTGTTTAAAAAAAAAAAAAAAGAAACACAAACAAACACAACCTAATTAACATGTAATTTTTTTTTTCACTTATTAAATGAAAATATAGTCAATATGCAATGCAATGCTTTTAATCTAATATGCAATGATATGGCATAGCAACATGTCCTAAACTATATGACATAAATAAGCATGCAGTCTATTATGAAGAAATGTAATAATTAAATATGCAACTTAAATTAACCCAAATGACTTAATTCTAATGACGTGCGATGCAATGCAATGACGTACAAAATTATTTCAATTAAAATGACATGTGAGCTATATGTCACGCAACATTTATTAAATGACCTAATCTGATGACGGTAAATTTTCAATTAGAAATGAACCTAACAATAATCACTAAATGACGTGCATTTCATGAACCTAAATCTATATGACATGCAAATGACATTTTTTATTTTAAAAATGCAATCTATCCTAGAAATTGCAACTAATTTATCCTAAGACAAATTTTATGAAATTTCAAATGATCTAGCTAGATTAAGATTCTATCGAATTTAAACTAGAGATTAAGTCATAATAAATCATAATTTAAACTAAGACATTATCTAAATCTAAGATGCCATTTATCTAAAAAAGATGATCTAAATTTAAAATGAAACATGCAATTCTAATCTAATATGCATAATGATTTTTTTTTGTGTTTTTCTTTAATCTCGAAATTAAAATTAATACCTAATTAACATGCAATTCAAATAAAAACTAACAACCTAAATGAATGCACTTTCTTTTTCGGATTTTTTATTTAAAAATTCATAATAAGATTGCAATCCTAAATATGCAAGATGACAACAAACCTAATCCTAATTAAGATTTTTTGATTTTTTATTTTACGAAAAATAAGATCTGACTCAACCAACTTGATGATAGCAAATCAAACAAAAGATAAAATTGATATCCAAAAATTGACAAACCATATCTCGCGCATGAAATCGGGTTAGCCAATTTTAAAATTAAATTGAGAATCGAATCTCGGGCTTGAGATTGGATTGTCGATTTTTGTAAGGGATTGCGAGTCGAATTTCGGGCGCGAAAATCGGACTGTCTAGCTTGAGGGACTTTTCATGTCGGAATCTCAACCATTCATTCAGAAATAATCCTACTAAAAAACAAAGTAAATAAATGAAAATAACATAAAGTAAAAAAAAAACTACCTAATTAATTTTCCTTTTTTCTTTTGTTTTTATGTTTTCTTTTTTCCTTCCCAAGCACGGATTGCTCGTGGCAAGGCACCTAAGGACGCGTTTGGTAACGATTCTGTTCCCGGGAACTGATTCTGACCAGAAATGATTATTTCTGATTCTGTTCCAGGGAACTGATTCTGAGTAAAAAAACGCGTTTGGTAACAAATCAAATTTCTGATTCTGGAATAGAAAAAGAATAGAAACGCGTTTGGTAATTATATAAAATTTCTATTCCAATTCTTTTTTAATTACCTTTTTAGATTAAAATAAATTTGATATTGAATTTTCATAAACTATTCATTGATTAATTATATTTTTATACTAAGTAATAAAAATATTAACTAATCAATTTTTATTATATAGTAAATAATAAACCATAGTATAAACTATATTAATATTCCTACAATATGTAATAAATAAAAATACTAAATTATAACATAAAATTAAATATATATTCTATCTACAACAAATATATATTTCATACTAGGAAGAAATAAAAATAAAATATAGAAATAAAAAAAAATTTGATTCGGCACTTTTGATTCTCTTTTTTGATTCTCAGACGGAGAATCATATTTTTTTTTTATTCTGAATTCTTGTCCAAAACTGATTCTGGGAGTAAATTTGTTCCCAGAATCAGTTTTGAACAAAAAATTTACCAAACGCGATTCTGTTCCCAAACTGATTCTGGGAACAAAAAAATCAGAATAATGTACTGTTTGGATGGTTACATGGCCTAAGGCAACTGGCGTCGGTCCGGCAGGGCAGCTTCGGCAAGGGTGAACCGGCGGCGGGCGAGCTCGCGGGTGCAGAGGCGCGATGGCGTCGATTGCTGCAGAGGCGGAGCCGCGGTAGCTGAGGCGCGACGACGTCAGGCTCCGGCGAAGGGGAAAACCGACGTTGCAGCAGGTTTGGGTTCTGGCGAACGGGCGGAGGCGAACGGTGGCCGGATCAGCGGGTAGCAGGGAGCGTTGGCGGAGGGGTGCTCGCGAGTTGCAAATCGCGGGCTTCAGATGGTTGGTCACGCAAAGCCTCGCAGGTGGGGCACGGTGATGCTGGCGCAGCGGTAGCGACCAGCAACTCGGGATCTGCAGGTGGATCGCTCGGCCTGCGGCGGGGTAGCAGCGTCGGGCTGAGGGCGGAGATACGCTGGCGGGGCGCGGCGGTAGCTGCTGGCGGGGCGCGGCGGTAGCTGCAGGCGTCGGCCTTGCAGCTTCTGAGCAGAAGGGGTCGCCGGCGGAATCGAAGAAGAAGAAGAACCCCTGTTCTTCTTTTTCTCTTTTTTTTAAAATATTTTCTCCTTTTCTCTCTCTACCTCACGTCTCCTCCCTCTGACACTTCCACTCTCTCTGCAGCACTTTCTGCTCCTCTGCAGTTCTCCTTTACTGCTTTTTGACCTTTTTCTTTTTTTTTTTACTTTTCCGAACGGAGAGAAACCCTAGACCGAGGCTCTCTTCCCTCTCTTTCTCTTTTAACTTTTGTGTGGATTTTGACTTTTCTCTCAGAGATCCGACGGACGACCCCCCATACCTCGATCTCTGTGCGCACCTTTTATAGGCAAAGATAAATGTGATATTCAGAGGATATTTCATATCTTTTTTTTTAATATACGCAAAGATTATTTATGATCTCCCAATCACAAAAATCTTTTTATTTTCCTTATCTTCCGAATATCCTAAACGATTTTGTCACCTAAAGACTAAAGATAAGATTGCAATATGATTTTAATTACCATAATATTGCATCAAATCTCAATTTCCCACGAGATAATTAATTAAAAAGCAACGGGCTTAGGCTAATTTGTTCCTTTTGTGGGCTTAATCTAACTAATTTGAACCTATCCGCACCGGTCCAAAAAATAAAACGCCAATTAAAATAAAATAATAAAAATGCACCTAAATCTATATGCTACGCGATAAATGACTAAACGGACAGTCAAAATCTAAGTGTCAACAACCCTTTTACAGATGAATGTTTATTCAAGCTACAATAGAATGTCCAATTCGTCAATCGCTGTTTAACATCGGAAGTTAGTTGCAAATGTTTTTCGGTGCTAAAGCAAATAACTCATAATAAAATGGGTAGTTCTCATCTTCATTATGAACAGGATGGACATGTTATCTGTGAGTACATCAGCATACACGCATCAATATGCAGATATATTGGGGACGCACATGTGATAGTTCTCATGACTTGCTTATTATTATCCAACGAGTTTCTCTGTCGAGAAATAATCACAAATATAGTTCATGAATCTAAAACAATATTGCCTCTGATTAATCCACTCAAGTTTACATCTCCATTTTGTTCACAAGTTCCACTCATTGCCAGATCCTGTTATTGAACTCAATAGATTTGTGTCAACCCCTTGAGTGGGCATATCATTGCTTGATGGCCATATCTACTGAAACTGGAATTTTGCGTAAGAACTTGATCAACTACGGGCTATGAATTTATCTGCGGTTTTAAAAGTAAAATAGTCTATTTGAAGCAGGTGTTTTGGGGTATATGTGCATTGAGGATTGTTTCCTTGAGTCTTTGTTGATTGTCAAAGAGATGTATATGCGTTCAATGTTTGTTTGAAGGTCTTTCTTGACTGAGGAAATATTTACGAATGGTTCATCACCACAATTAGAATCAAGTCCACGCCAGTGAGTATGTGGAATGCCTAATATCCCTATGTTTTTTCCTTTGATCAAGATGACTCGTGTCCATCTCTGTTAAGTGAAAAAAAGAACAACAAAGTTAACCCACTAATTTAATATTAAAAGTTTGCTTAAGATAAGTTCAATTGCGCCGTTTATTCTATATGTTGTTTACATCATTAGTAAACCCAAGAAAATCTATTTTTCAGTAGGTCATGTGCATCATTCTGATTGCACAGTTACCTTGTTTGGTCTTCTCAATTAATTATGCATTCAAGATTCAATTAGAAGTCATCATTAACATTAGGGGTGTCAAAAAAACCCGACCCGACCCGAACACGAAACATGTATTATACATGTTTTGTGTTCGGGTCGTGTTCGGGTAACAAATATAAAACAAGCAAAAACATGTGTTTCGGGTAGGGTCAAGGTTCGAACAATGTTCGACCCGAAACAAGTTATTCCAAAGTCCAAACACGCCAAAAACACAAACACTCTAGCCCCAAACACAAACAGTCGAACGCAAACTGAAGCGTGCGCCTTCTCGTGGAGTCCGCTGCCGCCCTCCGATCGACGCTCCTCCGCCTCACCGTCACCGGCGTGCGGGCACCCAACAACGCCTAACACTTCCCCACCAACTTCTCCAAGCCCCCCGCCGGAATCCGAGGAATCCGACGCCTCGCCGCGACGGATGGAAGGAACCCACCTGGTCCAGCCGGCGGTGGCGGCGCTCGTCGCGGCTTTCGTGGCGGCCAGAGCCTACCGGCGGAAATCGCTCGACCTCTCCGGGGCGCTCGCCGGGTTCCTCGTCATGGCCGTCCACATCGCAGCTGGGTACAGGTGAGTTCCGGCTGCTGCTGCTGCTGCTTTCTCGGTTTTCGCGAACGGGATCCCTTTGATTTGTTTTTGTCAACGAAGCTTCGATGGGTTTCATTGGTGGGTGTCGAATCTTGGGTAGGTACGGAGCCATGCTGCTCGTTTTCTTCTTCAGTTCATCGAAGTTGACCAAAGTCGGGGAGGAGAAGAAGCGCAAGGTTGACGCTGATTTTAAGGAGGGTGGACAGAGAAATTGGTAATTCTTTGCTCTCTCTCTCTCTGATTCTGTGCATGGTGGGAAATTGGATTGACATGATTATTCGAGTTCGTTTGCTTGGAAGCAATCGAAAAGTTCAATTTTTGTGCGGGCTTTGGTTGCGAATTGTAGGTGGGATTATTGGTACGGCTTGGTTTGAGCTGATTCGTGTTTCCATTTTAGCACTTTTCCATGAATGCAATGCCTTCTTGCAAACATAGAAAAAAAAAATGGGACGTAAGTGTATAGGAATTTTATTGGTGTTTCAGATACTTAAAGCGTGGTTTTGTTATTCTGGGATTGTTTCTTTGGTTACCTCGGAAATCTGAATTCAGCGATAAAATTTTGCATAAACAAACTTAAAAAGTTTTTTACAGACTTCTTTCGAACCTGACAACCTTGACCAGTCTGTCCAAAATGAATCCTTCTTTATTGTGTTGCTGAGTCGTGCTCGGCATATCTTCCCCATCTTTCATGCCCTTGCAAGCGTAACTGATGATCTTATTTGGGCACTGGTTATATGTCTGATGCCTAATTGACCTGTGGAGAGAATGCAGCTACTGCGGATCATGTGCTTAGATTTATCAACGCTGTGATGGTTGCTTGACTTTTCTTATCAGGATACAGGTCCTATCAAATAGCGCTGTCGCTATGGTTCTCGTTGTGGTTATCTGCACATTAACTCGATGAGAGGATGAGTGTTTGGACTCTGGAAAATCAGCTCTGATTACGTCACTCATTGGTGGCATAATTGGTCACTATTGAAGCATTAAATGGAGATAGATTTAGCTGTTCAGCAAGGTTTTACTTACACATGTTCACTCTTGTGTACTTATCAGTTGATATTGGAAACAAAGATATTCTTTGTGTGGTCTTTGAATCATTGGCAATTCTGGCTTTGCATTGATTACTTATGATAAAATTGCATGTGCAGTGTCTTTGCTTTCTGGAACACACGAGCGGCAATCCTGTTTTTTTAGTGGTAGGCTAGGCTTCATTATGGCGGATTCTGGTGAGGCTAAGGGCCTGTTTGGCAACTTGCGCAACGAAAGCTTGGGATTCGATTTTTTGTTCCCAAAATCGATTTGGGACGAGAATCGCGTTTGGTAAATTTTTTGTTCCGGGAACAATTTTGGACAAGATTTGAGAATAAAAAAAAAAATTGATTCTACGTCCGAGAATCAGAAAAAGAATCAACACAGTAAAACCTTGTTCTTCTCTTTCAACATCTCGGTTGCCATTCGCCATCGCCCGCCGCCATCCGCCGCCGCCTGCCGTCGCTGCCGGTCGCCGGTCCGCCGCCGATCGCCGGTCCGGCGAGGTCGCCGGAGGCTCGGCAGGCCAGGGCGAGGTCCGGCGAGCTCGCCGGTGGCGGCCGGCCTTGCCCGGCCGGCGAGGCCGACCCGGCCACCGGCGGGGCTGGGCAAGCCTCGCCGGCAGCTGGGCGAGGCTCAGCCTCGCCAGATCGGGCGAGGTCGAGCCTCGCCCAGCTGCCGGGGAGGCTCGCCTGGCCATCGGCAAGGCTTGCCCAGCCCCATCGGTGGCCAAGCTGGCCTCGGCGGGACCGGGCGAGCCTCGCCCCGGTGCCGATGAGGCTCGGCCGACGAAGGCCGACCTCGCCGAGGGCCGGCGGCGCTCTGGTGAGTGTCGCCAGCCCTCGTCTGGCCGGTCGCCGGTCTGGCGACCGGCCAAATGAAGAAGAAGAAGAATAGGAAAAAAGGGGAAAAAAAAAAGGAAAAAAGAAAAGAATAAAGTAAAAATCAAAAGAAATTATTTAAAATTTATTTAAAAATCAAAAGAAATTAATTTGGAACAGAATCAATTAATACGATACCAAACGCAATTCTATTCCGGAATAAAAAAAATTTTGAACAATTACCAAACATGCTTTTTTACTCAGAATCAGTTTCCGGGAACAGAATCAAAAATAATCATTTCTAGTCAGAATCAGCTCCCGGAAACAGAATCGTTACCAAACACGCCCTAAGCAGGCTGAACCAGGAAATTTGAAGGAGACAGGTGAAAAGCAAACATCTGAACAGGGTAATTCCTGATGTACCATACAAACTTCTATCATTCAAACTTTTAAAAAAATTGTGCATGTGGTACTGCTCTATGTGTTTAAGGTTCAGCTTTCCCAAGGGGCTTTGAGCCCCCAAAGCCCCTTGGGAAAAATATATGGGTGTTTGGTTCGACTTTTAAAGGCTACTTGGCAAAATGTTTGCCTTTGGAATGCTGAAAGCCCAAAGCAGGTGGGGACCTACTTTGGGCATTTCAGCATTTTCGGCATGTTGATGGGTGAATTAATGAATTTTTGCTGATTGCCCGTTTTATCCTCAAAATTTTATTAAAAGTCCAGTTTTACCCTACCCAAAACAAAACCCTACCTTTCTCTCGACGCTCTTTCCTCTCTCCTCTGTTCTGCAGTTCATCACGCGAAGGCTCTTTTCCTTTCGTCGATTCTCGCAGCATCCGCTCTCGCCGATTCTCGCAGCATGGCCTCCACTCTCACTGCCTCTTTTTCTCTCCTCTCTCTTCTACCTGGTACGCCTCTCTCTCTCTCTCTCTCTCTTCCTCCCTCTTTACTTCCTTTTCGTCACTGGCTGGTAAACGGATCTGCCTATTATCGGTCTTCTCGGTTTGTTCCCTCTCTCTCTCTCGCGCACACCCGATCCCTCTCTCTTTTCTCCCCCTGTTCTTGTTCGTCCGTTCGGGTGTTTGTTCAATTTCGATTCGTGGGTATGATTATGTTTTTCTTGGGTCTGCGCCGAAACCGCGTGATTAGGGTCGGACCGGTGTTGTTTGATGATGCGATAGCTCCTGGTTTTTCATATACAAGGAGAGAGCGACTGAAGTCATTTCTTAGGCTGGCCACGTTCAACCTCTCTCGTGAAGTCGACAAGGTATATCTAGTTTCCTTTTCTAATAGAATTCAAGTGAGTAACACAACAAAAGTCAGCTTTTGGTTCTTCCTTCGCTGTGCGCATGTGGGGTAGTTCATGGTGTTGATCAACATAAATGTGCTGTTGGATAGCCTGGATAATGTAGTTAATCTGATACTCTTTGAAGCTCAGTAATGAGGCTTTGGTGTTTGCAATGGAAGCATGTTGCTTATGTTTTTCAGCAGCAGTCATTGTTCTGTCTAATCTGTTATTTCTTGAATATGGTGTACTCAATGGAAAGAGTAGGATGAGCCAATCATGCTATTTGGTTAACGAGTAATATTTAGCGAGTCCTTGACCGAGGTGACATCTCCAAATTTGTGTATGGATAGACAAACTCAAGATCCTAATTTCAATGATTTAGATTATATGTTTCCACCCCCACTTTTGGATGTCCTTATGCTATCCGTCTATAGTAGCACTTCTTTCTCCCCCCTTTCCTCTCTTCCATTCATGGCATGCAGTGTAGAAAGGCATGTAAGTCAATTCCGGTGCTCAACTGGAAGGGAGGAACTCGTGTTAAGCGAGAAAGAGTTCTAAATACTGCATCTCAACGAGAAGTTTGATTGCCTTTGGCCAGTCAATCTGCTGAAGTATTTGCTGAGTTAATAACATGGTGGACCCTGTTGGCGAAAGCTTTAACAAAATACTAAGACACCTATGTTTTAAAATTATTCATTCAAAGCAAGGATCCTCAAGGTTTCATGGCTCCTTGCCCCTACTTTCATTACCGGACATAATGCATTTATATGCTCTTCTGTGTGTGGGAGATGTTCTTCCCTTGCTCCTTGTTTCTTTGCATAAAGAATGAGTCTTTCAACTAGCTGGATTAAGTGCCGTGTAGTGTTAAGTTAGATGAATCACACATCATAGCCCTAATATGGACTTGGAAAATTCTGGAAAATTCTTTGCTTATTGATTCAGATGCAAGAGCCAGTGTTAAAGCTGCATCGGTTAGAAACACACTTGAGAAGCAAAAGACAACAACCCACTTGCTCGGCTACCTCATGTGATGGTGATGTAGTGGAACGTCCCCATAAAAAGATAAACATATTTTCTTCCTCTTCCTCAGTGAGCATTTCTGAACACGAGAGTCATGATCGACTTCAACCAAGTGAAAATGTACTTATTCTTCTGGTTTCTTCTTTTCTTCTCTTGCTTTCATATCCAAAATAAGAAATCTAACCAATTCTCTTATGTGGACTTTGTTCTGTTCTGTGTCTTAATCCGACACAGGGTTCTGCTGGTAAAAACAACGAAACAAAATTTTCTCAAACAGGTTTGGTAGAAAAGGATAAAGTTTGTGCTATTGAGACAAGGTCTCCTCCATGCCAAAGGCCACAAACGTCCAAGGTCCAGTTACTTTCTATCTTGCAATTTTCTCAGTATGAATTTTTTTTTTTACATTTTATGAATCTTCTCGTGTTTTGTTAAGTTTTCGAAATATTTTACACCAAGAACTAGCATGAAGGAGTAGGTGGGCCTAAGGTAGACCTGCCAGACATTCACAAGAGTCCTCTTTGTAATTAAGTTTCACACTTCCTGAGCAGACTGTCTCTCACTTTCACCTCGTGAAATTTAGATGGTCATTGACTTCTTCCTCCCCTCCACCTTTGTTCTCTTTTGTTTTTCATCCTTAAGTTTGGGATAGGCCCTAGGAGGTGCTCATGACAGCACATGAATAAGAAAAGTAAAACAGGGGATGAGGGTAATCTTTGTTTAATAGTATCTGTTTGTCCTAAATGTGTGGTATCAATACCGATACCTGTGATCGTGGTGAACTTTAATATTTTGAAACTGCAAAGTGGCTAAATGATGTTTATACTCGCTTTGGTTGCTTATTAAAAGTTTTTTTAAGATGGCCTCTAACGGGGATACTGGAAATGCCATTTTCAGGCTAGTGACCTGTAGAGAAAAGATACAACTTCAGAAACTAATTCAGAACCTACCGTGAGACAATCTTGTACGAGTGGTGGGAATTCTCATTGGTGAATGGGTTGGATAGATGGCGATCCCCCTCTACACAGTATTACAGCCACCAATTGCAGAGTCCGGTATAGACTTTTTGATGCGGAATTACGAATTACTACTGGGACAATACTTTCAATCTTTCGAGTTTGATTCAAAGGGATTACTGTAATTGTACCAGGTCATACGTGCATGATGCAGCACGAAGCGCAATGTCTTTGAGCATAGTTTTGAAGACTTTATCTTGAGACTAGCAATGCTAGTAAACTGAGCTGTATAAATAAATCGATGTTTCAAATGTTGTGATTCCTCCGACCAAAAAAAAAAAAAATGCTATGATTCCGATTTGATGGTGGGGCGCTATACTATTCTCATCCGGAGCATCAGCAATGCAAAGTCTGCAATGAGAAATCTGGTTAGGATGCGTCCAAATTATGCTTGTTTTTCACAATAGATGTATTGAACGATGAAGCTCTCTGTTCCTTTGAAGACCTGCAAAACAAAGTGACCTATAAGAATTTAGGGGTGAACATAGTTTGTGTGTGTGGTTTTCACCTTGGAATCAAGAACCGTCTACCAAGCACTGCTTCTGAAAAATGGTACCAGAAATTGTCCAAGGAATCGGGCAGGTTTATGGAAGTGGTCCCATGTGGAAAGTTCACTTTTTTTATATCATTTTTATCTTCCGACAATAAATAGCCCAACTTTTTATCAATACATTAGAATGATCATTAATTAACGAAGATGATTAATACTGCAATAATTTAAAAAATATATATTCAAAGTTAAAAATAAACCTAAAAGAACTTTAGGCTAAAAGTTAAGTTTTGCATTTAATTTATAATCAAATTCTTTTAATATAATTTTTAAATAAATTTCTTAATATGTATCTTTTATATTACTCTCAACATGAAAATGTAAAATGTTATATACTCATTGTTTCTTTTTTGCAATTTTAAAAATACTAAAACTAAAACACTTAATTTGGTCATACCAAATGGCTTTTCAAATACAAGTTTACCAAACAGTTTTGCATTTCCCTAAAGCACTTTTCAGTTTTAGTTTATCAAACAGTCTAGCATTTCGGAAAACCCCTTTATCATTCTCCCAAGGGCATTTTCCGAAAGCTGAACCAAACGGGCCCTAAGTTGCCTTTCTCTGCACTCCCTATTAGCCTTCAACCTTTGGAAACGAGAGAGAGCTGAGCCAGAGCGGCTGAAGTACAGGGCAAGACTTGTGCCAAACGATGTGATTCTCTTATAATATAGTCATCCCGCGGACTGTGTTGATACCTCCAAAGCACCCACTTGATATTATTTTAAAAGTGATTGTCCACACGGGAAGAACCTAAGAACTTGACCTGACCAAAGAAAGAAAAAAAAACAGAAAGTAGGACCCCCCAACTGCCTAGGCTTTTTCTATGTGAAAAGTGGAACTCTCTCCTTATGTCTGCGATCGAACTCAGGATCTGCAGAGAAGAGGAAGATGGGATTGGTGGGAACTGGAGAAAAGGAGAGGGCGGATTCCCTGAAGGGCATGAACGAGTACAAGAGAATGGGTTCTGAGGTCGAGGACGATGATTTTGAGGAGGATTTGGTTCATTACCAGCGTCAGCTGGAGAGGAGGAAAAGTACCAGAAGATATGTTTTCGCCTCTGCGGTCTTTGTTTGTCTCAACAGTCTCCTCCTAGGCTATGGTATGGTGGTGACAGAATCTTTCCTCGTCTCTGTTCTTTCTTTTCCTTATCAGTAGTTGCATAGTTATTTGTGAATGTTTGACTGCCAAAGTCCCAGTCCCGGGGGGGCTAGGGTTGGAGATATCAATTTTTGAAAGTAACAATTTCGTTTCTCTGTGATATCTAGAAATTGTTTTCTTCAGTAGTTCCTATAAAATTGGAGACTCCGAGAGAGATAGTAGTAGGGAGAAGATTAAGCACCAATAAAACTGGAACATCCTTTGTTTCAAAGAGAGAGGGGTCCAGTTATTCAGTTTCATTTGATGGTCAGTAATGAATTGAATGCTAAGGATTGTGCTGCATTGGTGATTCAGAAGATTCATCCGGGGATATGTCAAAATATCAATGTAATTTCATTTGTTAACCTCATTTGCTTTTCCCTAGAACTATTACATAAATATTCTTTATATGTATGCTGTTCAGGTCTGAAGTACATCCAAATATTTGTCGATGTGAAATTTCCAGGATTCTGTAGGGCAAGAAAATGAAAATGTTTTGTGTCTGTAGATTCATGGAGTTGCTGATGAAGTTAGTAAGTTACCAGCATCATGATGAATTTACCAAAGTCAAAATTAAGTAGTAAGTAGCTAAGTTCTTATTGCCTTATGTCCACTTCTATGTAAATTTGCTTTGGACATGGTTTTTGCACTGGCCATGGCCATGAGATTTTCGGCCATCTACAGTTTGGACCCGACCCGACCCGAATTTCATATGCGAGTTTAATGTGTTTCGGGTCGGGTCGGGTCAGGTCACAGTGTGCGACCCGTATGTTTCGGGTCGGGTCGGGTAACATCAAGACCCGACCCGACCCTACCCGTTTACACCCCTAATTAACATATTATGGGCCAATTAGAAACCCGAGTGAGATGGGTTTGCAAACCAGATATATGAATATGGGATACAGTCGATTAATTGAACCACCACGTCGAGAAACGTACTCAATATCAGCTGCTTGCTTAGCTCCAACTACCTATAATTTTGAACTAATAGAGCTCTCCTTTCGTAGCTTTGCCTTTTTAAGGGTGTCAATTTCTCCGAAGAATCAACTATTATGTAAAAGCATTCGAGCTTCCATATGGCGAACCACCCAAAAGTACGAGAACTGCTCGTGTGTAACTAAGTTCAACATAGAGAGAGGAGAACCTCCATGGCGTGCTTGAAGCGCTTGAGCTTGTGAAGCTCTTTGACGATGCGGTTGAGCCCGTACTTGCACGCTGCGCCTCCTCCCTCTTTCCACTTGCAAGTCGTCACCACCCGCACTGCGCTTTGCGTACACCAGGCTCAGCAGCCTCTTCCCGAAAAATGTCTCTGCCTTTTCTCTTCGATGCCGTCCCTGAGGCGGAGGTGGAGACGGCCAACCGGCTTCCCACCACCGCAGCCTCCGCCAAGAAGTGGTTGACGGTATGAAGGGATGCGCGTGTAGAGCGAAGCAGCATAGCATATGGAACACAGAGAGAAAACGAAGCAACACAGTCACTTCGAAGTCGTGGCCATGACTTAAAATCAAAGGAACCAGAAGCAAGACTAGCGAATTATATGCACATATCACGATCTGAGTATGAGATAAACGTATAAGCATTCAACTTCAGAAAGACAAACTCTCGAATATATATGCGATCTCACTCGGTCGTTTTCACGAACAATTAATGATCGGTTCAAACACAGAGCACAGAAGCATCAGCGAAATATTGATTCCGATCCAGAGGATTTCAGTGACATTAAATTAAGCCTATTTTATCCCTAATCGGGACTGGATTTTCACTCGAGCTTAAATTACAACGTTCGCACTCAGCTTACTAAAACAGAGAAATGATGTACATACCTTGGAGATGCAGCCTCTGGCCACCAGTGGTGATAGAACAGATAACCAAGTTCTTAGAGCTGTTGACTCGGATGATTGGCACCGGCGAAGAAGATTCAAAGGAAGACTCGAACTCTTCGGATATCTCGGCCTCAAAACGGACTAGAACAGAGCCAGACGATTCGGGAATGCTAAACGGACGGCCCGAAATCAATGAAGGAAACCTGTTAGTGAGACAAAATCGATGAGAGGAGTTCGTACCAATTAAGTCTCGGTGGCTTTTTGGCGACCTCTGTTCCCTGGTGCGGGTGCTCTGTTTCTGCTGCGAATGAGCTCGAGCGGCTGGGATGGCCAACAGTGACTGGAGGTGGTGGACGGTGGATTGATGGCGATGGAGAGAACATCCAGAGGGAAAAATGGCCATCGTGTATTGCTTTGCTTCGCGCGTGTGCTCATTTCTTTGCTCCAACTGCTTCGCTCCTCTCCTCCGTCACGTGGGCGTCTGAGCTTTAGAGACGAAGAAGAAGAAGAAGAAGAAGACGAAGCGAAGAAGGAAAGAGGCCGGGCTTGTCTATGAAGTCCTGTGGGCTTCAATTCACTTCAGTCAGACCTGGGCTTCCCGGATTGGGCCTCGCGAGTGATGGGCGTATTGGACTGTATTGGGGCGAACCTAAGGACTTTCCTCTTCTTTTTTTTTTTACCAGTATTTATTTCTTATTATTATTTTTTTTTTTCGCAAAACTACATGCTTAGTTTTGCCGGCAAAAATTCAGGTTTTAACATTAGGTTCTTTCAGACTTATGAAGGTAAAGAGCGAGAGAAAAGACAAGCCATATAATTCTAAAATAGAAAAAAGAGATGATTTTTAAATTCAACTAAATGATGGTACGGCAAGAGAAATATTGTATGTTCTATCTTTTCGTATTTCCAGTGCAAACTAAACACATAAAGAGTTGTTTCCCAAAAAACACACACACACACCCACACACACACACACAAAGGGTTACATTTATGATAGTGTCGCATAAGTATTTGACTACATGCACAACTCTTTATTTTTCAATGCCTTCCCAATCTTTTTCCATCATTTTGCCATTCTCATGGAGTAGTGTAAGAACCACATGCTCTTCTCATCAATGATTAAGTTTCCTAGCACAATGCTAATAAAAAACCCAACTCCAATGCCAATTAGCACAAATTTCCACTCTGAGCTGTACCGGGATTCTTCACCATATTTTTCGTGGGGAGATGGTGGTAATGATAAGTTATCCCCAACATTTGTGCATTTTTTTGGCAAAGGACTTCCACATAACCCCTCATTCATGGCGAATGAATCGATTGAGAATGTGTTGAATTGACTCCCTTGTGGTATTGGTCCCGACAATTGATTATTAGAGACATTGAAATATGAAAGAAATGTAAGCTGGGCTAGCTTTTGAGGGATCTCTCCGGAGAGCTTATTTCAAGAAAGATCTAGAGATTCTAACAATGTCAAATTTGCTAAGGATGGTGGGATGGAACCGGTCAGAACGTTGCTTGAAAGGTTAAGAAAAATAAGTGACTTCAAATCTCCAATGAGATCGGGTATTTGTCCTTCGAATTTGTTATTGGAGAATTCAATTTGCATAAGTGCAAATGGAACCTTTGAGTATTCCCTTTTTACACCTTTATTCATCAATTTCATGTCAAAATCCTTCCCTCCAGTTCTTGAATATGGAGATACCAAAGTTTGCATATATTCCAACCATTCTTGCCTAGTTATCACTTCCATTGCATGGAAACTTTGCAACAACTTGCAAGGAAGTTTGCCATTGAAACTATTATATGAAAGGTCCATGATATGCATATAGCTGAAGTTAAACTGGCTTCGATATGCTTCAATTGGACCATAGAACTTATTGGATTTCAAGATAACAACTTTCAACTTGGTCAACTTTGGTAGCCAAAAAGGGAACCCATTGAAAATTTGATTGTGAGCAAGGTTCAAAAACACTAGCCCTGTACAATTCACCAAAGATCTTGGAATCAGCCCTTGCAATTGATTCTCTGAGAAGTCTATAATCTCCAACATACAACCTTTTGGATAAGCACGAGGAATCTTGCCCACAAGTTCATTTTTCCTAAGATATAGAAATGACAAATAATCCATATTTCCCACACATGAAGGAATTGTGCCATTCAAACTATTGTTGGACAAATCTAGAATGATGAGGGATTTGCCACTACAAATAGATTGAATTTCTCTAATGAGGAAGTTGTGGGAGATATTATAGTAATTCACTGATGGAGGAGGACTAGGGAGTTCTGTTTTCAGCTGGTTAGAACTAATGTCAAGATAGTTCAAATTGGGTAGTGGTAGATTGATCTGATTATTGTCAAAGCCCATCAAAAAATTGTGGGAAAGATCCATAGAGAGCAAGGATTCTCTACTACCATTCCACACCCACATAGGAACACTCCCTTCAATATTATTGTGTGAAAGATCTATCTCCTTTAATCTACCTAGGTAGGCTAAAAACTTGGGGAACTCATGTAAGTTGCATGATTCTAAATCTAAATAGAAAAGTTTTGGAAGAGTGGCATTGATCTCGGCCTTGCTGACAAAAGATATGTTGTTGAAGGACAAATCTAACATTCTCAATTTCTTGAGTTTGTGTAAATCCACAGTGCCACTCAAATTATTCCTAGAAAGATCAAGCCAATCAAGATCCTTAAGTTCCCATATTCAACTTGGAATTTTACCTTGCAAATTGTTGTAATAAAGTTGAAGCGAAACCAACTGAGTCAAGTTCTCGAATGAATATGTAATAGGACCGCTTAACTGACAATCTGCCAAATGTAAAAAATACAAGGACAGTGAGTTTGGCTATCGATTGAATCTCAACATTTCATTTTTTTTCTTGTTAAAGAACTTGCTATTAGATGAACTATTACCTGCAAGGTTCAAATCGGTGAGTTTCACCAAGTTGACAAACCAATGCCCAATACCACCACTAAAATTATTGGAACTGAGATCTAGTTATGATAGATGGGTAAGATTGGCAAAGAAAGTAGGGATTTGACCATGAAAATTATTAGATGATAAATCTAAATGAGCAAGCTGAGAAAGATTGCCCATTGAAGTGGGAAGTGAACTTGAGAAATTACAACCCCAAATTGATAATTCATTCAAGAAAACAAGGTTTCCGATCGAAATAGGTACTGCCCCCGAAAAATTCGTTTCCTGAAGAGACAATGATTTGAGGGGATTACCCCAATGTAAGTCGGGAATAAAACTAGAAAGCTCATCATTGTTGCTAATGTCGAGGGCTTTTAGGTTTGGTAACAGAAAGATCCTTGTCGGAAATTCTCCATGCAATTCACATTCACTAAGTTTAAGCAACTTCAAAGAGAAGTTTACGAGTACATGAGGGAATGGTGATGACATGTTTATATAAGAGAGATCAAGTTCTCTAAGCATGGTTAAGTTTTGAATAAAGTTATTTATGTTGGGCATCTCAAGATCCCACCCAATATTCAAATCAAGAGAAACTAATTTGGAGAGTCGTGAAATATCTGAGGGGACTTTTCCCAAAAAGTAAGAACTGGAGAGATTAAGGTACTGTAACCTGGAAAGATTGCCAAAGCCATATGGGATTGAGGAATTATTGAAGTCATTCCAAGCAAGATTAAGTGATTCCAAGTGGAGTAGGCGAAAGAGGTTGTTGTTAGAAGATAAAGTACCAAAGAGACAGCTATGGCTAAGGTTGAGGCTTGTCACATGACCGGTGGCCTCGTCACACTCGACGCCATCCCATGAGCAGCAATCTCCATATCCATCTAGTGACCATGATTCAACCTTTGGATAATAAACATACTGAAAAGTTGTTCTATTGATTTTGAAACTTTGCTTGAATTCCATCAAGGCTGAGCTCTCATCCGGATGGCATAGTGGCTTGGCAAGTGAAGTATGAATCATCAGAAGAAGGACAATCCATGTACAAAACATGAAGAATAGCAAGGGTACCATACTTTTGCTTTGTTATGCTGCTTTTTGGTAGAGTTGGTTTTCAGTAGAGAAGCTTTTTATAAGCAATAAGAAGCAATTCAATCGTGGAAATTCCATTGGCCATTCAAGCACCATACCCATCCAAAAAGACACTTGGGTTTGATTGAAGAAAGAGTCGCAATGGAAATTAAATATCCATTAGACCCATGCTATACACAACCAAAGTCTTAGGATGTGGATTGGTGGAAATAATCATTTCGTTGCTTGTATGCTTTTGAAGATGTCAAACGTTTGTAACTTCTCGATAGGGTGTTAATTAACACATTTCAATCCTAATTCCAAAGATTGGATTTTACTAAATGGAGAGTGAGTCTTCTTCACACCAGCACTTGTAAATTTTACCTATACAAAGAGAAAAATTTTGTAAACCTTTTTATTATTTTTCAGTGGCTACGGTGCCACCAAACATATTATTTCGTTCTTCCACATCCAAATTGGAAACCTCTTCGTGAAATGAATTTGATGATCAAGGATCATAAGCTATTTCCTTATTATTGATATGTTTAACCATTAAATTGGTGGATTATTTACTACTGATACTTCCTATTAAGTACGCATCGATACTCTAACCAAATGACATAAAATGTTTAGTGTTCTTCATTATTCCTCATTTATTTCTTTTGTGATTTTGTATTGATATAATAGTAAGATCCGGTTAGTTTCCCCATTAATGTTACAATATTTAGCTTCTCATCCTTTACTAACTTCTGGAAATTAGATTTTGGAACGAGAACATTTCCTAAATTATATTCTTTATAACAGCCAAGATGTCGAAGGGAGTGCCCCTTGGCGCATAGTCACAACAAGCACTAGTACGTGTACATGCCGCTATACGTGTTAATTTATACAATGATATGACATGATTTTCTAGGACAGAAAAAGCAGTTAGAAAGATAGAATAAGGAGCAAGAAGATAGCGTCTCCATAATAGCCAATGGAAAACATGAGCTGAAATGAAGTAAACATAGATAAAGATCTTGATTCATTTATACCCACTTCCAATTAAAACTAGACTACTACATTATAATCAGTGTCACATAAATATATGACTACTACATGCGCAATTCCCGATCAATCGGTGGCTTCCTAATCTTTTCCATGCTTTTGCTATTCTATTGGAGCCTGGAGGAGCGCAAGGATTCCAACTCACAAAAATTGCTCACCATGAAAGCTATGGCAATTGCTATCTGCTCTTCTAGGACATCGGTGCTCTAATAACAAACTCAATTTAATATATATATATTAAAACAAATGAAGGACAAAATTAGGTCACTGTCATTAGTCTCCGTGCTTTATACTCTTGGATCATTTTTTTTTTCTTAACTTGGTGTTTCATGCATGCTCTGCTAATTCAATGTGTGATGCGGATGGTAATAATTCAGGGGGGAAGACGAGACATGTCTGGATAAAATTCCAAACTCTAGGTGTTTTCTTTTTTGGTCATAACTTCTAAGGGCCAAGAAAGTACTTATATGAATTCCTCAGTTTCAGTGTGAATGACCTGTCTCCAATTAGATCAAAGAAGCAAATTCATTATGTACACGAAATCGGACTCAAGATGTCACCTAATACAAACTATAGAAATCCAAATAATTTGGGTATAAATAACAGGCATTGTCAATTGATCTAGCCACTTGATTATCTAATGGGTCAATGTTTCCATAACTTCTTATAACTAGATCAACAATCAACATGAGAAACCTTTCAAGTAAAATGATGATTAAGATCGACCATCGTATTTGTGTATGTCTTGCCATAAATGTTTTGCAATTTCAACATATCTCCACAAGGGACAAATTAGGTCACAATTTCATGCATGCCGTGATTATCATTTGCAGTCA
Source organism: Eucalyptus melliodora (assembly GCA_004368105.4). Taxonomy (NCBI): domain Eukaryota; kingdom Viridiplantae; phylum Streptophyta; class Magnoliopsida; order Myrtales; family Myrtaceae; genus Eucalyptus; species Eucalyptus melliodora. Next base: position 44,723,909 of record CM023406.3, read on the forward strand.
CTCTAGCATAGTTGGTCCTCTTAAATGGCATCACATATTTTTTCCACGAAAAGACCATAACTTTGAGAGGCCAGCAAAAAGTCTTCTGCCCATCTTTGACGCTTAAGAACAGGAGTCATTTTGCCCATCTTTCACGCTTAAGAACAGGAGTCATTCTGCCGATCTTTCACGCTTAAGAACAGGAGTCATTCTGCCCATCTTTCACGCTTAAGAACAGGAGTCATTTTGCCCATCTTTCACGCTTAGGAACAGGAGTCATTCTGCCCATCTTTCACGCTTATAAAACAGGAGTCATTCTCCAGTCCTAGTCCTAGTCCTTGAATCATGAAAAACAAAAGATTGTAATCATCCATTGAAAATATTGTCAACTTTTATATATCATTATCTGGTTTTATAAAAAAAAATAATGACATAATATATGTGATTACGGTATATTATAAACAAGCATAAATCTCTTGGGAACTATAGAAGTTCCGACAAAAGAATTTCCGACAGAAGGCGATCATGACCGAGTAGATTAAAAAGACCAGGGATACTAGATAGTCAACTTCTACTGAGGTCTAGGGACCGCTGAATTCGTCACACTCCATGCCCTCCCACAAGCACTAATCTCCATTTCCACCGAATGACGACCCCTCTTAAATCCTTTCAAGCCCGAGCTCTCATCAGCGCGAGGGTTAGCAAAGCATGTACGAAACGCCGAGATAGAAAATGATCCAATGATAAAGCGTGTGCACCAAGGAAGGTGACATGATATTGCCTTCTTCTTTTCTTTTTTTTTTAATTTTAATTTTTATGTTTGTTATTAGAGCACGTATGCCATAGAAGAGCCAGAGGAGCTTGTAATGCATAGCTTTTATGGATGGCAATTTTCGTGGATAGGAATTCTGGGTGTCTTTCTTATCCACTCCATAATTTTAATTATAAGTGCCGTAAAAGTCCTAAAACTTGTCACGAAAATGCAATTGAATTGTAAAATTTTAAAAAAAATGCAATCAAGTCCTAGAACTTGTCACAAGAGTGCAATTGAGTCCTAAAATTTTGAAAAAAATACAATGAAATCCAAAAACTTATCACCAATGTGCAATTGAGTCTTAAAAATTTCAAAAAATGTACTCGACGGAATGGCTTAATCGGACCACTTTGACAAATTTTAAGACTTCATTATACTTTTTGAAAGTTTTAAAATTTAATTGCACTTTGGAGACAAGTTTGAGGACTTGTTTACAGTTTCCTAACAAGTCTTAGGCTTCCAATGCACTTATCCCATTATTTATGTGAAAGGACACGTTGGGGATGACTAAAGGCAAGATGGCTGTTTTTTGAGCCGAAGACTTTTCCTTATATGACTTATCATCTTCATGTAATTAGGTTTGTCGTCATTTATGGCCTTGTCTAAGAAAGTAATCGTTTATGAACTCTTCAATTTCAGTTTTAATCACCTACTTCCAATTCCGAACATTAAAAAAAAAAAAAAACTACTTGCAATCAAATCAACGGGGCAAATTCAATGTTAATATGAAATCTAATTCGAGATATCGCCTAATACAAACAAGCAAAAAATTTAGATATTTTGGGTGTAAGTAACAAGCATATACTATTAGTCTAGCTGCTTTACTTTGTAAGCTTTACTTCGTAATGGTTCACTATATCCTTAGGTTCTTATAACTAAATATACAATGAACATAAAAAATTGAGGTACTGACAAAGTGATAATTAAATATGGAACATAATATGTATGTATGTTTTACTATAGATGTTGTGCAATTTCAACAACTTGCTTAAGCCTCCATGCTTTTTATTTATTTAAAGTAATGTTAATGGTCAAAAGGAAATAGGCATCTTTTCTTTAAAGTCATACATCAACAAGGTACAAATTGAGTCGCATTCTCATGCATGCCGTGATTGACCGTTCATGTGCAGTCATAATTGTATAGTGGCCCTCGTAAATGACATCTCATTCACTTGACAGTTTACCCAGGTTACTATTATAACGCAAATAGCAGTTACCCTCTACTAATCCAACTACATAAATCAGAGGCATCGTTTCAAACACCATTTTCACATTTTTCTTTTCTCATCGAATATAGTCTCAAATGGATCACAATGAAAGTCGAGGATTTTCTTGACGAAATTTTCCGCATTAACAGCGCATTACGTGGAAAAAGAAACGGTTCTTTGAAACTGACCAAATTTCCACACGGAGATATTTTTTAATCATGCAAAGCGTCAGATTTCGAATAGGTAATGGTAAATCTGAACTAAACTTGCAGTTTTAGTTCTAACTTGAAAATGGGGATCGAAGCGTCATAGACACAATAGCAAATGTATAATGCATAAGTACCGATGCATAAGATTCTGCTCGACTCGGGAAATTTCTTGCTCTGATGAAACAGGAGATAAATTATATTTTTTGAGTTCTTTCTAACCCGTCATGGATGTAGTTGCTGTCTGTGATTTGTGACATCAGTTTGAAATTTTTGTATCTTCATTGCCTTGGTCATAGCTGAGTTATTCATTCTGAAGCCAATGACGCACCTTGGATTTCTTCATGTTTATTTGAGTGATGCATTAACAGTTGCATTGAACTTCAAGCTAAGAAACCTTCCAATCTTCTAATTCCCTGAAGCTTTCTGTGCTTACTTATGTTTAATGCTAGCTCCTTACATATCATCCGGCGTCTCCTGAGAAATTTTGAAACTTTGGTTGAAAGGACATAAGGTTATTGTTCTTGACATCCCGTTGTTGTTTGAGGCAAAGATGGATAAGTGGACAAAGCCCATAGTTGTTGTCTGGGTAGATCTAGGAACTTGGCTTTGACGGCTTATGGCAAGAGACAGAACAAACAAGGAAGATGCTGGGAGCTAAATAAATTCTCAGATGCCGTTGGATTTGAAAAGGTCTAAGGCAGACATAGTAGATGATAACACTGGATTACTAGAGGAGATCCAGTGTGCAGTTCCAGAAGGCACAGTTCCAAGTCATGAGGCCTTTGACATGGACATAATTTGCACTTTCTAGACAAGGAACTCTGTTGGTTCTTTTCTCAATTGCCGTCAGTGTTCTGGCATTCATTAAATATCATAAATTTGTCACAAATGTTTTGGTGCTAAAGCAAGTAACTCAATAACAAAATGAGCAGTTCTCATCTTCATTATGAACAGGATGCACGTGTTATCTGTGAGTACATCATTATACACACATTAATACACAAATATTTTTGACTTGTACGTGATAGTTCCCGCAACTCGCTTGTTATTGTCCAATGAGTTTCTTCGTCAGGAAATAATCACAGATATAGCGCATGAATCTAAAACACCGTTGCCTCTGACCAATCAACTCATGTTTACATCTCCATTTCATTCACAAGTTCCGCTTGTCGCCATATCCTATTGTTGAACTCATTGACTTGTGTCAACCCCTTGAATAGGCATATCATCGCTTGATTCAGGTTCTGTCAGAGGTACTGATTAAGTCACCATGAGTGTTGCGGTTCCAAACCTCTCAGAGATTGATGGCTATATCTACTAGGAGTTTTGTGAAACTAGAATTTTGAGTAAGACCTTGATCAACTCCCGGCGATGAATTTATCTGTGGTTTTAAAAGTAAAATAGTCTGTTTGAAGTAGGTGTTTTGGGGTATATGTGCACTGAGGATTGCTTCCTCGAGTCTTTGTTGATTGTCGAAGAGATGTATGTGCGTTCAGTGTTTGTTTGAAGGTCTTTCTTGACTAAGGAAATATATAGGAATGGTTCATCACCACAATTAGAATCAAGTCCAAGGAAGCGAGTATGTGGAATGCCTAATATCCCTATGTCTTTTCCTTTGATCATTTTTTTCTGATAATGTTTTTGAAAATTTCATTAATTGGTCCATGTCTGTTAAGTGGAAAAAAGAACAACAAAGTTAACCCACTAATTTAATATTAAACGTTTGCTCAAGATAAGTTCAATTGCACCGTCCATTGTATATGTTGTTTGCATCATTAGTAAACCTAAGAAAATCTATTTGTCAGTAGGTCATGTGCATCATACTGATTGCACAATTACCTTGTTTGGCCTTCTCAATTAATTATGCTTTCAAGATTTAATTAGAAGTCGTCTTTAACATATTAATGAGTTTGCAAACAAGATATATGAAATGAATGTGGGATACGCTAGATTAATTTAACCACCACGTCGAGAACATACTCAATATCAGTCCCTTGCTTAGCTCTTATCTACCTATAATTTCGAACTAATAGAGCTCGCTTTTCATAGCTTTGCCTTTTCAAGGGCGTCCATTTCTCCAAAGAATTAACTCCACTTATAAAAAAGCATTTGAGCTTCTATACGGCGAACTGCGCAAAAGTACGAGAACTACTCGTGTGTAAATAAGTTCGACAGAGAAAGGAGAACCTCGAGGGTGTGCTTGTAGCGCTTGAGCTTGCGCTCTTTGGCGATGCGGTTGAGCTCGTACTTGTGTGCTGCGCCTCCTCCCTCTTTCCACTTGCGAATTTGCGCCACCCGCACTGCGCTTCACGTACACCAGGCTCAGCAGCCTCTTCCTGAGCATGTCTCCGCCCTTTCTCTTTGACGACATCCCCGAGGCGGAGGTGAAGGCGGCCAATGGGCTCCCCGCCGCCGCAGCGTCCGCCAAGAAGTGGTTGAAGGTATGAAGGGATGCGCGTGTAGAGTGAAGCAGCATAGCATTCGGTGCCCTTAATTACAGAACAAAATTGAAAAATGAACATAGTATTGCTAAATAAAAAGAGGGGCATATAAGTCTAAAGAAATTTTTCTCTTAAAAGATTGTGGAGGCGGACATTACCCTTTACGGAAAGAAGATTTCTATAATGTCTTTGCTTCTAAGATAAAAATGTCAAAAATGCTTTACCGGTGGTCGGATCCTTCCCAATGGAAAGAACAAGCACGCCATGGAGGTTCTCCTCTCTCTATGTTGAACTTATTTACACACGAGCAATTCTCGTACTTTTGCGTGGTTCACCGTGTAGAAGCTCGAATGCTTTAATACAAAGAGTCGATTCTTCAGAGAAATGGACAACATTGAAAAGGCAAAGCTATGAAAGGAGAGCTCTATTAGTTTGAAATTATAGGTAGATAGGAGTTAAGCAAGTGACTGATATTAAGTACGTTTCTCGACGTGATGGTTAAATTAATCTAGCGTATCCCACATTCATATCTCTGATTTGCAAACCCATCTTACTCGGGTTTCTAGGCGGCCAATAATATGCCAGTAACAACTTCTAATTAAATCTTGAATGCATAATTGATTGAGAAGACCAAACAAGGTAATTGCACAATCAGAATGCCTGCTTCAAACAGACTATTTTACTTCTTAAACCGCAAATAAATTCATTGCTGGGAGTTGATCAAGTTCTTACACAAAATTCTAGTTTCACGAAATGCCTAGTAGATATAGCCATCAATCCGAGAGAGGTTTGGAGCCACAACATTCATGGTGACTTAGTCAGTACCTCCAACAGAATCCGAATCAAGCAATGATATGCCTGCTCAAGGGGTCAACACAAATGTATGAGTTCAATAACAGGATCTGGTGACAAGTGGAACTTGTGAATGAAATGGAGATGTAAACTTGAGTTGATTGATCAGAGGCAACAGTATTTTAGATTCATGAGCTATATCTAGAATTATTTCCTGACAAAGAAACTTGCTGGAAAATAATAAGCGAGTCACAGGAACAATTGCATACGAGTCGAATATATCTGCGTATTAATGTGTGTATGCTGATGTACTCACAGATAACACGTGCATCCTGTTCATGATGAAGATGAGAGCTGCTCATTTTGTTATTGAGTTACTTGGTTTACCACTATAGACATTTGCGACAAATTTCTGATATTTTATGAATGCCAGAACACGACGGCAATTGAGTTCCTGGATCAACCCAGACAACAACGATGGGCTTTGTCCACTTATCCTTCTTTGCCTCAAACAATGACGGGATGTCAAGAACAATAACCTTATGTCCTTTCAACCAAAGTTTCAACATTTCTCAGAAGATGCCGAATGATATGTAAGGAGCCAGCAGCCTAAACATAAGTAAGCACAGAAAGCTTCAGGGAATTAGAAGATTAGAAGGTTTCTTAGCTTGAAGTTCAACGCAACTGTTAATGCATCATCCAAACAAACATGAAGAAATCCAAGGTGCATCATTGGCTTCAGAATGAATAACTCAGCTATGACCAAGGCAATGAAGATGCAAAAATTTCAAGCTGATGTCACAAATTACAGACAGCGACTACATCCATGACAGGTTAGAAAGAACTCAAAAAATATAATTTATCTCCTGTTTCATCAGAGTAAGTAATTTCCCTAGTCAGCAGAATCTTATGCATCTGTACTTATGCATTGTAAATTTGCTGTTGTGTACAGCATGCTTCGATCCCCGTTTTGAAGACTTGACGCATTGCAGGATCAGAGAAGACAATTTGGCCCAACTTTGGCTTATCAACTTCTCCATCAGCTTGTAGAATCTCCTCCCCAAACGCAGCAACAACTTTTGTCCATTCACCAGTCCCTTTCTTTAATACGTCCTGCAAGCACAACAAGGAATCCAAGAATTCCAAGAAGGAAAATACAGTCTTCAAGTCCTGTCAAGTGGCAACATACCATCCGCCCTACGTGGATCAACCCAATCATTGAAACTTGCTAGAACGAGAAT